>JAQPPZ010001668.1:1200000-1787500 GCA_028583015.1 Wollemia nobilis | reverse complement strand
TAAATAAACATAGCCAAGAATTTTTTCTGAAAAATGACTCATCTTTTAGGAGTCATATCTTTGCAAAGAGTTTTCTAATTCAGACGATTTTGTGCCATTTTCTGCAAAATCTGAATATATTTTAAATGATTGCTTATAAAAAACAATCCAAGAAGTATTAATGGATATACAACCATGTGAATATAGTCACCCAAAATAAGGACAACATCACGGTAATTTTTTCCTAGAAAATATCTCATCTTTTAGAAGTCATATTTTGTGAAAGGTTGTTTGATTCAAATGATTCTTTGATCAATTTATGCAAAATTTGAAGAGATTTAAAATAAGTGGTCATATGAAAGAATTTGATTAATATTGAGGGAGATATGACCCTATGAAGTTAGACATATAGAACAAGGGCAATGACGATTTTTCAAGCCATAAAAAAATGAAAGTATAGATATCTATCAACCAGGGTTTGGATTATGGGAGGTGCAATGGAGAGCTAGGGCATCAACAAGGTGGGGTATTTTTTTTGGGAATAGAAATTTTCAGCTAAGTTTCATTTATCCCTTCATTTTCTTAGAAGTTATATATGCATATTATTGTATGTTTATTTTCAAATAATATAATTGCTATAGGATATTATGGTAAATTTTAGTAGATATTAAGTTATAATTCCCTTTCTATTGATCAATTTATAGATAAATAGTTAGAATCTTACCTACTAGTAGATGTAACAGATCAATAATATGTATTGCTCAAGGATAAGACAATCATTGGTAAATTTAATGGGTCTTTTCCAAGGGCTTCAACTCTGAGTAAATGAATTGATAGGAGATGGAATTCTCCAAGAGTGAGTCTATATTTTATTCCCAAAGGTTTATTCCAAAGCCATTTTCTATTCTATGGAGGAAAGAGATAGAATATTGAAAGGGGATCCTTGGTTTATGGGAAGAGCAAGACTCTTCCTTACTCAATGGTATGAAGGCTTTGCACCTGAAAATATAAATATATCCCTAGTACCAGTATGGATCAAGATGTATGGGTTACCCATTGAATTTTGATAATTGGATTTCTTCAAGGAAATAAGCAACACTCTCGGAGAATTCCTTGAGATTTTAAAAACTATAAATAAGGATTCTTGGCTATTTATGCTTGGATATTGGTCATGATTGATATCAGTAAATGTTTATCAAAATTAATCATTCTTGATTATGGGGTTAAGTTGTGGACCCAAACCATAGATTATGAAAACATATCTTTCATATGTATAAGATGTCATAAGTTAGGGCATATTGAGATACCATGCCCTAGGAAGAATACATTAGAAACATTTGCAGAAAAGCATAAGAGAAACATACAAATGGATATGGATGAGGATGGTTTACTTCCAAAAAATAGGTCCAAACATATCAAAGTAAATAAATAATGGAGACCAGTAAGGATATTGGAAGAAATACAAATTTTTTGAGGCTTTAGCCTAAGAAGAAAAAGCAAATTAGAGCCTAGAGGACATGGTACAATAAGATCATAATATTAACAAGGAAACGTCTACTCGATATGATCTTGATTTAGGGATGAACATTCCTGTTGAACCTAAGGAATATGCCTCGTTAGATTTTTAAGATTCTCCTAAAGTTCCATGTACCATTTAGGAGAAGGAAAGTGGTAGATAAAACATAGTGTTAGATGTTAATACCTCTACCATTAACAAGGAAACCAGAAAATGAGTAGTATAAGTCAAAATATTTCTTAGCAAAGCCAACATAGGATAAATCTAATGAAATAAAAAGTTGTGAAAGAATATTGAGGAATAGAATAATAAGACCTACTTTTGATACTGGCAATGCAAAAAGAGGAAAACCTTCGATTTATCAAGCGAGAGCTAGGGAAACAAGAGAAAACATAGAGAAAGGAACACAATCTAAGTTGGTTGAACTTCTATTTACAAAATGGTATAATATTGGTAATTCACAAGTGGGGCCTACAACCCCTAATGGAACTTGATTACCATATCATGGAATATAAGGGGTTCTTATGCCCCCTTAAATAAGAAGTGTATTAAGGATATTTTTCTAAGTAATTATCTTGATATTATTTGTATCTAGGAAACTAAACAAAGGAAGAATTTTCCAAAACTATGAAAGCAATTTGGGTAAGTTATGAATGGGGTGTGGATTTAGAAGGAACAATAGAGAAAATCCTAATATGCTGAAATCCAATTAAACCCACCTATGAAACCATTTATAAAACTAAGCATTGGATAGCCTCATTAGTCACATATTATTTTATAGATATTTTTTTCATCCTTATCAATGTCTACGAACTTACAACTCAGTCAAGTAGATTAGAGGTATCAAGTGAGATTAAAGCCTTTATGATAATTAAATACCAAAAAACCCAACTCATGATCATAGGAGATTTTAATGCCATAACCAAGCAAGATGAAAAATTTGGGGGAATTAGGAAAATAACCTAAAGTATGGGAGATTTCTCAGCTTTTATTCAAAACAATAATCTTTGTTAGGTTGAGTTTGAAGAGGACAACTAAATATACACCAACAATAGGGTAAACCAATACCTAATAGCAAAAAAATTAGACATATGTATACTCTCGTATCATTGGCTAGATGAAGGGACTTGTGCTAAAATTAATACCTTGATAAGGATTGGTTCATATCCCTAGCCAATAAGAGTTAAAATCATGGTAGGATATAAAAAAATATCATATTTTAAATATGAGCAGATGTGGGAAGACCATCCTCAATTTGTTGATATGATAACATAGACATAGTATTCCTTAGGAAATGGTGTCTTGTACACTTCCGAAACAAATTAAATCAATGACATCTATATTAAGGAATGGAACAAGAACACTTTCAAAAATATTTTTTAGAAGAAGAACTGAAAGAGAAACTTTCAAAATTCTAAAAAATTTAGCACAAAATCCAAACACAAATAAAAGAGAGTTGCTTAGTGAATATCATAATATTTTGAGTAAGTAAGAGAAATTTTTGAGATTAAAATTGATATAGCCTTGATTAAAAGGAGATAAAAACACAAAGTTTTTCATATGAAAACAATAGTATAGAGATCAAAATCTAGAATTAGTAGACTTAAATTAGTAGAAGTAGTTTGGATTGAAGACCAAAGCAAAATAAAATAGGAGTTAAGGTTATTTTACTAGAATATTCTAGGATCGAAGGAGATTGAAGTTCTTAATGATAAACTACAAGAAGTACCTTTAGTTATAACAGAGGAAGACAATATCAAACTGATGGAGCCTATTACTATGTAATAAGTTCATTCAACTCTTTTATCTTTTGATAAGGATAAATCCCCAAGTCTATGTGGGATCTCATCGATATTCTATCAGTATAACTAGGAAATAGAGAAGGATTTTTTTGTTGGTGGAAATGGAACTGTCTAAGGTAAAATAATACATAACTTATAAATAAATGCAACATATCTTACTATGATTCCAAAAAATAAAAATGTAGACTTATTTGATCCATTTAGGCCCATAATCCTGTGTAATATGGCATAGAAGATGATCTCCAAAGTGATGGTAAATCAGTTATGACCACTTTTAGATAAAATTATTTCAAAAGAGCAAGGAGGATTTGTGAAAGGGAGACAAATTATGGATGGATCATAGTACCCCATGAAGTAATGCATTCAAAAGATTCTAGAAAAGAGAGATAAATGATCTTAAAACTTTATATGAGTAAAGCCTATGATAGACTTAAATAGGATTTTATTTTTGTAGTATTAAAAAAATTGAATTTGGGAAGAAATGAGTCTAATGGATTAAAGCTTGTGTCTCTAGAGTATCATTTTCAATTTTTGTCAATGGGTTAGTCATAGAATCATTGAAATCCAAGAGGGGTCTTAGATAGGGAGATCATTTATCACCTTATTTATTCATGGCCCCTTACAATATGTTTTATTTAAAAATGAGGAGAGTATAGGCCATCTCTCGGGATATTGTTCAATACTATGGGAACTATGGTAATGGATTCTTAATATTTTTGGTAAATGCATGATGATGAATAGTAGAATTGAAGAATGTTTAAAGCAATGGTAGAGCACTTTTAAAAGTGAATCATTACAGACAGTTTGGGATATATCAAAAGATACAATACTTTGGACTATATGGCTAGAAAGGAACAAAAGAATATATAAAGAAATGAAATAAATTTAGAGGTAATAAAAATTAAGATTTATTTAGTCATAAAGGAGTTTGAACCAACCATATCAACTCACACAATCCATAATATTTAAGTAGAGAGCATTGATAGATGGAATCAAGTCATCAAATGGAATTACAAAGTTGGATACAAGAGAAACAAAAGGAAGGAAAATAATATAAAATGGAAACCATCGAAAGTGGAGTTGGTCAAATTGAATTTTGATGGAGCATATAAATAAAATATAGGACCAAAAGGAGGAGGAATAATTAGAAATAATAAGGGTTATTTTGTCTCATTACGCTTTCAATATTGGTTTTAAGATAAATTATAAAGATGAATCTTGGGTGGCTTTTGAAGGGATAAAAATATTTAAAAAAATGAAATGGAACAGAGTATGGATGGAATGTGATTTACTAATAGTAATAAATGTAATTTTTAGGAAAGCAAAGACATTATGGAAAATACAAGATATCATTGTGGCAATAGAAGACGTTGCTACAAAGTTTGAAGAAATCAGGTTTACACATACGTTAAGGGAAGGGAACAAATTTTTAGATAGGCTATCCAATAGAGGGGTTTGAATAGAGGATTGTGAAGTTAAATTCTCTTTTATATGATTAGAGTAAGTAGTAAGTTTAGTTAAAGCTAACAAAAAATTATTGATTGCCTTAATCAAATAATGATTAAGATTTACTTTATTGTTTTCCATTGGTAATATTTGTTGATTTTTATAACTTTAATGTGTTTCTATATAAATTATTTATTACAATTCTTATGTTTAAGATTTTCTTTGTTGTTTTCTATTGGTAATATTTGTTGCATTTTATAACTTTAATGTTTTTCCACAAAAACTATTTATTACAATTCTTATACTTGCACTTATGTTTGAGGAACGAAACTAGCAGTCAAGATCTGGTGAATGGACTATGATAGTGAAAAGTTTGGGAAATTTTACTTTACTAAGATGCAATGTGTAGACAATAGAGGTGGATTTTTAGTATTGTGAAGGTTATTGCAGGAAAATGTCAAGAAGGATGTTGAATTTTAGAATAATTGTATTTACAAAGAAATTGAAGAAGATCAAGAAAATAAAAATCAAGAATTCATACTTTTTATGAAAAATATGTACGTATCTAGCCATAGCATCTCAATTGAGATGAGAATTAATTTTTTTTGTAAAATATCAAGCTCTGAAGGAGAGGATTTTTTAAAGGTGGGGAACCCTAGTACAACCCCTTTTTATCCAACCAAAAAAGGAAATAAATATATAAATGGATTATATTATATCCATAATTGACTAAAATAGATAAGTTACACGTTCACAACAATGTTATATAGTTGATTAAATTGCATAAGCTCAGGTGGTTAAATACTTGGGTTTTAAAGGTAGAAACTTAGGTTCAAATCTTGGCATATAATATATGAATTTCTATTTTTATTTTTGTAATTGGTTATATGGGATTGGGATGTGCTTTATCCATATTACATTGTGATCATATAGTCGTACTACGATAACTTGAAAATTATGCATGTATTTCTTGGCAAGATTCAAACCTTGGTCTCCTCCTTTAAAGTCAAGGTATTCAATCGATTGAACTCATGCCATTTGATATGCAATATATGCATAGATGTAAAATATGATTGTAGAATATTACTATGTGGTGTGTTGAAAATTTATTCTAATGTGATCATGATGTATTATAGATAGAGGCATGTTTCAATCTCATATAATAATTTTTTTAGGTGTTATATCTTTATAAAAATGTTAAAATTTAGTTCCACAAAATCTTAGTCTTATTTCTTCCCTTGCACTAGTGAATTATAATAGACTTGTAAAAAGCACAAATATTAGAAAAATTAAACCTCAAAAAATATAATAGTCAAATTTCTTTGCAATTCTTTTTTGTTGTCCAAGCATAAAAAGAAAAATGACACAAGTAATTCCTCTTCATATTTATCACACATTTATAACAACTAGAATAGTAACACTACATAAAAAATACATTCATAAGAAAGGGAATGAACAGATGTATACTCTAGTAAAATTATATCATGAAACCTCATTAACTTTCCAATATACTTAACACTGAAAAATCATATACTGTTTACAACCAATATAAGACTCATATATATTGTTTATATTAGTTTATTACTTAATCTTTGCATATGTAGAATATAAAATTCACCTTTAGAAGCATAGTTCTTATCAGTTCTCTCACTCAAACAAATATATTTTTTAGAAAATGTGAAGATAAAACATAATTTACTAATAAATGTAAATAGTATAAAGCCTTATAGTTTCAGCATATAAGCATATTATCTAGGAAAAAATGGCTTATGGAATCAGATAGAACTACCAAACTTTTTCATTTAAAATCAAATAATTTTTTATTTTCATCGCATTAAAAATATTTGAACTCCAGATGGAAGACATATTAAGGAAGAAAGATATCAGAAAGGAAGCAATTTAATATTTCAAAATTATTTTGTCAAATGTTGGTCAAGATAAGAAGGCACAAGGTAAAACTTTTATAAAATACTCTATCAATTATCACATAAGGATAAAATGAAATCTTAATGAAGAAGATATCTAGGGAGGACCTAAATGAAGTAGTTTTTTCAATCCAAATAATGTATCTAGCCCCAATGAATTTCTTGTATGTGTATTTTAAAACATAGGATAATTTGAAGAGTGATATGTTGGTCACAGATGAAGACAACCAAAAAAAAGAAGTCTACAATTAGTGATATCAATGCTACCTTAATTACATTGGACTCAAAGGAAGACAAGATAAAATATTTTTATAATCTTTATCCAATAAGCCTTTATAATATTGTAGCACCCTAAAATTGGCGCAGTAAAATTATAAAATTTACATTCACCTTAGTAAATAATTTTAAAATCAAATTTAACCTCCCAAACCGCCCGTTAACCGTCGGGTATTCCATTTCCCCCTTTTTCGTGCCAATTTTAGAGGTTGTTTTGACCGTTTGACGATATCGTCGCCGATCAGACGATATCGCCCCATATTTGACGATTTCGTCTGGACTAGGACGTCCAGACGATCTTGTCGCAAAACTGAATTTGCATAGTTGGAATTCCATTCCAACGGGTCTCCAATCTGGACAGAAGCATGTCTACG
This sequence comes from Wollemia nobilis, assembly GCA_028583015.1. Taxonomy (NCBI): domain Eukaryota; kingdom Viridiplantae; phylum Streptophyta; class Pinopsida; order Araucariales; family Araucariaceae; genus Wollemia; species Wollemia nobilis. The sequence goes on along the minus strand of JAQPPZ010001668.1, from coordinate 1,780,182 downwards.
CCATTGGGACCCTCCCCCGTTGGAGATCTCCCAAATTGGGATGATCTCCAACCTCCTACCTACTCCCCCTAAGCCTATTTAATCTCTAAGATTTTCCCTCCCCAACCCCTGGCTGAAATTTTTTGCAAAGTGATTCCCTCTACATTAGAACATCCTAATCTTGCATTTGCACTAGTTCCACATCGATTTTATTGCAGGTACATCATTGTTTTTCAGCCGGAGCCAGCATCCATCGTCGTCGATGAACCTGTTCAGATCGGAGGCGATCCTGTCGAATGCGAGACGATTTCGTACTGATGCGAGATGATCTCGACTGCAGCCCACATCGAGGCAATCAGTGCCTGGAGTTTGCTTTTCTCAACTCTATTTTTGTCATTTTATTCTGTAAATTAGATTATTTATTCAGTTTTTATGTTATTTTGCATTTGGAGTTCACCCATTTAGCTTAGATTGCATGCTAAGTTCATGATCTGCTATTAAAGTACAATAATTGGCTTTAAATTTTGTTCTTAAATATTGTTCAGTATTCATATTGCTATTTGGTGTAATTTGCCTCTGTTAGCACAATAGAATTTCTTGTATTTTGCATCTATTTTCTGTCTTGCAGGTCTCTAGTGAATTCATCAGATCTCGAACGAATCTGTCAGTCTCAGACGATTCTGTCAGATTACAGACGATTCTGTCAGATTACAGGCGATCCAGACTGCTTCAAACGTCAGAATCTTCTGTAGACATCCGGATCAGGTATTTTTCATTGTCATTCTATAAAATTCTCTATTTTTTGCTTTCAAATTTGTTTGTTGTATTCATGAAAGTTGCATTTTCATGTAGTTTTAATTTAGATTCATTCGGCAAAACCTAGGATATGAATGCTTAAGGTTAAAACGAACTCATCAAACACATTCCAAAACCTAGGCGTGGAAACTGCCACTAAATGTTTCCTGGTGAACCCACCATCCGTCGAAAAATCACCAAAATACACCTCCCTTGAGAGGCGGGACCTTCGCAAAGTCCTCTCAGTCCGAGGTACCACGACATCCTTTTCCCATCCTCCTTCCGGGCGCGGATCCTATAGCCTGAAGGTAGGGATGCAAAAAATTTGGAGCGATACATTTTGGTGAACCCGACGTGAATGCATCATAACCTTTTGAAAACAAAAACAAAAACAAAGCAAAAAAAAAAACAATAGAACAACCAAAACATAAATGCATTTAGATTCAAAAATATATATATATATATATATATATATATATGTATACAAGAAAAACAAAAACAAAATCATCATTTCATGTTTATATATTTTAGATTCAATTCTAAATAGTAGATGCTAAATATTGCTTTTAGAAGTACTAAAGAAACCATGAGTTTTTACTCAAATCCATATGATCCCATCAGTAATGTTGGAAGAATTCAGCCAAATACATTTGTTGATTATGACCAACCTCATCCCTATTCAACACCACCTCCATCACACTCTTCTTATTTTTCATCCATAACCCAACAAAACAATCCCTTTGCCAATCCTCTTCATAACGATATTATCTATTCTCCCATTTATCCATATTATGTCTATCAATCCACATATAATCCTCCACCACCTTTTCAATACTCTTCTTTCAATACAACACATTCATTTCAACAAGAAAATACTTATTCTTCCAATTCTACCATGCACTCACCTCCTACATCGCAATCTTCCTGTCATCATTCTACCCATAATAAAGAAAGTAGAGGTGAGAAACCATTAGGCCCTTTTATGACAAAATTCCTAAAGCATTTATCAAAAACTTCTCAAAAACCTTCATCACGTAAATTTACTAAGCTTAATCAACCAATGGATATAATTCTCAAGTATTTACTTGACACAAATAAGATTGAACTCCCTTCCATAAGACAACCTGATACCACAATAGATTGGTTTAAACCTGAGCTACATTGTGAATATCATAGAGTAGATGGACATATGACACAAAATTGTAAAGATTTAAGATGTGCAATTCAAGACTTGATTGATAAGGGTCTTTTTAATATAAAGGAATTACAATCTACAACTCGATGATAAACCTCCAGTAAACAATCAAAATCCTACACAACAAATACCAATAATCAATCAAGACATGGAGATCTCCCAAGAACCCCTATTCAATTATCAACAACAAGAAACCAATCAAATATTGCATGTTAATGTGTTCAATCATGATGATATTACTAATATTGTGACAAAAACTACAAATGAGCAACCTCAAGTTCAATCAACTCAATATGATATTCAAGAGATGGATTCCTCATTTGACCAACCTTCAAAACTATCTTTGACTTTAGAGAATGATCCAAAATGGAATGTAAGCATAGAAAGCTCATCTTTAGAATCAAAATTTCAATCTGAAATCCCCTTTGATAACCAACAACAAGTGATTAATCCTCAAGCAAATATATCCCTTTTAGAAATATTACAAATTTATCACAAGGAAATTTTGTTCAAAATACCTAGCCAACAATTTGTTCCTCATCATATTTTCTCTAAGAACATAATTAATGGTATAAACCCTCTTGAGGTTAACCATATTTCATTCTATGATGAGGAGATTTCTTCCTCTACTCCACAAGAAGACTGCTATCTTTGCATTACAGGATCCAGTAAAGAAACACTTGTTAGAACTATCATGGTAGATAATGGCTCCTCTCTTAATTTATGTACTTATCAATTATTCCAAAAACTCAAATTAAAGGAAGAAGATCTTAACGAATCAAATATTATTATAAAATATTTTAACAATGAAATTCAAGAAGCTCAAGGTACTATAATTCTTCCTCCTAATATTGGATCCAAGATCCTGGATACTTTGTTTTATATAGCATATTGCTCTTCACCTTACAACCCACTTCTCAGAAGTCCTTGGATTCATACGATGAAGGTTGTCCCTTCCACTCTCCACCAATGTTTGAAGTTTGAAATTGCAAATAAAATTGTTACCATACATGGTGACCCAACACCATTTGAAGAATATTTAATGGTTGAAACATCAAGTTTTCTACATTCTCTATTGTCACAATTATCTTTTACCCATCACTTTTCTTCATCCATATATGATCATCTTTCACATATACTTTCTCCATCTTATCAAGATTTGGAATATAGTGATAAGAATGAAGAGCTTTCTTATATTTCTGATATTTTATTTTGTAACATGATTAATTTTCCACATATAAAAGTCAAATCTTTTGCTACATTATTTTACATTATAACAAAGATTTTGTTATCACTACCTTTTATTCATCACCTTTTGTTCTTACCTTCACCTCAACCAGATTATCCTTCAAAACCTCCTTTGATTTTGAAGCAACCCTAGACATGCTATACTCAAATAACCTTGTATAGTGTATATAGATCATCTTGTATATACCACCAATTTCAATTCATAAATTAAAATCAAAATACAAAAAAATCAAAATCCTCAAAATCTTCAAAAAAATACTAATGCAACTAAGGACCTCAAAGGTAAATTTGAGCCCAACTGGCTTGGACCATACATTATTACTGCTAAATTTGAATCAGGAGCATATAAATTATCTACCTTAGATGGTAAAGAACTTAAAGAACCCATGAATATTTTGCATCTTAAACGTTACTATGCATAAACTTGGTCATTTCATCCTTGTATATAATTGTTTAAAATACTTTCAAAATTTTTATCTTATATTTCTTTCAAATTTATAAAAATCCAAAAACATCAAAAATATTCATAATCATCCAAAACTCTTCAAAAACTATCTATTGCATTTATTTAAAGCACTAGTTAAGTTCCTTTTGCTCAAAAACTAAAATCAAAATAAAAATCTAAAAACAACTATATGCTTGACTCTTTCGAAACCAAAACAATATACAGAAGAAAGAGAGAGTCAACATTCTCAAAACTTCTCAAAAGTGTTTATATATATTTTCTTACAATTATTGCAGTTATATGTTTCAACTTATTTTGGATAAATTAGCATTTATTTTGAATCCCTCACTTGCACACTCACAAAAAAATAAATATCTTGCTTTTATCTGGCATGATTACTAATCTCTCTTATATCAAAGTTCACAAATTTCAATTAAATAAAGTTTGAGCATAGAGAATTGATCTTGTTATTTACCTAAACCAAGCACATCTTTTCACAATAAAATGATTATATTTGTAATTTCCATGTTTTGCTACATAGTAGAACTGATTTCTTGAGTGAAAAGTTTCCCCGCTATCCTATCATGCACATGGTCTAGAATCTTTGAGAATTGGCAAAAGGACAAGCTCACCCCTACCCGGAATAAAAATCCCTTGCTCTACAGCTAATCCGAGCAAGTATCCCTAGCAAAGAAAAAGAGAAGAAAAATTCAAGAAAGAAGAGAAAAGAAAAATGTTATTTCAGCAATGTTCCAAGTATTATCAAGCAAAAGAAATACAAAAAGAAAAATAAGCAAAGTTCAAAAGAAAGCAAGAAAGCAATAAAATCCCTTTCCCTACCCTTTGAAAAGAAAAGAAGGGTTGATGAGCTTGAATCCCTGGAATTCTCAATTATTCGAAAATTGTGAGGTAAGCCCCATAACAGGTGGTTTGTGCCCAACCTGCTTGGCCTTGGGTAACTCCTAGCGTGGCGATATGTCTGTCACATTAGCGACCTTCTTTTGTACAGACCTATGTCCGCTTATGGATTAGCTAGCTCTTGATAATCCGACCTACATAGTAGTCTAATATGGTTATATGCATCTACATCATGGTTAATGAACATTTATTTGGTTTCCTCAAATCACTTGTATCATAGTATCTTGCTCAAAACTCGGTAAATGAACAATGCAATTGCACACACATTTGTATTTGAGAGATTTTGTTTATCATTAGGATAAATCAAGATCGGAAATGAATGCACATATGCACATGGGATTCCTTATAAATCTAACTTTTGTCTTCAAAATACTTTGAAATATTATTTTTGCAACTTGTTTGGAATAATCAAGTACAATTATTTTTCACAAAGACAACTATAGAATTAGAAAAATCAAAAATTTCTTCCAAATTACACAAATCAAATCATATATATCTGGTTGACTTTCGCGACGATGGTATAGTTTCAAAACCAAAATTGGAATTTTATGCCTAGCGCAAGTCCTCATTTTCATCTTTTCTGTTCATCAAAAAATCAACCATGCAATAAAACTATTTTTTTGGATTTTCGTGATGATGGTATAAGTCTATACCTACATATTCTATGCCTAGCGCAAACCATTGTAACAATTTTTATTCCCCATTTTATCAAAAATCATAAAAACCATATGACTTCATTTTACACAAATTATGCTTTTCAAAAGCAAACCCATTTTTTCACTATTTTTATGTCATTATGTCAAACCTTCAACTTTGCAATGATGGTATAATTCCTAAGGAATTATTCACAAATTTTATCACACTTAGGAATTTATGCCTAGCAAAAATCATTTTAAAAATATTTCATGCATAATATTTTTCATGAAAGTCTGAAAACAAACCAACCATCATCATCATCATTTGCACTATCACAACAAAGTCTTAAGACAGTCTCTTAAGCACTCTTTTACTTTTCGTAATATTTCTATACGGGGATTAGCTTGACGACCGAGTGAGCGGCGACTCCATGAAATGGTCTATAATAGCGACAATGTCCTTTGAAATTATTGTTAAAAGTCCCCTTTTATTTTTATCAAAATTATTGCATCACATACAACCACTTTGTTACATCAGATTATTTCATTTAAAATTTTATAGCATGACATTCAAATTATAATATTTCCAATGACATAATTACATGAATTTTCAAATCAATCAATCAAAACATAAAATCATCATAAACATACTCAAGACACAAGTCATATGATCAAAAATATATCATCATATATATCTCAAAAATATATGTACATCATATCAGCTAGATTGGTATGCCACAATCCATATCTTGGCATACTCAATCAAATGTCCTCCGAGCAGTGTCTCGAGAGCCCCTAGAGCTCTCAGCCTCATCTCCTCCCCCGCCCTACGGAGGACGAGGTGGCCCCATCGCAGTATGTGTGGTACTGCGAGTCCTCGTCGTCGATCGGGATGAGCTCCTCGATGACCCTGTCCTAATCGGATCTGCAATAGCGAGCTCGTAGTCGTACCCTCTGGCCCTCGAGCACCATCTAAAAATAGATCCCCCGGTAGAATGCGATCTGAGCAACCGACCGCATCAGCTCCCGAGTGCTCGCCCCTCTGCCCCGTGCCTTGAGGCGTGCAATCTCATCTCTGAGCTGTGTCACCTCAGCTCGATGTCGTGCAGCCTCATCCTATAGAGTCTGCACCTATGTCTGGAGATGGATATTCTTCGTCCGAAGAGTCACCGTCTCGTTGCTCTCTCCTGTGTCAATGCCCTTGCCCTTATCGGGCGATGGTGGCCTCTCTCTCTATGGAGATGGGGGTCTCTCCTCCCTCCTCTCCCGTTGTCATGGCCTCTCCTGTGCCTGTGGCCTCCTCTGCTCTCTCCCACCGTGACCCTGGGCCGCCTCTATCGTTGCCTGGCATCACCTCCCTATCCGACGCACAACCGCATGGATCGGACCCTATGCCCTCATCATCCGAGGAGGGTGGATGCCTACGTACCAGGCATCATAGCCATCGGCTACTCCTGCATCGTCCCCATCCACTGGCTGGATGGGGGCATCATCTGTGTCCCGGCTCCAGAAGCACTGCATGTCGAGAGCCCCGCTAACCGTGGTGTTATCCCGGATAGTCTAGGAAAACTCGTAGTCCCCGAGAGATGGGATCCCCTGCTGTAGACCGAACTGTCTCAAAACTTGGTCATAGCGATGGAGCTCCACCTCTCCTCTCTCCATCCGTAGCTAGCAGACTCTCCTGATGCGAGCCAGCTCCTATCCGTCCTCGGCCCACCCTGGGTGCCCTCTCCATGGTCTCTAGGTGATCTGATCCGGGACCAAGTCATCCAGTAGCCTCCGGGACATCGATAGGTCGATCCGTCACTGTGACCCTCTTCGGAGCCACCAGTAGAAGACTCGGGGCCTCTCCCCGTCCACCCCTATCAGTGGAAGCCCTACCGGCCTTCGCACTGCAATGTGCTCCCAGCACCAAACTCGTAGGAGCGATGTCATCACCAGACATCGCCCGCCCTTGTACACGACCCCATACAGGATCCTGTACAACCGGCATAGAACAAAGCTGCCCCAACAAAACCTATACCCATGGTCTCTCATATCGTAGATCACATCTACGAGCATCCATGGTACCTTGCACCCGCTCTGGTGGCACAGCAGAAGTCCACCAACCACTCCAGCTAGAACTCGTGTGAGTCTGGATGCCCCAGGCATCTGGCGTAGTGCCTCGATATTCACTCCACCCTTCTCCAGGGCGAAGCTCGGGTCACCACACAGCCGTCCCATAGCGTGGCCCTGATTGGCCGTAGGAGTGATCATCCGTCCTTGTATGGGGATTCTCAGAATCCTCCATACATCCTCTAGTGTGGGAGCCATCTCCCCTGTTGGTAACCAAAAATAGGAAGAACCCGAATACCATCTCTCTGCTAGGGCTGTTAGAAGCCCCATGTCCATGGATACTTGTGGCATCTCCGCCACATGCTGTAAGCCGACCTGTGCCAGCAGATCTCGCTCTGCCTGTGTCAGAGCGGCCAAGTCATCTCTCAAACCTCCATATTTCCACTCCCTGCTCTTTAGTAATCCTCTCTCGCAACATAAACAACAAAACAACAAACAATCATTAATAACAATTTCAAGTAATTAATAATGCAACTTAAAGATCAATTTCATGTAATTGATGATATCGCCCACTATTGGACGATATCGTCCCAAATTTGAGCATAATCGTCTCCGATCTCGCTTGTCGAAATCGTCTCTAGATTGACGAAATCGTCCCCCTTTCGCCGATTTCGCCCTTGGGCGAAATTGACGAAATTGAGACGATTTCGTCCCGACGACGTCGACGGCCAAAAACGGCCGCGATGCTCCAAATTCACCTAAAAATCACTTAAAAAGCATGTAAAAATTAAATTAAATCAGTTCTAGCTAAGTCTAGGCTCTTACCCGTAGACCGCACCGGACCTCTGCAGATCTGTGCGTCGTCTCCACCATTTTTGCTTCAGAGCTCTAAAAACCAAAAAATGAATAGTAAAAATGAATTAGGGTTTTACCCTATTTTTCTTAATTTTATTCAACAATAATTTTTTGCTTTTCTGCGTTTTTACCTCAAACGTTCGATTTGGGTAAAAACACGGAGGGGGCACCATAGTAAGCTGTCGTACGATTCGACCAAGAATCGTCGCCTAAAAATGGGTATAATTTTTTGCTTTCTCGTAGATCGAGAAGAACTCATCTTTAACGCATTTTCTTCGAAAAATTCGCTAAAGAGGGGGCAAAATGTAGCACCCTAAAATTGGCGCAGTAAAATTATAAAATTTACATTCACCTTAGTAAATAATTTTAAAATCAAATTTAACCTCCCAAACCGCCCGTTAACCGTCGGGTATTCCGTTTCCCCCTTTTCTGCGCCAATTTTAGAGGTTGTTTTGACCGTTTGACGATATCGTCGCCGATCAGACGATATCGCCCCAGATTTGACGATTTCGTCTGGACTAGGACGTCCAGACTATCTTGTCGCAAAACTAAATTTGCATAGTTGGAATCTGTTCCAACGGGTCTCCAATCTGGCGTAAGCGTGTCTACATCGTTGGGACCCTCCCCGTTGGAGATCTCCCAAATTGGGATGATCTCCAACCTCCTACCTACTCCCTCCTAAGCCTATTTAATCTCTAAGATTTTCCCTCCCCAACCCCTGGCTGAAATTTTCTACAAAGTGATTCCCTCTACATTAGAACATCCTAATCTTGCATTTGCACTAGTTCCACATCGATTTTATTGCAGGTACATCATTGTTTTTCAGTCGAAGCCAGCATCCATCGTCGTCGTCGAACCTGTTCAGATCGAAGGCGATCTTGTCGAATGCGAGACGATTTCGTACTGATGCGAGACGATCTCGACTGCAGCCCACATCAAGGCAATCAGTGCCTGGAGTTTGCTTTTCTCAACTCTATTTCTATCATTTTATTCTGTAAATTAGATTATTTATTCAGTTTTTATGTTATTTTGCATTTGGAGTTCACCCATTTAGCTTAGATTGCATGCTAAGTTCATGATCTCCTATTAAAGTACAGTAATTGGCTTTAAATTCTGTTCTTAAATATTGTTCAAGTATTCATATTGCTATTTGGTGTAATTTGCCTCTGTTAGCACAATAGAATTTCTTGTATTTTGCATCTGTTTTCTGTCTTGCAGGTCTCCGCGAATTTGTCTAACGAATTCGTCAGATCTCGAACGAATCTGTCAGTCTCGGACGATTCTGTCAGATTACAGACGATTCTGTCAGATTACAGGTGATCCAGATCGCTTCAAACGTCAGAATCTTCTGTAGACATCCGGATCAGGTATTTTTCATTGTCATTCTGTAAAATTCTCTGTTTTCTGCTTTCAAATCTGTTTGTTGTATTCATGAAAGTTGCATTTTCATGTAGTTTTAATTTAGATTCATTCGGCCAAACCTAGGATATGAATGCTTAAGGTTAAAACGAACTCATCAAACACATTCCAAAACCTAGGCATGGAAACTGCCGCTAAATGTTTCCTGGTGAACCCACCATCCATCAAAAAATCACCAAAATACACCTCCCTTGAGAGGCGGGACCTTCGCAAAGTCCTCTCAGTCCGAGGTATCACGACATCCTTTTCCCATCCTCCTTCCGGGCACGGATCCTATAGCTTGAAGGTAGGGATGCGAAAAATTTGGAGCGATACAAATATTATTTATAACATTATTTCAAAATTTATGGAAAACATATTGAAAAGCATTCTAAAAAGGGTTATCTCAAAGGAACAAGGTGGTTTTGTTCATGGAAAACAAATTCTTGATGGTGTATTCATTGCACAGGATCTTATATATTATCTTCATTCTATGAAAACCAAGTATACTTATGAAATAGATATGAACAAAATATATGATAGGGTTTGGTCAAGTTTTCTACATGGTATTATTATGGATTTGTTCTTATAACACTCTTAAATATTATATTTGATAAATGGTTTTGCTACTAGTTACTTTAAGTCATTCCATGAACTCCACCAAGGTGATCCACTATCTCCTTATCCATTTATTATTTTTGTGGGGGCACTAGGGAGAGCTTTCTCAAAGGCAAAAATGGAAGAAAAACTAAACGTATTCAAATTGCAATAAATGGTCTCTTTGAATATCATCTTCAATCTATTGGTGATATTTTTTTGTATCACTGCTTAGTCAATGAGGCCATGGAGTTTAAATCAATACTATCACGCTATGATAAAGCTACCAAACAATTGGCTAATATAAAAAAATCTATAATTTTTCATTACCACTTATCTAGATTTATAATGGATTATAATGAATATTTTATAGCTTAAAATTGAAAATTCTCTATCAACCTACTTGGATATTCCTTTGTCTCATAAAGGAAATAAAAAGGAACTTTAGGACTCATGTTTGGATAGAAAGAATGCTCATTTGGTCCATTTTAAAGGTAGGTTCTTACCATGGTGAGAAGGCTACAACTCATCAAGACTATATTGCAATATGTCCATATTTATATGATGTCACTTTCATGATTGTCTGCAGGTATAACATCAAAATTTGATAAAATTCAAAGAGTCTTTTTTTGGAAGGATGTGAGAAAATTTTTAGGTTTATTTTTGTAAGTAGGATAGGGTTTGCAAAGAAAAGAATATTAGAGGGGTAGACTTGTGGAATTATAGACTTATGAGTTTGGCCTTTGGGGAAAACTTGGTTAGAGTTATTCAAAGATGAAGGAGAGTCGGAAAAAAATGTTACTTCAAAAATATATAGGTTATTTTGATGTAATAAAATTATTTAGGAAAGCCACCTTGCTCAAGGGATTTCCAGCATGAGACTTCATATCAAATATTTTTTTAAATTATCAAGAAACATATTATATGATCATTTTTTTTATGTAAAATTGATTAAGTGCGGGGTTTGAATGGGCCCCAAACCCAAGTACATAAACCGGTAGCTAAACCAATAGCATAATATGACACAAGCCTACATATTGGCCAAAAAAAACCTAAAGGAAAATGTACAAACAACAACAGAGAAGGTTGGATGGACGTCTAATGTCAAAAAAACAAAAATACAGTCCGAGCAATACCCATGCAGGGGTTGCTTAAGAGAAGTAACTATCTGAAAACCCTATAAATGAGCTATGACAAAAACCCATGCAAGGGAAGCTTGTAAAAGATCCATAAAAATGATAATAGACACCGTGGACCAAGGCGTAGGCAGCGACTTACGATCAACAACAGGACCTTTCCAATTGAAAATCTTTGAATGATTTGGGAAACCCTGGAGCTCAAGTTCCCAATTATGATGATATCTTTGCACTGCTCACTCTTTCATTGATAGTTCTATCACCTCAGCCATCAAATTAATAGTAACTCTAAAATGGATATTATGCACAACAACATAATCATTATTCCATTAAATGACAAAGGCTTCAAGTGATATCTTTCTTAGCCCCTTTGAACTTGATTAGAAATAGAATGAGACCATGAGCTTCTAGAAAGGTGTGAAATAGGGGATCAAGTTGAAGGGTAGATGGCTCAAGCAGGGCCATATTGGCAAGACTAAGGAGAAAGGAAGACCATAAAAGCTTCTTACTACCTAGGACACACAACGGTGAAAAAAACCAGATGATAATGGACTAACATAGAACAATGAGGTAAATATAGAATTTTTTGGTATAATAGATGCCCTTTATGGAAGCTAAGTTGGTGTGATTGGTAGACCACGTAATAATTCTCCATACAGAACCGACACCGAAAAAAAAATTATATGGCACATGATAGACTTCGCACATGATAGGGCTGGTATAGGGTTGGGAGTGCCAAATGATAGAAATAATGAATCTCAAAATTCACAAGACATAAAATTAAACATCTCAAGACTTGATGCATTTTGAAATTATTTGATAAAATCCAATTGCACAGCCTAGACCTACTCAGGGACTTGACATGCTTGGAGAAGACAACCATGAGGTAAACCCACTGATAGGGCCTTGTTGTCAGTTTTGACACACCTTGTAAAATGCATAATAGATATGGTTTTATGAAAGCACTCATTGTAAAACCCATCCTTTTTTCCATAAAAATGGTTAAGGTGTTGTTGTTCTAAAGCTTTCCCTTATAAAACTCTGGATAAACTGTTACAGGTTTTTCTAAGATTTTTTGTACTTTTCCAACTTTTTTGTACTTCTCTTACATTTTAGCTTGGTATGTTGCATGCAAAATTGTATATGTTTTAGCATGGGCAATAAAATGATTAAGTTGTCACTTTCGGCTCTTCTGATTGGATGCTTTCCTTCCTTAGCTAAAGGGTTATTCTCAGAATAGTTAGAGAGCTAGGTTGGCAAAGTTGATAAAATTACTAAGTAAAGATGAAATCTAAGCTTGTCCGAAGGGAACTCCTCTCAAAGTGCCTCCAAAATTCCAAGTCTTTTGCTTAAAATAGAAAGTGCTCCACTTGGGAGCACTTTGCTAAAAAGTGCTCCACAAGGGGAGCACTTTGCTAGAAAGAGGGTTTCACCGAGCTTCTCTCAGGAGGGTCCACAGAGCTAAGTGGATAGGGCAGTTTGAAAAGGACTAACTATAAACTAAATCAGCACTTGGTCTAAAATATGCTACTCCCAGGAATATTAAAATATTAAATTCAAAATGTATGTTGGGGGAAAAGCGCTCCACAAGGGAGCGCTTTGCTGAAAAGCGCTCCACTTGGGAGCACTTTGATGAAAGGTCCCATCCAAGAGCTTTATCAAAAGGTAGCTAGAGTGCTACATGGATAGACTCCATAAAATGGCTAAGTGCAAGTAAAATCAGCACTTAAAAGAGATAGCCCCCTTGGAAACTTTCAAACATGTCAAGGCCTCGCTTCAAGCACAAAGTGCTCTGTAAGGGAACGCTTTTTTAAGAAGTTCTCCACTTGGAAGCGCTTTGTTAAGAAGTACTCCACTTGGGAGCACTTTTTTAAGAAATACTTCCATACTTGTCATAGGCACCTAAAAGGCTAAGTGAGTGAGGTTGGTTGATAATATGGCTAATATGGCTAAGTACAAATGAAATCATCACTTAAGGGAAAATGACCCCCTTAGAAGTTTCTAACTGACCAAGTCTTTGCTTCAAAAGGAAAGTGCTCCACCAGGGAGCGCTTTGTTAGAAAGCGCTCCACAAGGGAGTGCTTTCATAAAAGGGTGTTTTACAAGACTTTTTCTTGGGAAGTAGTTGAGAGGCTAAGAGACTTAGTTGGTGAAGTATAAGTAAAATTAGCGCTTTGTTTAGAAATACTAGGTACATCTTGTTAGAAGGAGCTAGAAAACTAAAGGAAAGGTTCATAGTGCATTCTCTATTTCACCACTCTGAATCTGCCATTGAGATCATTTGATCGACGATCACCGCTAGAAACTTCTAACTTCAATGTCAAGTTATCTATAATTTTGGCTCGACTGTTCTAGGTCTTCGTCGGAACCTTCTACTTTTAATGCTAAGCTATCAGTAAGGATAGGATAGAATTTTTCTAGCTATCATAAATTTTGATCAGACCATCATGAAAGTGGTTGAGCATTAATGTTTCAAGTGGTAGCTTTCTTCTATATAAATCGCTCCTTCTTTGTAATACTTCATGGATAACTTTTGCTAGAAAAGTAGTTGTGTACTTGAAATTTGCTTCCAAAATAAAGGCTTCTGGCTACGGTTTGAGTTCTCAATCTTTGTGTATGACTTCTATTTTGTGATTTATATTAAATTAGTGTCTCTATTATACAGTTTAATTATGTTCTCTGGATTTTGTTGTTGATAGAATACTAGTCCTTGAAATACTTGTTGGAGTTTACATAGTTCTGAGGATTTTATACTATTTTTTGTTACAAGTCATTGTTTTATTCCTGTTGGTTCAAATAGCTAAGCTATCTATTGTGCTTCTGGTCCATCACCCCAAATCTCTGGTGTTTGTCCATTTCCCATTCCTTTTCGTAATTTTCCATCTCTTTCAGTATCTTTCTATCCCTCATCTCCAATCCCTCATTTTTATTTTTGGAACCAACCCTACTAGAGATTGCCATGGAGGACATTCCTTTCCTTCAGGCATTCAATGCTTGGAAGTGGGCCTAGGGTATTGTAGACTTAGAAAATATGTATCTAGGTCGTTTCGATTGTCAACAGTTTCTGGCACACCCGATGGGATGCAAACATTCCACGTTAAACTAGTTTTAAGAAGTGATGTTCATCTTACTACTATTGAATCTGAACATCTAGCGACTCAGTTGAACCTAGTACACCTCCAAATCCCATTGAATAGTTTGAAATTTCTACCCTCGTGCACACGAGATGGAGAGTTAAACAAGCTAAAGAAGAAGTAGAGTTCTTTGAACTTGATATTGACACTAAAGGAGAACATCCTAGGATGGTTATGCCAAATACTCCACTTGACGAAACATCAGCATAGGAAGTTGTCTTAGAGTCTCCTACTCTCACCCCTAACATCACGGTGACAAGCTTACCTCTGAATCCACAAAATTCACCAGAACACCTTGATTTCTTTGAATGCTTATTCAAGAATTTTGAGTGTCCCGATTGCTCTAGTTTGCACAACTCTGAATGCTCATATGGCACAGTCAGTGCCACCCAGGCAGTTTGCCACCTAGAATCATCCTGGAGCGCTTGCCCTTGCAGGCCAACACATAGTACCTCCCATAGATTTGAAGTTTCTACCTACTTATAATGACATGGAAAAGACAGTGCAAGAGCATATCCAAGATGTCGCATCACTGGAAACCATCCATCAAATCACCAATGAGGATGTCATGATAAAGTTGCTCATCCTTTCACTAAGAGGTAAACTTCTATACTGGTACCAGTCACTTTTGCCCAATACTATTGCTTCATGGTATCAATTAGGAGGTGAGTTGGTAAGGGGATTTAACAAACGAGCAGACCCCTTCTCCCTCTTAAACCAGTTCACAACTATTCAACATCACCCTCAAGAGGAAATAATTGACTTCAATGTTCAGTTCAAGAGAACTTGGCAGAGAGTTACCGAAGGCCGTATCATTACTTGAGATATTTTCACCCTAGTATTAGAATGAAAAGTCATCAATCCAATGTTAATACATTCCCATAGTTATATCATCAGGCACTCCAGGCAGAAACTAATTTGGTGTTTATCAGGAGTTAACTCCAAAACCTATGATTCCAATTTATCCGAATTTCCCCCAGATCCAGTATCCAAGCATATATGCTCTACCTAATTCTCATGCTCAGTCTAATCAATCATATAATCCACCCCAACATATATAGCCTATGCCTATTCCTTAATACCAAGTGCCCACTATTCCTTAGTTACCCACCCCAACACAATATCTAGCTTTACCAGCACCACCAATGCTAGCCCCATTACCTCCAAGTCAAGTAGTTGCTAACCAAGTGGTTGTAATCGAAGCTCAAGCTAAAGAGCTATCATAATTTAAATCTTACATGAAGATGATAGCAAACCACATGAGCACAATATGGAAAATATAGGATAATTAGGGCTTTCATCAGAGGATATTGTCTCTTCCCCCAATAACTAAATATCAAGTAACCACTGGTGCTCACAGGAAATATGAGTGAAATTCAATGGTAATGAACAGTGAAGAGGCCATAACCTCTGATTCTTTATATTGGTGTACCACATGCAACAATTTGTACAATGAAGAAGATTGCATGGTGCATCTAAATTATGTGCAGACACTAGTTGGCAGTCCCTATGAACAAGTAAATATGATCAAGGAAGCTGGTTAGAATCTCATGACATCATCTGCTAAGCAATTTTCCATTCTCACTATGATAGGGAATAAGCCTATCGAGGTAGATCTAGTTTAGATGGATCCACTAAAAGTGCCTCCAAAACCCAAACCTGTAGCTAAATCACGGATCGAAGGAGCTCAGTCCCAGGTGAAAGCTCCCAATATTATGGCAACTGCTCATTAGTATGACTTAACAAAAGACCACCTACCACCTCGTGTTAGGAAAATATTCCTTTAGCTTAAAGCTATAACTTCTCAGCCACCAATCGAAGCATGAGACCAAGCAAGGGAGAATCTCTAATACCCTCCATTGACTAAACACCAATGGGTGGATGCAACACAATAATATCGAAAGATCTACAAACCTGCAAGAGGAGTAGGAGAGCTCGTCGCTTCAACATATAGTATAGTCAAAGAAATGAAAAATGCTCCCACCAAGGTAAGCCTATATAACACCCTTCAACTCCCAGGTCAAGTTGACCTATTGCAAGAATCTCTCAAGTTCACTCAAGACAAGGAAAGCAGGTCAACTCAGACCATGTTTTCTCAGCCATTAACAGCTTTGACTATGGGTAAAAATTGGCCCCCACCATTTTACCTTTCCCTTTGGATGGAGGTGTGGGTCGTACATAACTACATGATCGACTCTCGCACCACGACAACCGTCATGCCCAAAGCAGTATATGGAATCATGGGTATGAAGTACACCCGCAGTAGTCCTAGAGTACTGTAGTTATATGGGACTCTAGTAAATATAGTGGGGGTTATCAAGGATGTTCCCATCCAACTCCATAAAATATCACAAGTCACTATCATACAAGAAATCATGGTGGTTGATTTGGAGCCATACTTTAGTATGTGCCTCTCACGAGAATTCACGACAAATATGGGAGGCTACCTCTCCCTTGACTACACCCACCTAGAGATCCCATTCAAAGGAAGAAGATTCAAGATCTTCAATGAGAAGCCTACTGGTTTTCACATGGAGAAGCTTGAGGATGAATAAAAGAGCTCAATATCTATCAACTTAATGGTGGAAGAAATACAAGTCGACTTGATGGAAGAACCTCTCGATGAACTCCAACTGGAGGATGACTTCTCCTTAATGGATTTCAATGTAGTTAATGGTACGGACTTAGGATGCTACACACTCACTAAGCCTAAGAAAGAGAATTAAGCACACCTAGAAGCACTCTCAATCTCAAACTAGCTTTGGAAGCTATACTTTGATGGTGCCCAATGTAAAAATGGCATAGGCATGGGAATTTCCCTCATATCCCCAATCGATGAACATAAGACTTACTCATATAGACTAGCTTGGAGTTGTATAAATAATACAATTGATTATGAGGCTTTGTGCCTTGGACTCAAGAAAGCTGAGAAGCTAGGCATCAAACAGCTACATATTTTTGGGGACTTCAAGCTAATCTGTAATTAAGTTACTAGCAAGTGTGTCAGCAAACAACACTACCTAAAGACGTATCACAACAAAGTGTGGGATTTTTAGGATTCCTTCGATGTGCTAAACATCAAGTCCATTTCAAGGGAAAATAATAAGTTGGCTAACATTCTAGCTTCCATCGGTGCCCAATTTTCACCAACTGATGACATGATGCACAAACCAAAGATGGTAAGATTAATTTACCAACCTTCTATTCCCAATAAAAAACTCCATTGGCAGGTGTTCGACAATGATGAACAGCTTGTTAACTTCCTAGTCAATGAAGCATCAACCATTGAGGAGCGAGCTCTGAATGAAGAAGACCATGAAGGTTTTATTCAGTTGAAAAACAATCATATATCAAGAGGCCTGATCATGCTGGAAAGTCTCTTTGACAAGAATGATAGGCATATCGACCATAATATCAAGATGGACGAGAAGGATTTCATCAACTTGGAGTTAGAATCTGGGAAGGTCATCATGGTAGGGAATAACTACACCACTAAAGAGCTTTAGTAGATTTGGGTTCTATGTAAAGAATATCCCAACATCATTACCTGTATTACCAAGACCTAAAGGGGTATGACAAGAGTATCATCTAGTATACCATCGAGTTAGAATAGGATGGCATACCCTTTAGACAGAAGCAGTGGCCCATAAATCCAAAATTCAAAACTCTAATGAGGGCCAAGTTGTTGAATATGCTCGAAGCTAAGATCATATATTTGATTAAGCATTCTTCCTAGGTAGCTAATCTAGTTCTAGTGTGGAATAATAATGGATATATTCAGTTGTGTATAGAATTCTAAAATATGAATCAAGCATCACTCAAATATCACTACCCACTGCCTCATATTGATCAAATCCTTCATGTGGTGGCTGGAGAACAAAGGTTCTCTCTACTGGATGGATTCTCAGGCTATAACCAGATATGGGTTAAATATGAATATCAACATAAAACTACATTCACGACGAATTGGGGCACTTTCGCCTATCGACGGATGCCCTTCGACCTTTCAAATATCGGAGCTACTTTCCAAAGGGTGATGGACCTCACTTTCGATGAACTACTTAATCATGTCATTGTAATATACTTAGATGACATGACTATCTTTTCTCATAAGCAAGAAGAACACAATCTGTATTTATAATAAGTTTTTGAAGTGTTGGGAGTTTGGGGTCTCCATCAACCCTAAAAAATCAATTTTTACGATGAAAGAATGAAAGTTTCTCAGGCATATTGTCTCTGAAAAGGGATTAACAATTGATACAACTCGAGCATAATCACTTCTTCAACTTCCACCTCCCATAAATAAGAAGGCCATGTAGTCCTTTTTTTGATAGATAAACTTCATCACAAAGTTCATCACTAATTTTACCTAGGTGATAAAGCCAATGGCCCAACTCTTGAAAAAGGGCACCGAATTCAAGTGGATTGATGAAAGGAGGAAATATTTTCAAGGTATTAAAGATCGAATTTCTCAAGCTCCTGTCCTTATCAACCCCGACTACTCATAAGATTTCATCTTATATGCAATTGAAGAGCCTAAGAGTTATGTTGCTATCTTAACCCAGAAAGGTGAAGATGGAGATGAGAGCCTGATCATGTTTCTCAGCCAGATAATTCAGTCTAATGAAGAGAAGTTCAATTTCATTGAACAACAGGTGCATGTAGTAATGAGGTCTCTCCAAAATTTTAGGCACTTCGTGTCTCAAAGCAAAACAATCATGTATTTCATACATCCTGACATTTGAAGCTTCATCATACAAGGTGAATTGGGGAATAGAAGGGCGGGATGGGTTACTAAAATCCAAGAGTTTGATATTGAGATATGCCCTACCAAGTTAGTTCAAGGTAGATCGCTCTGTCAAGAGTTAGCCAAAAATGTTGTGACCAAAGTTATGATTCCAGACTCAGCCAAAATTTTGATAGCAACTTGGCTATCCCATCCACTAGCAATTCAGACTGGACATAAGACCCGATCAGATATTTTGATACAGGTCGATGTCCCTCACACTTCGATGCTTCACAAAGAAGAAGATTCCACCTACAAGCTAACAGGTATGTCTCGACGCCCAATGGGCTTTTTTATCAGAATATTGATGGAGTCCTTTTAAGATGCATTAAAGAGTCCAAAAAGGCTAAGATCCTGGAAGAGTTTCACTCTGGAGTTTCGAGAGGGCATTTTTATGATATATTGATGGTGCTAAAAATCATCAAAGTAGGTTACTATTGGCCCACTCTCTTTTCGGATACCTTCAAAGCCAACCAGTGCTGTGACAGTTGCCAACACTACTCAGGAAGAGCTAGGAATGCATCGCTTCCTCTTCACCCCATTCAGGTGGAAAATTCATTCCAATAGTGGGGTTTGGACTTCATCGAGATCACCAATCCCAATTATTCTACCAACCACAAATATATCTTGACTGCTATGGACTACTTCACCAGATGGTCAAAAGCAATTCCAACCAAAGAGGTGAGCTAGGAAGTGGTCATATTCTTCCTCAAAGGTCTGATCACTCGATTCAAAATCTTAGAGTCCATCATATCAGACAATGGTTCTCCTTTCACTGGTGCAAATATTTGTGAATTCGTGGTCAGGTATGGAATTTGAATAACATGTGCTTATACTGAGATGGGGGGTGAACAGTATAACATAAAAAAAATTTCCAAATAGAAGCATCAGTATAAATGAAACCATAAACATCACACAAAGCATCACACACATAAGAGACACCATTTTAACGTGGTTCACCCAATGTGGGCTACCTCCATAGAGAAAATATTTCTTCTAAATATTTCTCAAATGATCTCTTGGGAATCCTTCCCAAATTACAATGTTTATGGACCTCAGTCCAAAGAAGATGTTGATCCCCTAATCTCAATTTCGTGGATCTCTTCCAAAAAAGAACTCTTTCCCATTTTGCTCTGGCTAGTGATCTTCTAGAAGACTCTATCTCTATGTTGCTTTGACTGGTGGATCTCTTTCCACTTGAAGACTTCTCACTCATATATGTATTTAATTGTCCTGGTTGTTGGATATCTATCCACTGAGACTTTGTCCTCTATACTCTATCACCTCCAAAGCTCTGTCTCAATACTATACCAAACACAGTTCAACCAGTATAGCATAGTTCTGCTCAATCTCTTGCACTAAACATAGTATAGTCGGTCTAGTACAATTTTTCTCAATAGGTTCACTCAGAACCTGCTCAAATCTTCTCAATAGGTCCATACAAAACCTACACAAATCTGCTCAATAGGTCCACATAAAACCTGCTCAAATATGCTCAATAGGTCCACACGGAACCTGCTCAAATCTACTCAATAAGTTCACATAAAACCTTTCTAAATCTACTCAATGGGTTCACACAAAACCTGTCTAGATCTCCTCAATAGGTTCACACAAAATCTGTTTAAATATGTTCAATAGGTTCACACAAAACCTGTCTAAATCTACTCAACAAATCCTCTCTAGGACTTGCTCAAATCTGCTTAGCAAGATTTCACAAAATCTTAACTCAAATCAGTCCACAAGCCTTCTCAAATACTTGTCTTAATCACATAGAATCATAAAGAGAATTGTTAGAGACTCAATATGTTATAAGCTCAATGTACAATCAATATATCAAATCAATCTCATAGAAGCATAAAAGGAATTGTTAGAGACTCTAAATGTTCTATACTCAAATCTCAATCTAAACTCAATAAAAGCATAAAGAGAATTGTTAGAGACTCTATATGTTCTATGCTCAAATCTCAATCTCAACTCAAATCAAAATATTGAATAGTTTGTTTCTAGAAACTTGAACAACCACATACATCAACTTGACTAGTCTTAACCAACTCAACTCAACCAATCAACTCAAGGAATAATCCTTCCTCACAAACCCTAGTCCAAGCATGTATTAACCAACTCAAAATATTTCCAATAATGCTCAATCACAAGTCTCACATAACAATGATACTCATGTTCATTTCATCATCAATGGGCTTCAACAACAATACTAATAAAACAAGGTTTAAATATAGCTCACAAATCAAAAAACCTTGAAGCATTCAACCAACCATCTTCACAAAGGAAACTTCAATTAATCCTTTTCACTCCAATGATATTTCAAAAATCAACCACCACAAACAATAAATAGGAGAATGTGCCCATACCTTTTTGATGCCAATAAGTTGTCCACAAAATCTACCACACTTAATCACAACTTTCCTTTTCAATATTAATAAGGGTTAGTGGTCTTTTAAATAATCACAATAAAAGCATAACTTAATTTACACCCTTTTCACTCCAACTTCATAAACACATCCACCAAAGTCTATTTTAATAAAAATCCTTATTAAGAATAACCCACAATAAATCTCTCAAAATCACTTTAACAACAAATCCTTATTTCTCCTAAAATCAATTCTCCATTTCTATAGAAATAAAACATAAATCAAATATACTTTTGCAATAATAATCACAGCCCTAATGATAAAATTTAATTCCCATTAAATACCTTATAACTCCAAACTTTAGGTCTAATAAAAATTATTAAATGCAAAAAAATAAATACCTCTCAAGGGGATTCAAACCCCCGTCCACTACACACCGCGAGCATCTTAGCCACGGCTAAGATTCCAACCAATCCAAAGCACTCATTGGAAAAGCAAATGCCAAAAAGGGCCTTTAATATTTCTCTATCTGCCACAAAGGACAAAGTGCCAAAGTTCTTCCCACACGCTGTCGTCAAGGGGATTTGATCCTAGATATTTGTGCTGCCCACAGTCTTAGCAAAATTGATACGCCAATGCATCACACCTCATACCACATTTGAGATTTCCAAATCGTTGTGCTTTCTTCGTTGCTTCCTTTTCAACAATTCGCACAAGCTCTTTCGAATTCCAAGGCAATTAACACATGAGAGCAAGGATGATTATTTGGTTTAATTGCCACCCCTTTATATAGTGTTTAATAACACTTTGAAGACATCAACAAAAATATTAAAATTGTATTTGCATGATAACGTTGGCCAAAAAAATTTCATTTAAATTTTAAATAATTAAAATTTAAACCAAACATTAAAACTCAAATAAATCCATCACCGGGGCACATTTTTCGATGAAACAAAATCCCAATGTGGGTTTTAAGAAAAATCCAAATCAAATATGTTGTCCATGATTTTAAATAAAACCTTTTATTTCCCTGCCTTGGTTTTCACAAAAACACTTCATAGATCCTTTTGACATTTATTGCTCTATTGACATCAATGACAACATTTCATCGTAGGGACTCAAAATGTCCAACAATATCCCCCTTTGTCATTGATGGCAATCCAAATCCTTTTACTGAATACTGACTTTCTTTTATGCTCCCCCTGGCTCAATGCTCTCTTAGATATCAAATCTCTCCTCATATCCAAAAACTCTCCCCATAATACACAAATATCTCCCCCTTTGACATCAATGGCAAAGGGTCACCTTTGGGGCTCGGGGCTAAGAATTAAGCCTCTTAGCGTAGCCCCTCCCCCACCTCCACATGAGGTGGTTAATTCAAGGGTTGGAGTCTTACTCATGATTTTCCTCGAAGATACTCAAATGTCTCCTTTGAGATTGGTTTAGTGAAAATATCTGCTATATGTTCCTTGGTAGCGACATACTCCAATATAACTTGTTTATCTGACACTTGTTCTCTCATAAAATGATACTTAATTGGAATATACTTTGTCCTTTAGTGCATTACCAGATTCTTTGAGATACATATATCACTGGTATTGTCACAAAGTATAGGAATGGGCTCATCATGCTTTATCCTAAAGTCTTATAAAGTTCTCTTCATCCATAACACCTGAGTACAACTGGCTACTGCTGCAATGTATTCTGCCTTTGTTGTAGATAGAGATACTAAAACCTATTTCTTACTTAACCAGGAGACTAGACTTTCTCCAAGAAAGAAATCTCCTCCACTTATGCTTTTTCTATCATCAATACTACTAGTCCAATCTACATCTGTATATGTTGTGAGTGAAAACTTGTCACTTTTGGGATACCAAAGCCCAAAGTCCATAGTTCCTTTTAGATACCTAAAAATTATTTTTACTATTGCTACATGTGTTTCCTTGGGTGTTGCTTGAAATCTTGCTACAAATGCCACTGACTGTGCTATATCTAGTCTTGTAGTTGTAACATATAGTAAACTACCAATCATGGATTTGTATAGTCTTTGATCTACCTCTAAAGATTCATAATCCTTACTCAACTTGCACCCTGTGATCATAGAAGTACTTACAGGTTTGCAATATTCTAACCTAAATTTTTTTAACATCTCCCTGATATACTTGGCTTGAGAAAGAAACACTCCTCTTGATTATAAAATTTGAAGACCTATAAAGAAGGATAATTCACCAAGCATTGACATTTCAAATTCACTTTGCATGTTCTTAGCAAATTCTTTGCACACTTTGTCATTGTTTCCTCCAAATATTATGTCATCAACAAAAATAACTACTATTAGAAGATCATTTTCTTCATTCTTGATATACAAATTATTGTCTGTGATTCCTTTCCTAAACCCTTATTCCTATAGGTACTTATCCAATATTGAGCACCATGCTTTGGGAGCCTGCTTTAAACCATACAGTGCCTTTTTTAATATGCATACCTGATCTGATGTATCTGTTAGTATGAATCCCTCTGGTTGTTCTTGTAGACCTCTTACTTTAGAACCCCATTTAGAAAAGCTGACTTGACATCCATCTGATATACCTTGAAGTTCTTAAAACTTGCAAATGCTAAAACCATCCTTATGGCCTCAAGTCGTGCTATAGGAGCAAAAGTTTCATCAAAATCAATTCCTTCTACCTGAGCATATCCTTTGCATACTAACCTTGCTTTGTTTCTGACCACTTGCCCATCTTAATTCAACTTATTTCTGAAAACCCATTTTGTGCCAATCACATTTTTGTCCTTTGGTCATGGAAAAATTTCTCAAGTCTTGCTTTTTTATATCTGACCCAATTCCTCATTCATTGCATTAACCCAAAATTCATCTTCACTAGCTTGAGTAAAAAAATTTGACTCAATTTTAGATAGCAAAGAAAGATTTGCTTGCTGAGATGGTTTTATTATTCTTCTTAATGTTTGTATTTCATCTGGATCCCTAATAATCTGATCTTTTGGGTGATGCTTCTGTACATACTTGGAAGGAGTCTTAGGAAGAAGCCTTCACATTTCTTCTTCATCATTATCTGATTCCTCACAAAACTCTTCTGGACAACATCCATCTTCTTGGTATATAGATTGTTGAATTGATTCTCTAGAATCTATTTTTCATCAATAGTTACATTCATACTTTCTACCATAGTGCATGTTCTTTTGTTGTAACATTTGTAAGCCTTAATTTTTGTATATTAACCAATAAAAACTCCCTCATCACATCTAGGATCAAATTTACCCAAATTTTGATCTTCCCATCTTATGTAGCTTTTGCTTCCAAAAATTTTGAAATATTTTATAGTAGCAGGTCTGCATTTCCATAGCTCATAAGGATTTTTGTGGTAATTTACCCTTAATTGAGCCCTAGTAATTATATATATAGCTATAGATACTGCTTCTTTCCAAAACCCAACTGATAACTTAGATTAAATTAACATAGCTCTAGCCATGTTTTCAACAGTCATGTTCTTTCTTTCAACTACTCCATTTTGTTGAGGAGTTCTTGTTGCTAAGTATTCTCTTTTAATTCCATGTTGTTCATAGAATTCTACAAATTAATTTGATGTGAATTATCCTCCTCTATCTGATCGAAGACACTTAATCATTTTGCATGTTTCATTTTCAATCAACCTTTTTGAAAGCCTTAAATTTTTTGAAAGCCTCTAACTTCTCTTTAAAAAAGATTACCCATACCATTCTGGAGTAGTCATCTATAAACAACATAAAATAGCTCTCACCCTGAAAACTTTGTGTTCTTATAGGACCACATAAGTCAGTGTGTATAAGACTCAAAGGCTCAGAAGTCATATAGCCTTTTGGTTTATAATTTGTCCTAGTTTGCTTTCTATGTTGACACGGTTCATAAATTGTATTTTGTGGTCTTCTTATTTTGGGTAAATATCTAACTGCTCGTTTATTGCTTATGCTAACTATGTTGTCAAAATTCATATGACCCAACCTTCTACGCCATAGCCAGCTCTCATCATCTTGTGACATAAAGCACTTTTTCCCTTTGATTTCATCTAGCATGTATAAGCTATTTGCGGTCCTTTTTGAATTTACAATAATTCTTCTTGTTTATGTTTTCCTTATCTCACATCTATCTGGATGAAATGTGACCATATATCCTTGATCACAAAGTTGAATTATGCTCAAAATATTGTGTTTTAACCCTTTGACATACAAAACATTCTTAGTTTTTGTTTTTCCATTGTCTAGATTTAGAGTACCTTTCCTAATATTTTTTGTTTATCCATTGTCACCAAAACTTACTGACCCTCTATTTGTTTCCTTTAGAATGATGAACTTGTCTTTATCTCCTGTCATGTGACTATAAAAACCACTATCCAAATACCATTTTTCATTTCTATCTTGAGCATATAGGGTTTTTTGAACTATCATAGAGTTTGCCCTAACATTCTTCCTAGTTGTTGGAATAAATTTTCTAGATTATGAAATTGTCATTTTACACCATCTAGCCTTGTGTCCAAAATTATTGCATTTGTAACATATAACATCATCATCCATGAGTGGTGCAAAGGAATTGAAATTTCTATTGTAAGCAGCATGATGAATACATTGAGTAGCTCTATGTCCATATTTATTGCAAGAAAAACAATGACCATGGAAGAAGTTATGTAACATGTTTGGAGACCTTGGATATTGTGATGAAGTGATCTTCCTTTTGTGATTAACATTTATCCAGGGTTCTTCTTTTTTGATGTCCTTTGCTTGCTTTTATTTGTTTGAAATTTCTATCTTTTTAAAGACTGATTCCTCTTTCTTTTCTTGTAGAATCTTAGTCTCTTCAACTTTACTTTTTAGGAGAACAATTTCTGCTTGCAATATTTCACATTTTGTTTCTTTGGATTTCAGAAGATCTGTCACATCTTGCTCAATTTTTCTTCCTTATTCCACTTTGACCTTATGTTCTATGATATTCTGAAGGAACTCCACTCTTGCTTCTTTATCTTCATGAATTTGTTCTTTCAGGTTTGAATTTTCTTCTCTAAGTCTTTCCAATTTTTTGAGAGCAGATAACTCTTCTTTCATACCAAACATAGTCTCTACTTCACTCTCTGAAGTTGTGTGTGCTTCCAAAGGATCCTCTTCCAAGCTGTTAGACTTTTCACGGAGAGACCCGCTCTAATACCAATTGAAGAACATGTGCTTATACTGAGAGGGGGGTGAATAGTATAACATAAAACTTTTTTCCAAATAGAAGCATCAACATAAATGAAACCATAAACATCACACACATAAGAGACACCATTTTAACATGGTTCACCCAATGTGGGCTACCTCCACAGAGAAAATATTTCTTCTAAATATTTCTCAAATGATATCTTGGGAATCCTTCCCAAATTACAATGTTTATGGACCTCGGTTCAAAGAAGATGTTGATCCCCTAATCTCAAGTTCGTGTATCTCTTCCATAGGAGAACTCTTTCCCCTTATGCTTTGGCTAGTGATCTTCTAGAAGAATTTGTCTCTATGCTGCTATGACTAGTGGATCTCTCTCCACTTGAATACTTCTCACTCAGATTTGTCTTCAATTGTCCTAGCTACTAGATCTCCATCCACTGAGACTTTGTCCTCTATACTCTGTCACCTCCAAATATCTATCTCAATATTGTACCAAATATAGTTCAATTGGTCTAGCATAGTTTTGCTCAATCTCTTGCACTAAACATAGTACAGTCGGTCTAGTATAATTCTGCTCAATAGGTTCACTCAGAACCTGCTCAAATCTTCTCAATAGGTCCACATAGAACCTGCTCAAATATGCTCAATAGGTCCACACAAAACCTGCTCAAATCTGCTCAACAGGTCCACACAGAACCTGCTCAAATATGCTCAACAAGTTTACACAAAACCTGTCTAAATTTGCTCAACAAGTTCACACAAAACCTATCTAGATCTGTTCAATAAGTTCACACAAAACCTGTCTAAATATATCCAATAGGTTCACACAAAACTTATCTAAATTTGCTCAACAAATCCTCTCTAGGACTTGCTCAAATATGCTTAGCAAGCTTTCATAAAAGCTTAAATCAAATCAGTCCACAAGCCTTCTCAAAGACTTGTCTCAATCACATAGAATAATAAAGAGAATTGTTAGAGACTCAATATGTTCTAATCTCAATGTACAATCCATATATCAAATCAATCTCATAGAAGCATAAAGAGAATTTTTAGAGACTCTATATGTTCTATACTCAAATCCCAATCTCAACTCAATAGAAGCATAAAGAGAATTGTTAGACTCTATATGTTCTATGCTCAAATCTCAATCTTAAATCAAATCAGAATATTGAATAGTTTTTTTCTAGAAATTTGAACAACCACATACATCCACTTGACTAGTCTTAACCACATCAACTCAACCAATCAACTCAAGGAACAATCCTTCCTCACAAACCCTAGTCCAAGCATGTATTAACCAACTCAAAATATTTCCAACAATGCTCAATCACAAGTCTCACATAACAATGATACTCATGTTCATTTCATCATCAATGGACTTCAACAACAATGCTAATGAAACAAGGTTTAAATACAACTCACAAATTAGAAAACCTCAAAGCATTCAACCAACCATCTTCATAAAGGAAACTTCAATTAATCCTTTTCACTCCAATGATATTTCAAAAATCAACCACCACAAACAATAAATAGGAGAATGTGCCCATACCTTTTTGATGCCAATAAGTTGTCCACAAAATCTGCCACACTTAATCACAACTTTCCTTTTCAATATTAATAAGGGTTAGTGGTCTTTTAAATAATCACAATAAAAGCATAACTTAATTTACACCCTTTTCACTCCAACTTCATAAACACATCCACCAAATTCTATTTTAATAAAAACCCTTATTAATAATAACCCACAATAAATCTCTCAAAATTACTTTAATAACAACTCCTTATTTCTCCTAAAATCAATTCTCCATTTCCATCAAAATAAAACATAAATCAAATATGCTTTTGCAATAATAATCACAACCCTAATGATAAATTTAATTCCCATTAAATACCTTATAACTCCAAAATTTAGGGCTAATAAAAATTATTAAAGGCAAAAACATAAAAACTTTAGGGCTAATAGATATAGATGCTAAGTCCTACGAATGCGATGAGCAATGCATGAAGGAAATGACGTAAACAAGAGATGTGAGCAAACAAAGCGGGGCCTCCTTTATTGATATTGCTTTTAATATTATTACAATACGTCCCCCTTCTAGGGCTCAGAATATTTGATACAATTTGTTACATTAATGGATGCCCGAAAGAAGCCACGCTTCCAAGATCGGACGGTACGCTTCCAGCGTCTTCCGCGTGCCCACATTCGAAGTGGGCGGGCTAAAAGTTGCCACCGCTTGTGTCCATGTGTTCGTCATTCCTTGCTGCCCCTCTAGTATTCCTGGTGGTGAGATCCTATGCACAGAAAGACAACAAATCATTAATAGCATATGCGTATCTAGAAAAACATGCAATCCCCAAGGCCTCCAACGGGCGCTTGTGGGATATCAGTGATAAGATTGATAAATCGATTACAGAATGATATATAAATGTAAAGGACAACTTCTAGAATTGGTATCACCTGATTTTGCATCGAAGCGGCGTCGGACGGCCCCGTTATGCTCGTTTGCCCGTCGGGGGCCTCTCCAAAGCGAGCGCTCCAATGTCCCACCTATGCTTATCCAAATCACCTGAAACTCATGGGTTAGGCATTATATGTGATTCTAAGACTACCCAGATGCTCGGAATTTGCATATCCTACCCAGATTCTCCTATATGTGACAGGGGCGCCCTACGAGCTAGTTAATACATAAAATAATAAAACGATCGTCAAATCATGTCAAAATGAGTTCAAAATTTAACAGAGGCATTAGGATATCATCTGGGACATATTGCAAAAATAATAGTAAGGAAATCATGCACATATTTCTAATCACTCTAGGGTGGGACGCTGGGGACTATCGCAAAACCTGCAAAAAGTGACCTTGCAAATGTCCTGCCCAGAGGCCTCCAAAACTCCTGCAAACTTGTGGTTAGACTAAAAACAACATTTTGAGATGACCCAGAAGGTCATATTTGGCAGATTCTTCCTAGGTTATCCTGTATCCGAAGGCGCTCCCTGTAGGTTAGTAGACGCATAAAATGACAGAAACCAGGTCAAATCATGTCAGAAAGCAATGAAATTTGGACAACAGCATAAGTACATTAGATATAAAAGAATGCAAAAATAATAGTAACAAAACCATGCACAGATTTCTAATCACTCGGGGTGGGGCGATTAGGACTACAGCAGATTTGGGGGCACCCGGGGTGGGACGCCCACCGTTTAGGGCCTAGTTTTGACACCAATCCAAGTGGGATGGGTCCAAAACTTCCTAGGGGGTTGTGTCGATGAGTTTGGGGTGGGATTGTGGCTGATTGCTTGGGTTTTTGGATCTGGATTGCATTCCTAGTGTTCACCCGATAACCTCTCTTCCAAAAGAGAGATTAGGGATGTAGGAAGCACAAAGAGGAATGGGGGTATAGTTTGGCAGCACTTCGTTGCTCCAAATGCTCCAGCTCTATTTTTTTTGGGGTGAGGAGGCTCACCTTTTTATAGACCTAAGGGTCTCCTTTGCATGCGCATGCGAGGGCGCCACTTGGCTCATTATGCCTTTTTGGGGAGAGAAGATTCCTCCCTGATTAGGGCCTCCTTGATTGAGGCCTCCATGATTTGAAACGTTCCCTCGCAATCCCATGCCTTGAAGGCGGAGTTAGGTGGTGGATTTGGGCTGCCATTTGTCAAGGTTTGACTTTTTTCCAGTCAAACCTGCTAATCGTCCCACCCTGGAGCGATTGCTGCTAATCGTCCCGGGGTGGGACGAATAGGATTCTAATCGTCCTAGGGTGGGACGAATAGGGAGCAAAGTGCTTAAAAGGTGCAAAACTGACCTCTGACCTTCCAAAACTGATTTGGGAGTGGTTAGGACCATTGTTTAACCTCTGGAGGCTGCCCTAGGGGGTATGTATGCCAATTCGGTCAGTGCTTGTAGTCACATAATCGGATTGGTGTTGTTTTGGTGTCTACAGATGCCCCTTTTTGGGATGCGTTGTGTGTGGCGCAGTGCTTGAGCAAAAATAGATGACCAAAGCACTTAATGATTAGGGTTTCTCAGTAACCTAACCAAATTTTGATGCCCCAAGTATGGAAAGGGCATGCATTCTTGAATCCTTGCTTCTGACGAGCTAAGGAGCTTAACTCAAGTGTAACCTTTTTCAGTGAGGTGTACTTGATCTTGGACATTGTTCAGTCATGAATAGGCAAAGGGCACAACCTTTTGTCCGAGGAACCTTTTCTTCATGCTTCCAGAATGCCAAGTGTTTGTTTAGCCTATGATTATTGCTTGTTTGCTGCCCCAAGCAGGAGCGTGATTGTCTTTGTCAATGATTCTTTGAATGCATGCCATTTCCTTGATTGGGTGTGTATTTGTTGATTGGTGACTAAGTGTGACTACCCCCTCAAGCGACGAATCGATGAGGGAATGACCAAAAATGAGAAAAGTGATGAGTCACTTGACCCAAGATGACGTTTGTAAGGGTGCCTTCAGTTGTTTTCGTTGAACGCTTATTGCAGTTTTCCAACCATCGGACCTATTTTTGGTGGGTTTTGACCCTTTTTTTGACGCCTATTGGGGTAGAAATTATCGAAAATCCTCCTTCCCGTGGAGCGGTCCGGCTATGCTAGCCTTCTTAGGGAGTAGGATAGTGAGTATTTGTGACCCCGACAGGTTTTTCATGCCAT
The DNA here is from genome assembly GCA_028583015.1 of Wollemia nobilis. NCBI lineage: Eukaryota > Viridiplantae > Streptophyta > Pinopsida > Araucariales > Araucariaceae > Wollemia > Wollemia nobilis. Next base: position 1,748,796 of record JAQPPZ010001668.1, on the reverse strand, counting down.
GAATGTCAGGTGCAAAGGCACCTTTGTTCGGCAGATTTATTGCTATTTTTGGTGCATTTTTTGGATGCAGTTTTTGTTGCTTTATTTCTTGCTCTGTAATCGTCCTAGGGTGGGACGAATACCAATTTTGTAATCATCCCAGGGTGGGATGAGTGCTAACTAGAGTGCTCATCCCAGGGTGGAACGATTACAGGCCTAACAACCTATATAAGGACCAAAACTAGGTTTTGGGCTCATTTGCAATATTTTTTTCTTGGCGATTTGGAGCAGTGAGGAGGAGTGCGAGTGTGCGTAGCGGAGCGCTGCTGAAATTTCATGGACATCATGAGTGCGAGAACTAGATCTTCGAGTGGAGGAGCCGAGGTGAGACCGGTATGATGTTCCTTCTCTTTTCTTGTTATTCGTGCATGTTTTATATGAAGTTTAAAACTCACATATAAAATGTTTGTTCGCTTTATTTTGTTTTTAAGGTTTTAAAAACCTAATTTTTTTGTGTGTTGGTTTGATTTTATTCGTATATCAAGTTGAAAACCTAATATAGGAACTTTATTTGCTTTTTTTTTTTTTGTTGTTAATTTTCGTATATTAAGGTCAAAACCCTAGTACACAATTGTTATCTGTACTTTGTTTGTGTTTGTATTTAGGTTTAAAACCCAAAATGTTTTCTTTTATTTTGTTGTTTTTGTTCATATTATGGTTGAAACCCTAATATGTTTTATTTCATTTTTGTTTTTGCCATATTAAGGTTGAAACCCTAATATTTTTTTTTGTTTTGTTTGCGTTCACATTAAGGTTGAAACCCTAATATGATTTTTGTTGTTTTTTGTTGATTGTACAGTTATTTTCATGTATGTTGTCGTTGTTGTACAGTTTTATTTTAATGTTTTTGTTTATATTAAGTATGTACTTAATATCTTTTTTTATTTTATTTTGTTGTTTCAGGTTGTGAAGAGTCGGTACCGCCAGTCGACTATTTTCTCTGATGCCCGGGATGCCCTGACAGTTGTGGATTGGGAGTGGCTTGATGCCCTTGGGCTCAAGCACGTGACGCGTCTGGAGCCTGTGGTGGGGGATCGAGCATATTTGACTACCCTGATCAATCTATGGGATCCCCGCACCAACACTTTTCATCTCCCAATAGGGGAGATGACTGTTACTCTGGAGGATGTGTATCGGATTCTACGGATTTTGATAGATGGACTGCCTATCCGGATGACCCATCGTGACCAATGAATGGTGGTATTGACATGATGTTTTGGTTCGACGGTGGAGAGGGGGTGGAGAGGGCAGAGGCTGACTTCCAGATAGGCGGTATTCTGGTGCGGTGGTGGCTGGAGAAGGGCGTATTAGGGGTGAGGCATGCTTTGATCATGACCCTCATCTCCAATATGCTACTTCCTGACTCCTCAGGTGTGAGGTTCCCTTGGAACCTACTTGAGTTGGTTTTCACTTTGGTGGAGTGTCCTACATCAGCTCCACTTATTATGAGATGGGGTCAGACGTTATTGGCAGTTGTACGATGAGTTGTATGAGGTCCGTTGTCGAAGTGAAAGGGGATCGGGTGCAGCTATCTCTTGCAGTGTTGGGGGTGGCAGCACATAGCTGTGGAGCGGTCGTAGGGTTTGCCTTGGACCACCCGAGGTGAGATGGTGGATCAAGAAATTGGATATGCCAATTTATGGTGGAGGTCAGAGGAGCATGGATAGAGTCGATGGTGGGCAGGTGACGTAGGTCACTATACTGATGCCTTCTCTCGTCTAGTGCTAGGGTAGGTGTTTTGGCGGTCGTACCAGGACTGTCCATCCTGGCCTGAGGCTGGAGAGTGGCTCCGATGTGTGCATAGGGGTAGATGGTTGATTGGGTAGCATGGGATAGAGCAGGAGTACTTCCCATATGTTCGGGTGACGTGGTAGTTTGGGGTGCACCAGGGATTTCTTGGTGATCCCTTGATCTATCGACATCATGATGATGAGAAGACTCTAGTCTGGCCTACCATTGAGCAGCTTGGTGAGGGGTTCGATGTAGTTATTGATGTACCCAATGTGGACGATGTCGGGGTGACTATAGAGTATGACCGGTGGTGGATTATGCGGTGATGGTGGAGTGAGGGGCCTCTAGGAGGCATGGATACTACAATAGTAGGAGGTGGGGGTGCAGAGGCATCGATGGAGGGTTGGGGGCTCCGCTTGATGATGTTGACATGGTGGAGGTCGATGACTTCATCGATGATGGAGACGATTTGGGGGTTTCGAAGTAGCCGAATGTATAGGATGTCCTAGAGTAGTGGGTGCTAGAGCAACAGGCATCCGGAGGTGCCCATGCCTCAGGCTATCTCAGGGGATGTGGAGGTTGGGCTTCATGCTGAGATAGCATGATTGGAGGGTCTCCTACGGAGATGGGAGGAGGAGCATAGAGATGCTTTGGTGGAGGTAACGTAGGAGAGGGATCTCCTTGGACTCAGTTGGCATAATGGGATAGTGCATTGGCTGTGTATCACCAATGAGATATGGAGTGGGGTCGGTATCGGATAGAGTTAGAGATAGAGGTTGTCCACCTCGATGGATAGTTGCCTGTGCTTGATGGAGGTGGTTCATCGCGTCGTACGAGAGGTAGTGAGATTGAGCAGTCTGCATCATCTCATCTCAAGTGGCTAGGTGAGGGTAGTGTTGGTGGGCAGGGTGCGAGGGCTGGTAGCAGCCACCCTGAGAGGTCCCATAGGACCCATACTACTGGGGGTAGTTCTAGTCGCATCGATCCTACGTGATCATGGTGGCCGACTCCCTAGGCTTTGGGGATTTTGAGTTTTTGGTTTTTGTGAGGTCAGAGGACCTTCTTATTGTAGCCTGAGGGCATTTTGACTTGATATATATACATGACTCTTTTTGGTTTGATTATATACTTGTCATGGTTTATTGTTCTTTATGCACATTTATTTATGTTGATGTATGCATATGCTATTATGACTGCGGATGATTTTAACTATATGATATAGATGTATGCATATGGAATGGATGGAATGATTTGTTGGTATACAGGCGGTGGCACCATAGACTGTACAGGATTTACTAGCTTTCTGTACTATGTGATTGCTTTATGGAATAACTTTGCATTTGTAATTTTTGTTTTGTATTTTTTGATGGTGATGTAAGTAATGAAATATACAACAATTGTTTTAGAATGTAGTTAAGGTTTTTCGAGACTCGGATGCTTTAACTAACTAGTCAAGACTGTACATTATCTTACAAGACTTTCGAACAAGGTACGAATCAGACTTGAGTTTGACCAAGTTATTTCACATCCTTGTGTGTGCGATTGAGTTCGTTTATGTGGTATTCGTAAGGATACCGCTAGTGCCGTGTAGGCTGTCCACAAAACTTATACTATTGAGGATCACCTAATTAGCTCCACTAACTCCTTTGTTGTATTTAGTAGGATTAATCTATGATGCAATCTAGGATACCATAAGCTAGCTCATCCACATGCAAACATTGGTCTACACACATGCAAAGCTAATGTGATAGACATATCGTCATGCATTTAGGATACCGCCATTGCCAGGTAGGCTATCCACCAAACCCGTAATGAGGATCACCTAAATGGTTTTTCAAATGCTGAGAATTCTAGGGATTCAAGCTCAAGCGTCTTTCGGTTGTTCAATTTGTTGGGATACTTGCTCTCACATATAGTGATGAAAATCACTATTTATTTTGAGTTTTTTTTTCTCTTGAGCAAGGGGTTTGAGTAGTGGTGATAACCACTGTTATTTTTTATTGTTGCTTTTTGAGGATTTAGATTTTGAATTTTGATTTCAAAGTTGAGCTTGTGGGATTTTTGGCTTGTGAATGGCATTGATCCTTTAGGCCTTGGGGATGACTACCCATCCTTCTCAGGGGCATGTAGTACGAATCCTTACGACTTTGGGGATCAAAGGTGTTTGGGAATTTTGATGGTGAACTTTTGGGAATTTTGCTTTGGAATGGTATTGATCCTTTAGGCCTTGGGGATGACTACCCATCCTTCTCAAGGTTAGTGTATGTAATCCTTATGAACTTTGGGGATCAAAGGTGTTTGGGAATTTTGATGGTGAACTTTTGGAATTTTGCTTTGGAATGGTATTGATCCTTTAGGCCTTGGGGATGACTACCCATCCTTCTCAGGGACGTGTAGTATGAATCCTTACGAATTTAGGGATCAAGGGTGTTTGGGATTTTTGATAGTGGTGAAAACCACTATTTATTTTGGGGAATTGGATGGGGAAGAGCTTGTCCTTTTGTCAATTCTCAGCATTCTTGAACCATTCACATAGGGGGATGAGCAGGATAAAATTTTTGCTCAAGGTACCCTAGACCACTTTGTAGGTTTCATCTTTCGTTCACACAACTTGGGAATTTTTATGTGTTTTAAGCTTGTGTTGGGATGCTATGTAACAAGGCGTGATCCAAGTAAAACTCTACCTTGTAAAAATCGGTCTGACTTTGTACAACATTTGACTAGAAATCTAAAGACAATTGAATGACGAAAACCCTAAAGACATTAGAAGACAACTGACTATGATATGGCAAAAATGTGAATGGCGTTATTCTTGTTGGATCATTTACAAAATGGAAAAATGTGGAAAATGATGGAATTGTCGAGTAATTACAGTCTATGGTGCGTTTGACATGTATGACCAACAAATATGCAATGTATGTATGCGATGCCTAATGCAACTTTTTTTTTGTGTTTTGATTTTTAAGATTATGCATGAAAGTGAGATGCAATTTTTTTGTTATTTTTGATTATCTGTTGTTTTTGAATATTCGTTATGGACGGTTTAACCCGAATGGGTGTGGACCAAGTGATTCTTATGGATCCTTGGAGGTTTTGACCAAAGGGATTATAGATACCTTTGGGGCATTTTGGGTGACCAAGCGGTGGTGAGAATCCTTGGAGCTTTTGGTTTGACCAAAGGGATTATAGATACCTTTGGGGCATATTTTGGTTGACCAAGTGATTGTGGGAACCCTTGGAGCTTTTGGTTTGACCAAAGGGATTATAGATACCTTTGGGGCATTGGGTATTTTGGTGACGAAGGATAGATGGGAACCCTTGGAGCTTTTGGTTTGACCAAAGGGATTATGGATACCTTTGGGGCATTTTTGGGTTGACCAAGTGATTGTGGAGAACCCTTGGAGCTTTTGGTTTGACCAAAGGGATTATAGATACCTTTGGGGAATGTTTTGGTTACAAAGAACCTTTTGGTTGACCAAGGGTGAGAACCCTTGGGGCTTTTGGAGTGGGCCATGGCTCTCTAAATGTTGAATGGCCTCAAATGACTGATGTTCAAGGGTTCTAGTTCCTTGATTCCTTCAAGAGAGGTGAGCCGGTATGTTCCAGGTCCTATTTTACTATCGATTACATAAGGACCTAACCAATTTGCCATGAACTTGTCCCTTAAATGGGGTGGCAAGTTAGAATTTTGTTGGTTCTCTTTTAAGACCAGGTCACCGACCTGAAAGTCCCTCAGGTGAACTTTCATGTTGTATGCTTTCTTAAGTCGCTCTTGATAGATACGTAAATGCTCGAGAGCATTGACGCGTCGTTCATCGAGTAACGTAAGCTGGTCTAACCGGGCCTACCATGCAGTGTCATCATCGATGAACTCTTGCATTGATATGTGCAGGGAGGGTATTTCCAACTCGAGAGGCATGACTGCCTCGGAGCCATACACTAGCAAAAATGGAGTTGCCCTAGTGGGCGTCCGAATGCTAGTGCGATAAGCCCATAGGGCAAGTGGTATTTGGATGTGCCAATCCTTATGACTATCTACGACCATATTTTTAAGGATGGCAACTAGCATTTTGTTTGACGCCTCTGCTTGCCCATTTGCCTATGGATAATAAGGTGTCAAAAAATTATGCTAAATTTTGTACTTTGTTGTCAAAGCACGCACATATTTGTTCTTAAATGACGTCCCATTATCCGAGATGATCTTGGATGGAATACCAAAATGACATATGATGTTATGTAAAATGAACTCCACAATGCGGGGCCCAGTCGTAGAGGTAAGCGGAATTGCTTCCACCCACTTAGTGAAGTACTCGTGGCCGTTATGATAAACGTGTGATGACCGACGATGTAGGGGAGATCTTTTCGATGAGATCTAAGCCCCACTACGAAAATGGCCAAGCCGATTGGATCGGCTGCAAGGCCTGAGAAGGTACGTGTGTCAAGTTAGCATGGTGTTGACACTTCATGCACTTCCGCACATATGCACAACAATCTCGCTCTAAATATGGCCAATAATAGCCCATGCGAAGAATGCGCTTTGCGATGGCCATACCACTGAAGTGGCCACCGCATGTACCATCGTGCGCTTGGGTGATCGCCCAAGTGGACTCCTGTTGGTCCAAGCAATGGAGGAGGATTCCTTCGTAGCTTCGACGGTATAAAATGTCTCCTAGCAAGACATGTTTTGCCGCTTTCTATTTGAATGATATTTTTACGGCATGCGACAATCCAAGTGGGAGGCTACCTAACTTGAGATAGTCTCTTATGGGTGTGTACCAATCCTGCTGATCAGAAACCTCGATGGTATGAATGATCGATCCCTCTTGAAGTTCATCCCTAGCAAAAGCTGAGCGGGAAAGAACTTGTAAAAATAGCGTTGTGTTGCTATTAAGAGGGGTTGGAGAGAACAAAGACCCCCAGTTGGCATGATTCAGACTATCATGGATTCGAGAGAACCTATCCTGAGATGGTTCAATCTGGATCAGGTGGATTCTTGGCGTTATGTCAGAGCTTGCACGCTCCATCATGGATTGCGATAACATTTTGACTTGAATGGTTGTCATCTCACCAGAAATGTCTTGCGGGATTAGTGACCCCAAGGAGGCCATAGTGTCCACAAAATGATTCGATGATCGAGGGAGTGCCTCGATGTCGTACCATTCAAGCTTTTCCAGGAATTTATCCACAAGGGCTTTGTAGGCCTATAGAACTGGGCATTTGCATTGGAATACCCCTTTCACTTGGTTGACAATTAATAATGAATCACCAAAGATATTCAAGCATTTGATGTTCATGGTGATGGTTGTCTGAAGACCTATGAGCAAGGCTTCGTATTCAACATTGTTATTGGTGCACGGGAAATCAAGTTTAAATGATAAAGGCATTGGAGCCCCTTGCGGTGTGAAAAACATGATTCCCATGCCACCCCCTTGCTCACATTTAGAACCATCAAAAAATAAGGTTATGTCGGCCTGTGACTCAGGCTCATCAGAATCTGGCGATTCTGAGACATGGAAGACCCCATCATCGGGCAGCTCTATGGTCAGAGGCTGATCATCTTCGAGAGGAGCCTCTGCTAGTTGATCGGCGATGACTTGACCTTTGATGGACTTTTGTCCAATGAATTCGATGTCAAACTCCGTCAACAACATGATCCATTTTGTCGTGCGACTACTATGATAAGTATGACTCATCATGTACCACAATGGATTCTCCTTAGACACAACATACATCGTATTGCTCAACATGTAATGGCATAGCTTTTTGGTGGCAAATACCACCACCAAGCATAGCTTCTCAACGTATGCATAGTTAAGTTCATAATTGACCAGGGTGCGGCTAAGATAATAATTAGCCTGTTCTTTATGTAATTCATTTTTTTGGGCTAGCATGGCACCCAATGCCACCTCAGTAGCTGAGATGTATAAATAGAATGACACTCCTGGTCTAGGTGGTGCCAATACTGGCGGTGAAGCCAAGTATTGTTTGATGTCATCGAAGGTTGACTGGCACTCGTCATCCCAATGAAATGCTACCCCTTGTGTAATAATTTATTCATGGGTCGGCACTTGTCAGATAACTATGCTATGAAGCGCTTGATCGATGTGACCTTACCCTGCAAGCTTCTGAGCTGCCTGATGGTGGTTGGGGGAAGCATTTCAAGGATTGCCTTGACTTTATTTGGATCTACCTCGATGCCTCATTTTGAGACTATGAAACCCAAGAGTTTTCTAGATGTGATGCCAAATACGCACTTCTTGGGGTTTAGCCTAACCTTGTGTTCGATGAGGCGATCAAGGATCTTGCGTAAGTCATCGAGATGATTTTGGTGCAAAAGAGATTTGGCCAACAAATCATCCATATAATCTTCCAAAGTTTTATGCATGTGATCATGGAAGATGTATGTCATAGCACGTTGGTAAGTGGCGCCAACATTTTTAAGGCCAAAGGGCATGACCTTATAACAAAATGTCCCCCAAGGCATCGTGAACGCCATTTTTAGTTGATCATCGAGATTGATACGAATCTGGTTGTATCCCGAGAAACCATCCATGAGGGAAAGCATTTCATGGCCTGTTGTAGCATCTACCAATGCATCGATGCTAGGCAAGGGGAAATCATCCTTGGGACTCACTTTGTTTAAATCTCAAAAATCGATGCATATGCGAATCCTCCCGTCAGGATTTTTGATGGGTACCATGTTGGACAGCCATGGTGGGTAATCTATGTAGATGACAAACTATGCATCCAATAGCTTTTGTAGCTCATATTTGACCATTAAGGCCACTGTTGGGTGCATCTTACATAGCTTTTGCTTGACTGGCTTGACTATCGGATCAAGTGTTAGATTATGCATGACTAGCTATGGGTCTAGCCCCGACATGTCTTTGTAGGACCATGCAAAAACATCCTTCTGAGAAGGGCAATGTAATCGGCTTGCTCTTCGGGGGATAAACTTACCCCCAGCTTGATGATTTATGGATTCATTGGATCAGAACCGATGTCTACGTCAATCGTCTCTTCGATTGACATGTGGGATCCGTCCTCCAACTGGTGTGGAGTTGGGATCAGGTGGATATCATTTTCTGAATTTAGATCTATGTTGGGAATGTCGGGTTCCTCTTCAGCATGGAAGATATCTTGAGTCTGTCCTAGGGTGAAATGAAACATCTCACCGCAAGGCCAGTACTCTGATGGGGATGGTGGTGAGTCAGCATGATCCCAGTCTATGGCATCTAGGTCTAGATACAATGGTCATGTTGGATCGGCTGGATTGTGGATGGGGGTGGTTAAATCAATGGAGATCATGTTGATGGAATGAATTTGGTCTCCATTGTCGCGTGGGTGTTGATTCAGACATCCTTGGTGATCCTTGTACCCTAGATCTAGCTCTGTGGGTATTGGCACAAAAGGATCGGCCCTATGTGCGGATAGAAGGATAGGGTCTGCCCTTGGCACTGATGGCCCTATAGGGTCTCTAGGTGGGAGGTGCTCCCTGTATGCCCGAAGTGGTGGATGAAGCACTTGGTTTAACTGTACTTGGTTTAAATGCCACCTATGCCTTGGTCCCATATTTAGATGTTCAAACATATCATCGATGTCTATGGGGTATTCCTGTTGCCTCATATGGTTGAGATATGCCATCTCAGTCTCATCCTCATAGTCGCTATCGAAGATCCATAGGCCTTCATTGGCTCCGACAACTATGTGCCCCTCTGGCTGGTATAGCCTCCCACTAGGCATTTCTTGATCACTATCCTCACTCTCTACGAAAATCAAAAATCTGGCATGCAGGTAGTCGATGTTGAAGAAGATATTTGGATCTTCTTCCTCCGGTGGATCACTTGGCCTTATGGCCGGCATGGGAGGCTCATTTTGTTCGAGCAAGTTGATTTGGTCCCTTCTGGGTTGTTCCGCTCTCTATGGGAGGGCTGGATTCTCTGGAGGTAGCAATTGCCCGATCGGAACATTAAAGGGGAACATTGCCATGAAGTTCTCTTGATAGTCGTCAATGGGTGTCACCTGCGAGTGATTGCTATCGGACTCAAAAGGGTCCCAAGGTGCTACCTCATAATCTGACTCATCTTCAGAAGACCCCCCTTGATCTTGTTCATATCCCTCTTGGAGGTTACTTCTTGAACTTTCCCCTTCCTCGATCAAAGGGGAGGGGTTGTTGAGGTCAACAAGGTTTGTTGTTAACAATGGGAGATAATCCCCCAATGTGTATGTTGTGTTGGGATTGGCATATGGATCTTGTGCCAACCCATCCCTGTTGCCTAGACCTAGGCCTTGCATGGTTTCTACCAAGATGTCAAGGGGCAAAGGGTGGTTGAACCCTACTCCTGATTTATCATATTGCATCTGGTATCTCGGTTGACAAAGAATGTGCATTCCTTGTTCGTATCTGCCCAATCCATATCCATGCCAATTACATTGGTCTAGGTATTTCAAGGCGAAGTCCGGGTTGGACAGATAGTCAACATTCTCAACAAATGGCTCTTCATCCTCTTCCTCTTGTAGGTAGGGTTCAATGCCGTTCTCGAGGCCCCCATATACAAAATTGGTCTGATTTGGCGGGTAGCCTAAAGGGACGATAGTGCCGATGGGGAGGCGAGGTCTCCCCATGTCTTGCATGGATTCGATCATGGGTGTTGCCACAACGTTCCACACTAGGTACTCCCCCAGGCCCGTATTGGCCATCTCAATGGTAATCATCGACGGTTGAGGGGGAGGGAATGGGAGTTCTCCCTGAGTCCACTCCATGTTGGGTGAACCAGGTGTCTCGACTTCCATTCGGTTGGGCACCTCTTCGGTAGAGATGGTTGAGACTAATGGTGGTACCTCCTCTAGGGGCTTCTTCCCATTGTCCTTCGGTGTGGCCACCATAGGTGGCATCATTGGTGAAGGAACAGACGATGAAGATGGGCCAGGTTGGTGAGTTGAGGGACTCAACAGTGAGGATGTAGGCGAAATCGGACCCTGTGTGGACGGATTCAATTGAAAGTCCAAATGTGTCGATGGGAGGGTCGATTGTGGCATCAACTGCACCGCATTGCAAAACTTAAAGGGCTCTAAGTCCATTGGGACTACATGTACTTGCCCTTCGTATGTGTATTTGAGGCATTGATGGGCTATCGAAGGGACACACTTCATGTCCCTGATCCAAGGCTGGCCTAGCAAGATATTGTAGGCCATCTCACCCTCAAGGATGTGACACAATGTAGGAATGGTCTTTTGTCCTACTTGGATGGGCAGGACAATTGTGCCAACCATCGAGCATAACACGTCGTTGAATGCTCAAAGAGTGTAAGTGGATGCCACAATGTGGGATGCTGGTAGCTTAAGGTGTTTTAATGCCACTATCATGATTATGTTGTTGGATGAGCCAGTGTCCAACAACACCCTCTTGAATGGAATCTCGTTGACCCATGCAATGACGTGCAGGGGTGGATCCACCATATCACCAGTCACCAATTTTAGTTCGTCTTCCCTGAAGGTTATGACTAGTTCTGTGCATTGTCTCACATGTCCCATGAAATTGTTGAAAGAATTGGCTTCATGGGGTTGTAGCTCAATGGCTTTGAGTATCTCCATCAGAGCCTCCTGATGGGGCGGTGATTGTTGGATGAGCTCATAAATGGAGAGCCTAGCCGACGTGGTCCTTAAAATTTGAGTAAGTTTAGTCCAAATCATGGCCACTGGTCTAGGCGGGGGAGGTTGCGTAGGGTGTTGTGGAGGTTGTGACGTTGACGGAACATCTCCTGTAGCTGTAGCGGGTGCAGCCATGTTTGGGTATCTTTTGTTTCATGTCACGATGCTTATCATCCCTACGTATCCTTGCATGGGGCAGTTTTGTGTTACCTCATTCACTTGTAAAGTCTTTGCCTACGCATCATGGGTAGGTAGGGGGTCTTTGAAGACCTCCATCTGTTGGTTGCTCAGTGCTACGGGACTATCTACCATGAGCGTTTTGTTGTCTATCAAGTCCTGCACTAAGTGTTTGAATTTCCAACAAGTGGAGATTTCGTGTCCTTTCTATCGATGAAATCTACAATATAAGTCTTCCCTATAGCCCTTGGGTTTTGGCATGTTGGGGTCTATGGGTCGACTTTCTAGCAAGTTTATCAGGTTTTCCATGAACAAGCGGTCAAACAAGGAGTCTCTAGACTCCGTGAATTGTGTGAATTGTCGCCTAGGGCGATGCTGCTGATTTTGCTCTTGTTTATGATTTTCCTTTTCATAGTTATCAAGAGGAACTGCTTGATAATTAGCCTTTGGGGGCTATGTCATTTGTGTAGGCTTTGGTATAGTTATGGCAACCTGATTGACCATGGTGGGTTTCGGTTGCGTGGGCCCAGTTTTAGCATTTTTGGGCCACTCTTTCTTGCGTGGCTTGGCAATCTCATCATCTTGTATTTTGATCTCCTCAATTATCCTGGCTTGCGCTAGGGCTTCTTCGAGGGTGGCATATTGTTGCAGCTACAATAGCATGGAGATCGACCTTAAGCAACTCTTTGAAAACATTTGAGTCATGTCGGCCATGGGAGGGAGGTAAGGTAGCTTTGAAAGCAATGTCCTCCATCGATTCCCATAAGCAGCTATGGTCTCATCATCATACTTCTTAAGGCCAGCTAGGTCACTTAAGGATGCCTTCTTCTTGGTGTTGAAGGCAAAACGTTCAAGGAACGCATCCACTAGCTGGTCTAGATTATTGATGCTATGCTTCGGCAACTGGGTAAACCAATCCGAGGTAGGGCCTACGAACATGGTTATAAATGTTCTCAAAAGCAATGCATCATTGTCCTGAATGCCAAAGCATTGACTTAGGAACCTTGTTACGTGCTCTTGGGCATCCTCATCCCCTCTAAAAATTGCCAATTGAGGCACTTTGAAGTGGTCGGGGTATGGGGGTGCCGAAATTGAAGGATGCACAGGGTGACTACGGAGTTGGCGTAAGGTGGGCTTTTGGGGCCCTGAAGTCTTAGTCTCCATAGACTCTAAGTGCTCTAGCAGTGCTTTGTATGCATCAGAGGATTTGATTTCCTCTTCTTTGGTTTGTTCCCATTGTGAATTACGAGGAACTTGAGGCCTATGGAGGGGTAGCCGGATAGCGCCCCCCTGCCTTGGTAGGGCATTTCAGCCCGCTCTTCTTCTCACTCAAATTCCTCATAGGCCTCTTGAGGAGTTTCTGGGCATGACCTATAAACATGGATGGGTGCCCGAGGAAGGCGCCCATCATTGGTTCTAGGAGTGGCCTCCCGCTCAGGTCTAGGAGGTCTTGGAGGCAACGCTTGATAAGGTCGTGGAGACCTGTCTCGTACTAAGGGGTTGTGCCTCTCATAAATTTTTGTCCTATGCATGCGAGGGGTTGGAATCCTCTCATGCATAGTGTTCTGGAACAACTCATCTATCTGGCATTGAATGCGCTCTTTGTTAAGATGATACAGTTGTTCTAACTATTGCTGATCTTGCCTAAGCTACGTGATTTGCGCTTGGCGGGCGGCATGTTTGGCAAATGCCAAGTCGATTTGTTCCACCGTCCTAGGTCTAGGAGGCCTAGATGCCTCCCCTACATATCTATCTCGGTCGTGGTGATCCGAGATCTCTATGGGTCACTTTCCTCTATCGAGGTTAGCAACATTCACCCGAGGCTCTGGCCTCAATAGGTGATCTTGATAATCAGCAGGTGCGGAGGCGCATTGCTCCCGTGCGGTGTATTGCTCTTGAGGAATATACTAGTTTTCCTCGTGCTCCCTTTCGTACATGTGAAAGGGATGGGCGGAGTTGGCTCACCCTATCTGAAGAGCCTTGCGCTCTAGATTTGGCCTATTAGTTCTAACAGTAATGAGGGGTGGAGGAGGAATGATATAATCATGTGGGCCCTCCTTATGAACCCTATGCTGCTCTAGCGCTTCATCGCGCAGTGGCCACTCATAATGAGTGTCTAAGGGGGCCTTCCCATGTGTGTACTCCTCTTGAGAGGGTCTGTGTTGAACGGGAGTGCCCCTCAAAGGGGTGCCTCTATAGTCCTGTTCTGTAGTGGTATGGTGTGGACTATGTTGTGGGTCAGGTCGCCAAGGTGGTATAACCAAGTCCTTGGGGCTATAACGGAGGTGACTTGTGCCTCCTTGCATACTTTCTATAGCTTCTACCCGTGATTGGGCTTGGCTACGGGTATACACCATGGTGGTGGTTTTTCTAAAAAGATATGTATATTTTTATCTCCTTTACAATTTTTATGCTATACCAAACAAAAGGGGACCACACAAACAAAGAAATGATTATCTTGTTTACAGATTAAATGTGTGTCCTAGATCTGGTTCAGTGTGTTTGATTTTTGTTATGTAAATCTTGTAAAGAAAACTTTGTTATACATGCATAATGAGGGCTCTTGTATCTCCAAAATGGTCGCCCCTTCAATATACCATTGCCAGGCCATTATACCGAACCTCTCAATATACCCGCCCTTACATGAGGGAAACTATTGGTACGCGAGAGCAGAACAGTAAGTGGAACATAGGCGGTACGGAAGGGGGATCACTCTATTTTTGACACCTACCTTAGAAGACTTATCCTCATGCATGGGGAATCACCCCCGCTACACTTGGTCAGCTTTCATCAGGATTTACGTCTAGCAATAGTCACGATCAGGGTATATGTATGCAAAATCCAAGCCAAGGTGGTGATGAAACCCACCGTTGGTCTTGATCAAGTGTTGGGGTATTAAGACCAACTCCTTGATGTTAATTTTATTAGGTGGTGTGTGTGGTTCCTTTTAATTGTGTAAAGAAAGAAAACATACAACAAAAGATGATTTTCACTAATGCAATGCTTTAAAGTACGTTTTATCTTTCAGAGACAATTAGTAGCAAAAAGGAAATCACAAAACCTAACTAGAACTGAAACCTATAATGAGGACTTGCCATTTGTGCAAGTATCATGCAAGCAAACCAGAGAAACATGCATTCCTAATCAAGTTCCTTCCATTTAATTTACTCTATGTTTTTATTTTTTTTTCTTTATTGCAAGAAAGGAAAACAAACTACTTAACCTTTCTATGCAAGTGTCTAAAAATAAAGCAAAGAAAACAGAAAATTGCAGAAACATAAAGTAGAAAAACACAGAGGATGTTCAGAAGGCCTACCTCTTCTCTGTCTAAACTAGATGCCTCTGAGTTTCTGCTCAAAAAATGCATAGAGCTCTAATCATCCTAGGGTGGGATGAATAGCAGGTCTGCATTCATCATAGGGTGGGATGAATATGTATTCATCTCGGGGTGGCACGAGTAGCAGTCTAGTGCTCGAATGAGTAACACCTGCAAAGAAAAACCATAAAATTTGGATCAGAAACTTGATCCTAACAGTAGGGGACAAGGTCCCACCATGATCACCACTGAAATCATGCAAGAATGGTGTACCGATATGATGCAAACAAAATTAGATATAGATGCTAAGTCCTACGAATGCGATGAGCAATGCATGAAGGAAATGACGTAGAAACGAGATGTGAGCAAACAAAGTGGGGCCTCATTTATTGATATTGCTTTTAATATTATTACAATACATCCCCCTTCTAGGGCTCAGAATATTTGATACAATTTGTTACATTAATGGATGCCTAAAAGAAGCCACGCTTCCAAGATCGGACGGTACGCTTCCAACGTCTTCCGCGTGCCCACATTCGAAGTGGGTGGGCTAAAAGTTGCCATCACTTGTGTCCATGTGTTCTTCATTCCTTTCTGCCCCTCTAGTATTCTTGGTGGTGAGATCCTACACACAGAAAGACAACAAATCATTAATAGCATATGCGTATCTAGAAAAACATGCAATCCCTAAGGCCTCCAGTGGCGCTTGTGGGATATCAGTGATAAGATTGATAAATCGATTACAGAATGATATATAAATGTAAAGGACAACTTCTAGAATTGGTATCACCTAATTTTGCATCGAAGCGACGTCGGACGGCCCCGTTATGCTCGTTTGCCCGTCGGGGGCCTCTCCAAAGTGAGCACTCCAATGTCCCACCTATGCTTATCCAAATCACCTAAAACTCATGGTTTAGGCATTATATGTGATTCTAAGACTACCCAGATGCTCGTAATTTGCATATCCTACCCAGATTCTCTTGTATGTGACAGGGGCGCCCTACGAGCTAGTTAATACATAAAATAATAAAACGATCGTCAAATCATGTCAGAATGAGTTCAAAATTTAACAGAGGCATTAGGATATCATCTGGGACATATTGAAAAAATAATAGTAAGGAAATCATGCACATATTTCTAATCACTCTGGGGTGGGACGTTGGGGACTATCGCAAAACCTGCAAAAAGTGACCTTGCAAATGTCCTACCCAGAGGCCTCCAAAACTCCTGCAAACTTGTGGTTAGACTAAAAACAGCATTTTGAGATGACCCAAAAGGTCATATTTGGCAGATTCTTCCCAGGTTATCTTGTATCCGAAGGCGCTCCTTGTAGGTTAGTAGACGCATAAAATGACAGAAACCAGGTCAAATCATGTCAGAAAGCAATGAAATTTGGACAACAGCATAAGTACATTAGATATAAAAGAATGCAAAAAGAATAGTAACAAAACCATGCACAGATTTCTAATCACTCCGGGGTGGGGCGATTAGGACTGCAATAGTTTGGGGGGCGCCCGGGGGTGGGACGCCCACCGTTTAGGGCCTAGTTTTGACACCAATCCAAGTGGGATGGGTCCAAAACTTCCTAGGGGGTTGTGTCGATGAGTTTGGGGTGGGATTGTGGCTGATTGCTTGGGTACGACAAGAGTATCCCGACATCATTACCTGTATTACCAAGACCTAAATGGGTACAACAAGAGTATCATCTAGTATACCATCGAGTTATAATAGGATGTCATACCCTTCATACAGAAGCAGCGGCCCATAAATCTAAAATTCAAAACTCTAATGAGGGTCGAGTTGTTGAATATGCTCAAAGCTAAGATCATATATTCGATTAAGCATTATTCCTGGGTAGCTAATCTTGTTCCAGTGTGGAATAATAATGGAGATATTCAGTTGTGTATAGACTTCTAAAATATGAATCAAGCATCACTCAAATATCACTACCCACTGCCTCATATTGATCAAATCCTTCACGTGGTGGCTGAAGAACAAAGGTTCTCTCTACTGGGTGGATTCTCAGGCTATAACAAGATATGGGTTAAATATGAAGATCAACATAAAATTGCATTCATGACCAAGTGGGGCACTTTCGCCTATCGACGGATGCCCTTCGACCTTTCAAATATCGGAGCTACTTTCCAAAGTGTAATGGACCTCACTTTTGATGAACTACTTAATCATGTCATTGTAATCTACTTAGATGACATGATTGTATTTTCTCATAAGCAAGAAGAACACAGTCTGTATTTATGATAAGTTTTTGAAAAGTGCTTAGAGTTTGGGGTCTCCATCAACCCCAAAAAATTAATTTTTACGATGAAAGAATGAAATTTTCTCAGGCATATTGTCTCTAAAAATGGATTAACAATTGATCCAGCTAGAGCATAATCACTTCTTCGACTTCCATCTCCCATAAATAAGAAGGCCATGTAGTCCTTTTTTGGATAGATAAACTCCATCACGAAGTTCATCACTAATTTTGCCTAGGTCATAAATCCAATGGCCCAACTCTTGAAAAAGGGTATCGAATTCAAGTGGATTGATGAAAGGAGGTAATATTTTTAGGATATTAAAGAGTGAATTGCTCAAGCTCCTATCCTTATCAACCTCAACTACTCACAATATTTCATCTTGTATGCAATCGAAGAGCCTAAGAGTTATGTTGCTATCTTAACCCATAAATGTGAAGATGGATATGAGCGCCTGATCATTTTTCTCAGCTAGATCATTCAGTCTAATGAAGATAAGCTCAATTTCATTGAACAATAGGTGCATGAGGTAATGAGGTCTCTCCAAAATTTTAGGCACTTCGTATCTCAAAGCAAAACAATCATGTATTTCATACACCCCGACGTCTGAAGCTTCATCATACAAGGTGAGTTGGGGAATAGAAGAGCAGGATGGGTTACTAAAATCCAAGAGTTTGATATTGAGATATGCCCTACCAAGTTAGTTTGAGGTAGATCACTCTATCAAGAGTTAGCCAAAAATGTTGTGACCAAAGTTATGATTCCAGACTCACATAGCCAAAATTTTGATAGCAACTTGGCTATCCCATCCACTAGCAATTCAAACTGGATAGAAGACCTGATCAGATATTTTGATACAGGTCAATGTCCCTCACACTTTGACACTTCACAATGAAGAAGATTCCACCTACAAGCTAACAGGTATGTCTCGACGCCCAATGAGATTTTTTATCAGAATATTGATCGAGTCCTTTGAAAATGCATTAAAGAGTCCAAAAATGCTAAGATCTTAGAAGATTTTCACTCGAGTTTTAGGAGGGCATTTTTCTGGTATATTGATGGTGCTAAAAATCATCAAAGTAGGTTACTATTGGCCCACTCTCTTTTTAGATACCTTCAAATCCAGCCAGTGCTATGATAGTTTCCAGCACTACTCAGAAAGAGTTAGGAATGCATCGCTTCCTCTTTACCCCATTCAGGTGGAAACTCCATTCCAACAATGGGGGTTGGACTTCATCGAGATCATCAATCCCAATTCTTCTACCAACCACAAATATATCTTAACTGCTATGAACTACTTCACCAGATGGTCAGAAGCAATTCCAACCAAAGATGTGAGCCAGGAAGTGGTCATATCCTTCCTCAAAGGTTTGATCACTCGATTCAAAATCTCGGAGTCCATCGTATCATACAATGGTTCTCCTTTCACTGGTGCAAATATTTGTGAATTCTTGGTCAGGTATGGAATTTGAATAACATGTGCTTATACTGAGATGGGGAGTTAACAATATAACATAAAACTTTTTTCCAAATAGAAGCATCAGCATAAATGAAACCATAAACATCACACAAATCATCACACACATAAGAGACACAATTTTAATGTGGTTCACCCAATGTGGGCTACCTCCACAGAGAAAATATTTCTTCTAAATATTTCTCAAATGATCTCCTGGGAATCCTTCTCAAATTACAATGTTTATGGACCTCAGTCCAAAGAAGATGTTGATCCCATAATCTCAATTTTGTAGATCTCTCCCACAAAATAACTCTTTCCCCTTCTGCTTTGGCTAGTTATCTTCTAGAAGACTCTATCTCTATGTTGTTTTGACGGGTGGATATCTCTCCACTTGAAGACTTCTCACTCAGATCTGTCTTTAATTGTCTTGTTTGTTGGATATCTATCCACTAAGACTCTATCCTCTATACTCTATCACCTTCAAAGCTCTGTCTCAATACTATACTAAATACAATTCAGTCAGTCTAACATAGTTCTGCTCAATCTCTTGCACTAAACACAGTATAGTTGGTATAGTACAATTTTGCTCAATAGATTCTCTCAGAACCTGCTCAATAGGTCCATACCAAACTTGCTCAAATATTCTTAACAGGTCCACATAAAACCTGCTCAAATATGCTCAATAGGTGCACACAGAACCTACTCAAATCTACTCAATAGTTTCACACAAAACCTGTCTAAATCTACTCAACAAGTTCACACAAAACCTGTCTAGATCTGCTCAATAGGTTCACATAAAATCTGTCTAAATCTATTCAACAGGTTCACACAAAACCTGTCTAAATCTACTTAAAAAATCCTCTCTAGGACTTGGTCAAATCTGCTTAGCAATCTTTCACAAAAGCTTAACTCAAATCAGTCCACAAGCCTTCTCAAATACTTGTCTCAATCACATAGAATCATAAAGAGAATTGTTAGAGACTCAATATGTTCTAAGCTCAATGTACAATCAATATATCAAATCAATCTCATAGAAGCATAAAAATAATTGGGTTAGAGACTCTATATGTTCTATACTTAAATCTCAATCTCAACTCAATAGAAGAATAAAGAGAATTGTTAGAGACTCTATATGTTCTATGCTCAAATCTCAATCTCAAATCAAATCAGAATATTGAATAGTTTGTTTCTAGAAACTTGAACAACCACATACATCCACTTGACTAATCTTAACCACCTCAACTCAACCAATCAACTCAAGGAATAATCCTTCCTCACAAACCCTAGTCCAAGCATGTATTAACCAACTCAAAATATTTCCAATAATGCTCAATCACAAGTTTCACATAACAATGATACTCATGTTCATTTCATAATCAATGGGCTTCAACAAAAATACTAATAAAACAAGGTTTAAATACAACTCACAAATCAGAAAACCTTGAAGCATTCAACCAACCATCTTCACAAAGGAAACTTCAATTAATCCTTTTCACTCCAATGATATTTCAAAAATCAACCACCACAAACAATCAATAGGAGAATGTGCCCATACCTTTTTGATGCCAATAAGTTATCCACAAAATTTACCACACTTAATCACAACTTTCCTTTTCAATATTAATAAGGGTTAGTGATATTTTAAATAATCACAATAAAAGCATAACTTAATTTACACCCTTTTCACTCCAACTTCATAAACACATCCACCAAAGTCTATTTTAATAAAAATCCTTATTAAGAATAACCCATAATAAATCTCTCAAAATCACTTTAACAACAAATCCTTATTTCTCCTAAAATCAATTCTCCATTTCCATAAAAATAAAACATAAATCAAATATGCTTTTGCAATAATAATCACAGCCCTAATGATAAAATTTAATTCCCATTAAATAACTTATAACTCCAAACTTTAGGGCTAATAAAAATTATTAAAGGCAAAAACATAAATACCTCTCAAGGGGATGCGAACCCCCGTCAACCACACACCGCAAGAATCTTAGCCACGGCTAATATTCCAACTGATCCAAAGTGCTCGTTGGAAAAGCAAAGGCCAAAAAGGATCTTTAATATTTCTTTGCCTGTCGCAAAGGACAAAGCGCCAAAGTGCTTTCCACACGCTGTCATCAAGGGGATTTGATCCTAGATATTTGGATTGCCCATAGTCTTAGCAAAATTGATTTACCAATGCACCACACCTCATACCACGTTTGATATTTCCAAATCGTTGTGCTTTCTTCATTGCTTCCTTTTCAACAATTCACACGAGCTCTTTCGAATTCCAAGGCAATTAACACACGAGAGCAAGGATGATTATTTGGTTTAATTACCACCCCTTTATATAGTGTTTAATAACACTTTGAAGACATCGGTAGAAATATTAAAATTGTATTTGCATGATAACATTGGCCAAAAACTTTTCATTTAAATTTGAATTTAAATTTTAAATAATTAAAATTTAAACCAAACATTAAAACTCAAATAACTCCATCATCGGGGCACCTTTTTCGATGAAAAAAAAGCCCAATGTGGGTTTTAAGAAAAATCCAAATCAAATCTATTGTCCATGGTTTTAAATAAAACCTTTTATTTTCTTGCCTTGGTTTTCACAAAAACACTTCATAGATCCTTTTGACATTTATTGCTCTATTGACATCAATGACAACATTTCAGCTTAGGGACTCAAAATGTCCAACAATATCCCCCTTTGTCATTGATGGCAATCCAAATCCTTTTATTGAATACTAAATTTCTTTTATGCTCCCCCTGGCTCAATGCTCTCTTAGATATCAAATCTCTCCTCATATCCAAAAACTCTCCCCATAATACACAAATCTCTCCCCATTTGACATCAATGGCAAAGGGTCACCTTTGGGGCTCAGGCTAAGAATTAAGCCTCTTAGCTTAGACCCTCCCCCACCTCCACATGAGGTGGTTCATTCGGGGGTTGGAGTCTTACTTTTGATTTTCCTCGAAGATACTCAAATGTCTCCTTTGAGAGTGGTTTAGTTAAAATATCTACTATATGTTCCTTGGTAGTGACATACTCCAATCTAACTTGTTTATCTTACACTTGTTCTCTCAGAAAATGATACTTAATTGGAATATACTTTGTCTTGGAGTGCATTACTATATTCTTTGAGATACATATATTACTGGTATTGTCATAAAGTATAGGAATGGGCTCATCATGTTTTATCCTAAAGTCTTATAAAGTTCTCTTCATCCATAACACCTGAGTACAACTGGCTACTACTGCAATGTATTCTGTCTTTGTGTAGATAGAGATACTGAAACCTATTTCTTACTTAACCAAGAGACTAGACTTTCTCCAAGAAATAAATCTCCTCCACTTGTGCTTTTTCTGTCATCAATACTTCTAGCCCAATCTGCATCTGTATATGTTGTGAGTGAAAACCTGTCACTTTTGGGATACCAAAGCCCAAAGTCCATAGTTCCTTTTAGATACCTAAAATTTTCTTTTTACTGTTGCTACATGTGTTTCCTTGGGTGCTGCTTGAAATCTTGCTACAAATTCCACTAACTGCACTATATCTAGTCTTGTAGTTGTAACATATAGTAAACTACCAATCATGGATCTGTATAGTCTTTGATCTGCCTCTGGAGATTCATCATCCTTACTCAACTTGCACCCTATGATCATAGGAGTACTTATCGGTTTGCAATATTCTAACCTAAATTTTTTTAACATCTCCTTGATATACTTGGCTTGAGAAAGAAACACTCCTCTTGATTATGAAATTTGAAGACCTATAAAGAAGGATAAGTCACCAAGAATTGACATTTCAAATTCACTTTGCATGTTCTTAGCAAATTCTTTGCACATTTTGTCATTGTTTCCTCCAAATATTATGTCATCAACATAAATAACTACTATTAGAAGATCATTTCCTTCATTCCTGATATACAAATTATTGTCTGTGATTCCTTTCCTGAACCCTTATTCCTATAGGTACTTATCCAATATGGAGTACCATGCTCTGGGAGCCTGCTTTAAACCATACAGTACCTTTTTTAATATGCATACATGATCTGATGTATCTATTAGTATGAATCCCTCTGGTTGTTCTTGTAGACCTCTTCCTTTAGAACCCCATTTAGAAAAGTTGACTTGACATCCATATGATATACCTTGAAGTTCTTAAAACTTGCGAATGCTAAAAACATCCTTATGGCCTCAATTCATGCTATAGGAGCAAAATTTTCATCAAAATCAATTCCTTCTACCTAAGCATATCCTTTACATACTAACCTTGCTTTGTTTCTGACCACTTGCCCCTCTTAATTCAACTTATTTCTAAAAACCCATTTGTGCCAATCACATTTTTGTCCATTGGTCGTGGAACAAGTTCTCAAGTCTTGTTTTTTTCTATTTGATCCAATTCCTTATTCATTGCATTAACCCAAAATTCATCTTCACTAGCTTGAGTAAAAAATTTTGGCTCAATTTTAGATAGCAAAGAAATATTTGCTTGCTGAGATGGTTTTATTATTCTTCTTAATGTTTGTCTTTCAGCTGGATCCCCGATAATCTAATATTTTGGGTGATGCTTCTGTACATACTTGGAAGGAGTCTTAGGAAGAAGCCTTCACATTTCTTCTTCATCATTATCTGATTCCTCACAAAATTCTTCTGGACAACATCCATCTTCTTGGTATATAGATTGCTGAATTGATTCTCTGGAATCTATTTTTTTGTCAATAGTTACATTCATACTTTCTACCATAGTGCATGTTCTTTTGTTGTAACATTTGTAAGACTTACTTTTTGTAGAGTAACCAATAAAAACTCCCTCATCACATCTAGGATCAAATTTACCCAAATTCTGATCTTCTCGTCTTATGTAGCATTTGCTTCCAAAAATCTTGAAATATTTTACAATAACAGGTCTGCATTTCCACAACTCATAAGGATTTTTGTGGTAATTTACCCTTAATTGAGCCCTAGTAATTATATATATAGCTGTAGATACCGCTTCTTTCCAAAACCCAACTGATAACTTAGATTCATTTAACATAGCTCTAGCCATGTTTTCAACAGTCATGTTCTTTCTTTCAACTACTACATTTTGTTGAGGAGTTCTTGTTGCTGAGTATTCTCTTTTAATTCCATGTTGTTCATAGAATTCTACAAATTCATTTTATGTGAATTATCCTCCTCTATCTGATCAAAGACACTTAATCATTTTGCATGTTTCATTTTCAATCAACTTTTTGAAAGCCTTAAATTTTTTGAAAGCCTCTGACTTCTCTTTCAAAAAGGTTACCCATACCATTTTGGAGTAGTCATCTATAAACAATATAAAATAGCTCTCACCCTGAAGAATTTGTGTTCTTCTAGGACCGCATAAGTCAGTGTGTATAAGACTCAAAGGCTCAGAAGTCATATAGCCTTTTGGTTTATAATTTGTCCTAGTTTGCTTTCCATGTTGACACGGTCCATAAATTGTATTTTGTGGTCTTCTTATTTTGGGTAAATATCTAACTGCTTGTTTATTGCTTATGCTGACTATGTTGAAAAAATTCATATGACCCAACCTTCTATACCATAGCCATCTCTCAGCATCTTGTGACATAAAGCACTTTTGCCCTTTGATTTCATCTAGCATGTATAAGTTGTTTGCGGTCCTTTTTGAATTTACAATAATTCTTTTTGTTTCTGTTTTCCTTATCTCACATATATCAAGATGAAATGTGACCATATATCCTTGATTACAAAGTTTACTTATGCTCATAAGATTGTGTTTTAACCCTTTGACATACAAAACATTCTCAGTTTTGGTTTTTCCATTGTCTAGACTTAGAGTACCTTTCCCAATAATTTTTGCTGATCCATTGTCACCAAAACTTACTGACCCTCTATTTGTTTCCTTTAGAATGATGAACTTGTCTTTATCTCCTATCATGTGACTAGAACAACCACTGTCCAAATACCATTTTTCATTTCTATCTTGAGCATGTAGGGTTGTTTGAACTATCATAGAGTTTGCCCTAACATTCTTCCTAGTTGTTAGAATAATTTTTCTAGATTCTGAAATTGTCATTTTACACCATCTAGCCTTGTGTCCAAAATTATTGCATTTGTAACATATAACATCATCATCCATGAGTGGTGCAAAGGAATTGAAATTTCTATTGTAAGTAGCATGATGAATACATTGAGTAGCTCTATGTCCATATTTATTGCAAGAAAAACAATGACCATGGAAGAAGTTATGTAACCTGTTTGGAGACCTTGGATATTGTGATGAAGTGATCTTCCTTTTGTGATTAACATTTATCCAGGGTTCTTATTTTCTGATGTCCTTTGCTTGCTTTTCTTTGTTTGACATTTATGTATTTTTGAAGATTGATTCCTCTTTCTTTTCTTGTAGAATCTTAGTCTCTTCAACTTTACTTTTTAGGAGAACAATTTTTGCTTCCAATATTTCACATTCTATTTCTTTGGCTTTTAGAAGATCTATCACATCTTGCTCAATGTTTCTTCCTTTTTCCACTTTGACCTTAAGTTCTATGATATTCTAAAGGAACTCCACTCTTGTTTCTTTATCTTCCTGAATTTGTTCTTTCAGGTTTGAATTTTCTTCTCTAAGTCTTTCCAATTTTTTGAGAGCGGAGAACTCTTCTTTCATATCAAACATAGTCTCTACTTCACTCTCTGAAGTTGTGTGTGCTTCCAAAGGATCCTCTTCCAAGTTGTTATACTTTTCACGGAGAGACCCGCTCTGATACAAATTGAAGAATATGTGCTTATACTGAGAGGGGGGTGAACAGTATAACATAAAAAAATTTCCCAAATAGAAGCATCGGAATAAATGAAACCATAAACATCACACAAAGCATCACACACATAAGAGACACCATTTTAACGTGGTTCACCCAATGTGGGCTACCTCCACAGAGAAAATATTTCTTCTAAATATTTCTCAAATGATATCTTGGGAATCCTTCCCAAATTACAATGTTTATGGACCTCGGTTCAAAGAAGATGTTGATCCCCTATTCTCAAGTTCATGTATCTCTTCCATAGGAGAACTCTTTCCCCTTATGCTTTGGCTAGTGATCTTCTAGAAGAATTTGTCTCTATGCTACTATGACTGGTGGATCTCTCTCCACTTGAAGACTTCTCATTCATATTTGTCTTCAATTGTCCTGGCTACTGGATCTCCATCCACTGAAACTCTGTCCTCTATACTCTGTCACCTCCAAAGCTCTCTCTCAATATTGTACCAAATACATTTCAATCGGTCTAGCATAGTTCTGCTCAATCTCTTGCACTAAACACAGTACAGTCGGTCTAGTATAATTCTGCTCAATAGGTTCACTCAAAACCTACTCAAATCTTCTCAATAGTTCCACATAGAACCTGCTAAAATATGCTCAATAGGTCCACACAAAACCTACTCAAATCTGCTCAACAGGTCCACATAGAACCTACTCAAATCTACTCAATAGGTCCACACAGAACCTGCTCAAATCTGCTCAACAAGTTCACACAAAACCTGTCTAAATTTGCTCAACAAGTTCACACAAAACCTGTCTAGATCTGCTCAATAGGTTCACACAAAACCTGTCTAAATATATCCAACAGGTTCACACAAAACTTATCTAAATTTTCTCAACAAATCCTCTCTAGGACTTGCTCAAATATGCTTAGCAAGCTTTCATAAATGCTTAACTCAAATCAGTCCACAAGCCTTCTCAAAGACTTGTCTCAATCACATAGAATAATAAAGAGAATTGTTAGAGACTCAATATGTTCTAATCTCAATGTACAATCAATATATCAAATCAATCTCATAGAAGCATAAAGAGAATTTTTAGAGACTCTATATGTTCTATACTCAAATCCCAATCTCAACTCAATAGAAGAATAAAGAGAATTGTTAGAGACTCTATATGTTCTATGCTCAAATCTCAATCTTAAATCAAATCAGAATATTGAATGGTTTTTTTCTATAAATTTGAACAACCACATACATCCACTTGACTAGTCCTAACCACCTCAACTCAACCAATCAACTCAAGGAACAATCCTTCCTCACAAATTCTAGTCCAAGCATGTATTAACCAACTCAAAATATTTCCAACAATGCTCAATCACAAGTCTCACATAACAATGATACTCATGTTCATTTCATCATCAATGGACTTCAACAACAGTGCTAATGAAACAAGTTTTAAATACAAATCACAAATCAGAAAACCTCGAAGCATTCAACCAACTATCTTCATAAAGGAAACTTCAATTAATCCTTTTCACTCCAATGATATTTCAAAAATCAACCACCACAAACAATCAATAGGAGAATGTGCCCATACCTTTTTGATGCCAATAAGTTGTCCACAAAATCTGCCACACTTAATCACAACTTTCCTTTTCAAAATTAATAAGGGTTAGTGGTCTTTTAAATAATCACAATAAAAGCATAACTTAATTTACACCCTTTTCACTCCAACTTCATAAACACATCCACCAAATTCTATTTTAATAAAAACCCTTATTAAGAATAACCCACAATAAATCTCTCAAAATCACTTTAATAACAACTCCTTATTTATCCTAAAATCAATTCTCCATTTCCATCAAAATAAAACATAAATCAAATATGCTTTTGCAATAATAATCACAACCCTAATGATAAATTTAATTCCCATTAAATACCTTATAACTCCAAACTTTAGGGCTAATAAAAATTATTAAAGGCAAAAACGTAAATACCTCACAAGGGGATTCGAATCCTCATCCACCACACACCACGAGCCAAAGCACTCATTGGAAAATCAAAGGCCAAAAAGGGCCTTTAATATTTCTCCACCTGCCACAAAGGACAAAGTGCCAAAGCGCTTCCCACACGTTACCGTCAAGGGGATTCGATCCCTGATATTTGTGTTTCCCACAGTCTTAGCAAAATAGATATGCCAATGTGCCACGCCTCATACCACGTTTGATATTTTCAAATCACTGCGCTTTCTTCACTACTTCCTTTTCAACAATTTGCACAAGATCTTTCGAATTCCAAGGCAATTAACACACGAGAGCAATTATAATTATTTGGTTTAATTGCCACCCCTTTATATAGTGTTTAATAACACTTTGAAGACGTAGGCAAAAATATTAAAATTTTATTTGCATGATAACGTTGGAGGGAAACTTTTTGAAAGCATGCTATAAGAATGGTGTACCGATATGATGTGAACAAAAATAGATATAGATGCTAAGTCCTACGAATGCGATGAGCAATGCATGAAGGAAATGACGCAGAAACGAGATGTGAGCAAACAAAACGGGGCCTCCTTTATTGATATTTCTTTTAATATGATTACAATACATCCCCCTTCTAGGTATCAAAGCATTTGATACAATTTGTTACATTAATGGATGCCCGAAAGAAGTCGCGCTTCTAAGATCAGATAGTATGCTTCCAACGTCTTCCACGTACCCACATTCAAAATGGGCAGGCTAAAAGTTGTTGCCGCTTGTGTCTGTGTGTTTTTCATTCCTTTCTTCCCCTCTAGTATTCCTTGCAATGAGATCCTATGCACAGAAAGACAACAAATCGTTAATAGCATATGCATATCTAGAAAAACATGCAATCCCCAAGGTCTCCAATGGGTGCTTATGGGATATCAGTGATAAGATTGATAAATCGATTACAAAATGATATATAAATGTAAAGGACAACTTCTAGAATTTGTATCACCTAATTTTGTGTCGAAGTGAAGTCGGATGGTCATGTTATGCTCGTTTGCCCGTTAGGGGCCTCTCCAAAGCAAACGCTCCAATGTCCCACCTACGCTTATCCAAATCATTTGAAACTCATATTTTAGGCATTATATGTAATTCTAAGACTACCCATACGCTCGAAATTTGCATATCCTACCCAAATTCTCCTATATGTGATAGGGGCAGCCTACGGGCTAGTTAATACAAAATAATAAAACAATTGTCAAATCATGTCAAAATGAGTTAAAAATTTAACAAAGGCATTAGGATATCATCGAGGACATATTGCAAAAATAACAGTAAGGAAATCATGCATAGATTTCAAATTGCTCTGGGGTGGAACGTTGGGGACTATCGCAAAACTTGCAAAAAGTGACCTTGCAAATGTCTTGCCCAGATGTCTCCAAAACTCCTACAAACTTGTGGTTAGACTAAAAACAACATTTTGAGATGACCCAAAAGGTCAGATTTGGAAGATTCTACCCAGGTCATCTTGTATCCGAAGGCACTCCCTTTAGGTTAGTAGACGCATAAAATGACAGAAACCAAGTCAAATCATGTCAGAAAGCAATGAAATTTGGACAACAACATAAGTACATTAGATATAAAAGAATGAAAAAAGAATAGTAGCAAAAACATGCATAGATTTCTAATTGCTTTGGGGTGAGGCGATTAGGACTACAGCAGTTTGGGGGGCACCCTGGGTTGGGACGCCCATCGTTTAGGGCCTAGTTTTGACACCAATCCAAGTGGTATGGGTCCAAAACTTCCTAGGGGGTTGTGTCGATGAGTTTGGGGTGGGATTGTGGCTGATTGCTTGGGTTTTTGGATCTGTATTGCATTCCTAGTGTTCACCCGATAACCTCTCTTCCAAAAGAGAGATTAGGGATTTGGGAAGCACAAAGAGAAGTGGGGTATAGTTTGGAAACACTTCGTTGCTCCAAATTCTCCAACTCTATTTTTTTGGGGTGAGGAGGGTCACCTTTTTATAGACCTAAGGGTCTCCTTTGAATGCACATGCTAGGGTTCCACTTAGCTCATTATGCCTTTTTGGGGGAGAGAATATTCCTCCCTTATTAGGGCTCCTTGATTGAGGCCTCTCTAATTTGAAACGTTCCCTCACAATTGCATGCCTTGAAGGTGGAGTTAGGTGACGGATTTGGGCTGCCATTTTTCAAGGTTTGACTTTTTTCCAGTAAAACCTGCTAATCGTCCCACCCTGGAGTGATTGCTGCTAATCGTCCCGGGATGAGATGAATAAGATTCTAATCATCCCAGGGTGGGACAAATAGGGAGCAAAGTGCTTAAAAGGTGCAAAACTGACCTATGACCTTCCAAAACTAATTTGGGAGTGGTTAGGACCACTGTTTAACCTCTAGAGACTACCCTAGGGGGTATGTATGCCAATTTGGTTAGTGCTTATAGTTACATAATTGGATTGGTGTTGTTTTGGTGTCTGCACTTTCCATTTAAATTTGAATTTAAATTTTAAATAATTAAAATTTAAACCAAACATTAAAACTCAAATAACTCCATCACCAGGGCACCTTTTTTGACGAAATGAAAGCCCAATGTGGGTTTTAAGAAAAACCCAGATCAAATATGCTATCCATGGTTTTAAATAAAACCTTTTATTTTCCCTGCCTTGGTTTTCACAAAAACCCTTCATAGATACTTTTGACATTTATTGCTCTATTGACATCAATGACAACATTTCAGCTTATGGACTCAAAATGTCCAACAGAATCTCTTTAAAAACTTCATCTAACTATTATCCACAAGGAAATGGGTTAGCTGAATCCACAAACAATAACCTGTTGCAAATTTTGAAGAAATCCTTGAAGAAAAATAAAAGTTAGCACCTACTCTTGAATCAGTCCCTATGGATTGATCAAATTTCCATCAAGTAGTCTATCCAAACTTCACCTTATTCATTGGTGTATGGTAAATATACGGTCTTACCTACACACATCAAACTACCAGTCTTACAGCTTCTTAAATGGCTTGACATTGAAGTAGGCCATTTCAGTCTGATGGATGCAAGGTTGGCACAATTGGTGGAGTTAGAAGAAGAAAGAGAAAAGGTGTACGAAGTCTTCACCAAGCACGTCGAAACCACCAAGAGTTATTTCAGCAAGATAACTTTTGATCCGGATTTTAGCATTGGAGATTTAGTTTTGAAGTGGAACGTGAAGAAATCAAAGCCGAGAAACCATGAAAAGTTTGATGCCTTTTGGGAGGGTCCATTCTAGATCTCTAGCATTCATCAGATAAATTCATTCATGCTAGAATACATGGAAGGTACCGAGCTCCCGATTCCAATAAATGATTTTTTATTGAAAGTTTACTACCCACCAAGGCTCGGTACTCTTCTCTAGCTGATCAGGTATTTCTCGTATGTAGTCCCTTTTGTTTGTATAGTAGGTTAGTTTTTTCTTTCCCCAAACTTAGTTGAAAAATAGAAGGAAGAAGTTTCTTCAAGAATACCTTTACTGGGCCTTTGGAAGCTAGGATGAGGTAGGCCGAGAGGTTTTTCAAAGGTCTAAAGAATTTTCTTCAAGAAATTTTTTACTGGGCTTTTGCAGCCAGGATGAGATAGTTAGAAATAAAATCTCACCCAATAGGCTGAGAGGTTTGTCTGGGAATGATCTGTCACTCACTTTTAAGTGAGATAATAATTTTCTGTAAAAAAAACAAAGAGGGAAGTCGAAGTGCTCCAAAGGAAAAGCGTTCCACAAGGGAGTGCTTTTCCCAAAGCTAGAGTTGTTAGGTAATGAAGCCAAATTGATAAGAAAAAAATTAATTACCATTAAATATTATTTTCAAGGTTCCAAGGCCATTAAATATTGTTGATGGGCAACGATCAACAATAGGAGCGTGAATGGGATTCAAAGGGGTAGCGCCCCTGGCATGCCTAAGAAATGTTTTGGAAATTTAACTGTATTTATTGGAAATTTAACTAGGGTTTGAACTGTTTCTCCATTTTTGTTGTTGTTATTTGTCTTTGCATAGGTTGTGTATTGTTTATACATAGTAAATTCTCAACCAGAGCGCTCCACATGGAGAGCGTTACAAATGCAAAGCATTCCACAAGGGAGCGCTTTACCCAAAGCTGGAGTGCTCCACATGGGGAGTGCTCCAAAGGCAAAGTGTTCCACAAGGGAGTGCTTTGCCCAAATTTGGATCACACCACATGGAGAGCACTCCAAAGGCAAACCATTCCACAAGGGAGTGCTTTACCCAAATCTAGAGTGCTCCACATTGGGAGCACTTCAAAGGCAAAGCATTCCACAAGGGAGCACTTTGCCCAAAGTGAGAGCACTCCAAAGGCAAAGTGTTCCACAAGGGAGCGCTTTGCTCAAATCTAGAGTGCTCCATGTGGAGAGCACTCCAAAGACAAAGCTTTCCACAATGGAGCACTTTACCCAAAGTCGAAGTGCTCCACATGAAGAATGCTCCAAAGGCAAACCATTCCACAAGGAAGTGCTTTACCCAAAGCTAGAGCGATCCACATGGAGAGTGCTCCAAAGGCAAAGTGTTCCATAAGGGAGCACTTTGCCCAAAGCAAGAGCACTCCACATGGAGAGCACTCCAAATGCAAAGCATTCCACAAGGGAGTGCTTTGCCCAAAGTCGGAGCGCTCTACATGGAGAGTACTCCAAAGGCAAAGCGTTCCACAAGGGAGCACTTTGCCCAAAGTCGGAGTACTCCACATGGAGAGCGTTCCAAAGGTAAAAATAAATAAATAAATATTGGGGGCACTTCATTGGGAGTCGCTCCCATTTGTGGTCGTTTTAATTTTTTCTTCCTTAGTATAGTTTTTTTTCCTCGTTGTACTACCCTTTTAATGTTTTAAATTTCAATTGTCCGTTATGATTTTGCCAAGTTTCTGGCAGTATTTTGTGCATCATGAAAGTTCATTTTCAAAGCCCTAGGTTGGCACAAGTTTTAAAATAAAAAGGGTCATACGCCCCATCAAATAAAAATATTCCTCATCCTCCATCAGCTAGAATTAACCTTTTTCTTCAAATCTATAGACACCTATCCTAGCTAATGATAGTGTGCCTCATGGAAGCATCCTTGTTTGTCATCATTATTTAGTTTTTTAAGAAAAATCCACTTGCATGAAGAAACTTTAAAGTACCCGATTGCATGCACATTCACCCTGGCATTAATTAAAGGTGCCCTGCATTAAGGGTGGTGGTTCTAGATGAAGGTATTATAAAAATGTAGTATACCAGACAGTTTGAATCTTAGTCTAAATTTCTTCATTGCAACACATAAACCAGAAAGCTTTCTGAAGCACTCGACCACCATGGGTAAAAAATAAACAGAAGTAGTAGGAGAAGCAGTAATTGCAGAGGTGCCAAAGGATAAGAAACATAGTAAAAAAGCTCCAAAAGATAAAAAAAACCTGAAGACAAAGGTGTATTTTTAGAACCGTAAAATTCGAAGAAGTTTCGAAAGAAGAAGAAAAATAAAAATATCGAGGAGTTGGAGGCTCCATAGCACCCTTTCCTTCGATACAGAGACTGCCTGGTGATGAGTAAAGATATGGAGCAGCTACTTCGAGATGTTGAGGAAGCGTATAGCAGAAGCCCAACTGAAAACCTGTTGGCCACTATATATACCACTCGCACTTATATTTTTACATGTGCACTCCTATTCATGCCTATCCTGAATTTATACATGTAGTGGCTAGATTTTATGATCCTCTGTCACGAATAGTTCGGGATGCGAATGGAGTTTCATTATTTGCAATTACTACTGCATTTGTCCAAAAATATTTCATCGATGGAGAAGTGTATCCTTTCGAAGTGGTTCTATAGAGGTTGTACACTAATGAAGAGGCTGCAAGGTATCAACCTACACCCTAAATAAGGATTTTATAACAGTCTAGTTGAAAGATATAGTGGCATCCGGTAACCTCCCCACACTCCCAAGGTCTTTGGCTGAATTTTCATAGCCTGAGATTTATTCCATACTAGCATGGGTGACAGGGTTGGTGACTGATGAGTGGGTCACCTACTAGTAGGTTGCTATGGCATAGGCCATTTTAGATAACCCATATTATTTTCCTTCCAAATCCAAGCCAGGTTCTAGTCCAGTTTATTATGATTGGACCAAACTCATCTCAAGGCAATTGCATGCCTCTTTAGCTTTTCTCCATGATGATCAGGACCATCATTTTAAACTCTCCTCCATAATTGTGTGGCTCTTTTTCTAGATTCAACATTAAAATTTTGATTTCATCGCAAAGCAACAGATAAATCATGAAGGAAATTCATTGTCAGTTTACTTATGGATTGACAGTTTTTCTGTAAGAAAGTCCTACTATGTTTTTAATTAGATTTTTTTGGGTCCAGCATTAATTTTAATTTATGCCCAATATGAGCATTTTCCAGCAGAGCTGAGGCAAGAGTTGGTTGAACAGCATTTTGGAGATACCTTCTTCCTTATGTAGGGTTATGTCATCAAAGTTTACGGGTTTTTAGAAAACTCTTTTTATTGTCATTTTACACCACTTTGTTTCAGTTTGTGTTGGAAGTGGTTCGCCAGCTGGATCACTCTAATGAGGATTATGGAAGGGATCATGGGAGAAAATTCAAAGTCTCCACCCCTTTTGACTTTGGAGTAGTCAAGATAACTCAGTGTGGTTAGAATGCGGTTCTGACCTTGACACTTTCCCAGTTGGGATTGGTTGAGCTTCCCCATCAGTGGAAATGGGACCCACTTGGTATAATAAAGAAAACCTTAAGGTACAAACCTTCCATGATTGCCTATGCTTAGACATGGAGAGACAATGCAACAACTCAATTGGTTTAGATCTTGAATGGCATGTGGATGAAATGGAGTTGTTGCTACCTTGGTTGGATTTCTATACAATGGATATTGAGTATAATCCCACGATGAATCAAGAGCACAAACTGCCCATATCTGTCAAGAGTACTATAAAATTTAGGCACCCAGAATGGTCAAACCACAAAATAGAGCAATGGTGGATCATGAGGGTGCACCAAGACAAAGCTACAACTAACAAGCTAACGATAGATGAGCAATTTTTAGTTCTTTATGATGATTGCATTGACACTTATCAGCATTTTTCCTTCGTCGATATTATACCCAAGGTAGAACGTAATTATGATGAAGTGGAAAATTTGGAGCATCAATGGCATGATCTGCTAGGGAAGGGCAAAGATATCATGGGTGCTCCTCTTGTTTGAGCAAGCGCCTAGAAAGAAGAGCGCTCTGTCAAAGAGAAAAACTGAAACACCCCTTCTAAAATAAATCATGAAGAGGCCACGAACTGGGCCTCAAAAGCCTTTTGGGACGGTTGTGTGCCTAGGCGCTCCAGCTCTTTCCTCAAGCCCTAGCAAAGCAACTATGATGGAGATAGCTGAACAGATGAAGAAATAAAATTTTACTGACTTGGAGCTTGTCATTGCTCAAGAAGATCCAAAGAGCAAAATAGTTGAAGTGGTTGTAGCAGAGGTATCTTTACATGAGATATATGTAACTGAAGCATCTATCCCAAAAGAGGTGATAGGGCATATTGAAGAATAGAAGGTTGAAATTGATGTGTCCATTCTACAAATTCCTACAATAGAACATATTAAAGAACCTCCAAGTGGTGAGAAATCAAATGAAGGTAGCCCCAGTGTGCCAGAAAAAGAAAAAGGATAAATTCAGATGCTAGAAGAATCTCTCTTGGATCCTTCCTCCATGGGGATTGAAGGTATATTTTCAATTCTCACTCTCGTTTCTTTTCCTCAACCTGACGTTTTGTCCCTCTATTTCAAACCTGTTCAATAATTGATGTGACTATGATGATTCCAGTAGCTGTAGCCTCTATAGCAGCAGTCTCGACAGTTTCCACTGTTCCTTTTTTGGTGGTCCCTATGCTGAGCTCATCCCCTACTCCCAAGTCAAGTTAGCAGAGTTTTTATTTCTTCAACCATCTTTATCATCTTCTGCCACACTTGTATCCTCATCTTCTCCATTCATGTCCTATGCAAGTGCTTCTAATCCTTTCGTAGTCTCAGCTTCAACCATTTCTTCCCCTTGGTTTTCAAATATTCCCCCCACTCGCATGTTTGGCACTTCTGACTCAGGTGTTTCCTCCACTCCTTCCACTCCCATTATCTCATCTAATTCATCCACTTTCATAACACGCAAGCTCACTCTTTTTGTAGTATAAACTCAAAATCCTCCGAGGGTTAGCGCAATCACTTTCCTCTTAGCTTCCTCTATGGTGTCAGACCTACATTCCAATTTCTCATTTCCTCTGTCAACACCTATGATTGTATTAGGTGTCCCTGAGCCTTTAGAATTAGAGTTGGAGATGACACAACAGTTATCTGCAGTTGAAAGTATTCGCAGGGCCAAGAAAAATTCTACACAATGGCTCAAATATCGTAGAAAGAGAGAGGCCTTAGCTTTGACATAGATACGCAAAGCTTATATTCTGGATCCTGAGTCAATGGAGCTACATAAAATTGAAAAGATACCATTGGTGAGCAAGCCCTTAGGGAAATGACTCCAGTTGACTACGTTCACAAGAATACAAGGTTGAACGTAGCTAAAATGAACACCGAAGAAAATATGTAAGAAGCTCAAGTTTACATTGGCTCTATTTATGCACATGGATACCATTACAGATCCTGCTACTTCAAGGCCCAATCTAAAATTGACAAGCTTCAGGAAGATTTGGCAAAAACAAGGAGGAAGAATGAAGAACTAGAAAAAAATTACAAAGACCAGGTTGAAAAGCTAAATTCTCAAATTGAAGACTTGACAGGTGAAGTACAAAGGCTTGATTTGGAAAATCAAGATTATGAGAAGTCCAACATTTTCCATATCTGGGAGATAGCTAATGCGAATCAAAAAATACAGCGCTTTGAGGTTCGGATTAATGATTTAGAGGCCCAACAGTCGCAAAGAGCTAAACCACCTGGTATGCCTTCTAAAGAGCGCTTGCAGGAGATGTGCCTACACTTTTTAAGAGATTTTCCCAAAATAGTAGTGAAGGGAATCATGGCTCTCAAATTCTTCAAGAAAATGCATGATGCTATCATCACTGGAAATTTGAATTTAGAGTCAACTCAAGTAGATGTTAACTACTGGTTATACCTGGATATCCAGCTCAGGAAAATGGAGGATGTGCCCATCCATCTAGAGCCTATGAGTGATTTGGCTTGACCCTTAAACACTATCAAGACTACATTGCATTACTTTTTCACAAAATTCAATCTAGCTAAAAAGGCTTGCATGCTCTCTGATAAAATTTTGCAAGAGCGCTAGATAACTCTACAATACTTGGATGCCCTCATTGACATTGGAGTCCCAGGTTTCACAGATCCAGAGTGACCTCCTCTATCAATAAAAGAGTTAGAGCCCATGTGGGCTGATTTTGTTGACAATCCTTCAGACTTAGATATTTTGAATGCCTCCAGATTAGATGCATAGATCATTATGCTTATGACCAAGTATGCTCATATTGAATCCTATCTAAAGGAGTTTGACAAGGTATTGGTCTTTGTTGACCTGGAGCGCATTGAAACTTACTGCTATCTCATTTTTGAGCTCCAAAAGTACCCCTCATATTCTTTTGACCATTGGACTGATGCTTCAGCTATATATAAACATGTTTTCAACATGTCATTGGACCAGTTTCTTCCTCAGTACCCCCCATCGAAGGAAGAAAGTAAGACAAAAAGTGAATCTGGTTCAAAAGAAAAAGAAGATTCAAATGAGCAGGAAGAAGAAACGAACTAAGATTCTGAAGACAGTGAGGAACAGGGGGATAGAGAACCCAGTAGAAGTGAAAAAGAAGAGGAAGAAGACCCAGAGAAGAAATATGACTCTACAGCCCAAGGATAAAGCCTGGGATCTTTGCATTGAGACAGGATCAATACCTCATGATCCGCCAGATGTGTTGTCAATTTTGACTCACCTTGTAAAATGCATAATAGATACAGTTTTATGAAAGCACTCATTGTAAAACTCATCCTTTTTCCATAAAAAATGGTTAAGGTGTTTTTGTTCTAAAGCTTTCCCTTATAAAAATCTTGATGAACTGTTACAAGTTTTTCTAAGTTTTTCTATACTTTTCCAGTTTTTCAGTACTTCTCTTATGTTTTAGCTTGGTATGTTGCATGCAAAATTGTGTATGTTTTAGCATGGGCAATCAAATAATTAAGTTGTCACTTATGGCTCTTCTGATTGGATGCTTTCCTTCCTTAGCTAAAGGGTTATTCTTAGAATAGTTAGAGAGCTAGGTTGGCAAAGTTGATAAAATTACTAAGTAAAGATGAAATCTAAGCTTGTATGAAGGGAACTCCTCTCAAAGTGCCTCCAAAATTCCAAGTCTTTTGCTTAAAATAGAAAGTGCTCCACTTGGGAGTGCTTTGCTAAAAAGTGCTCCACAAGGGAGTGCTTTGCTAGAAAGAGGGTTTCACCGAGCTTCTCTCAGGAGGGTCCACAGAGCTAAGTGGATAGGGCAGTTTGAAAAGGACTAACTATAAACTAAATCAGCACTTGGTCTAAAAGATGCTACTCCCTGGAATATTAAAATATTAAAGTCAAAATGTATGTTGGGGGAAAACGCTCCACAAGGGAGCACTTTGCTAAAAAGTGCTCCACTTGGGAGCGCTTTGATGAAAGGTCCCCTCCAAGAGCTTTATCAAAAGGTAGCTAGAGTGCTACATGGATAGACTCCATAAAATGGCTAAGTGCAAGTAAAATCAGCACTTAAAAGAGATAGCCCCCTTGGAAACTTTCAAACATGTCAAGGCATTGCTTCAAGCACAAAGTGCTCCACAAGGGAACACTTTGTTAAGAAGAATTCCACTTGGGAGCACTTTGTTAAGAAATACTTCCATACTTTTCATAGGCACCTAAAAGGCTAAGTGAGTGAGGTTGGTTGATAATATGGATAATATGACTAAGTACAAATGAAATCAGCACTTAAGGTAAAATGACCCCCTTAAAAGTTTCTACCTGACAAATTCTTTGCTTCAAAAGAAAAATGCTGCACCAGGGAGTGCTTTGTTAGAAAGCGCTCCACAAGGGAGCGCTTTCATAAAAGGGTGTTTTACAAGGCTTTTTCTCATAAAGTAGTTGAGAGGCTAAGAGACTTAGTTGGTGAAGTATACGTAAAATTAGTGTTTTGTTTAGAAAGATCGGGTACATCTTGTTAGAAGGAGCTAGAAAACTAAAGGAGAGGTCCACAATGCATCCTCTGTTTCATCGCTTTGAAGCTACCATTGAGACCATTTGATCGATGATCATCGCCAGAAACTTCTAACTTCAATGTCAAGTTATCTGTAATTATGGCTTGATTGTTCCAGGTCTTCGCTGAAACCTTCTGCTTTTAATGCTAAGCTATCAGTAAGGATAGGATAGACTTTTTTTGGCTATCATCGGATTCGGATCAGCCCGTCATGAAAGTGGTTGAGCATTAATATTTCAAGCGACAACTTTCTTCTATATAAATCGCTCCTTCTTTGTAATACTTCATTGATAACTTCTACTAGAAAAGCAGTTATGTACTTGAAATCTACTTCCAAAATAAAGGCTTCTAGCTACGGTTTGAGTTCTCAATCTCTGTGTATGACTTCTATTCTATGATTTCTATTAAATTAGTGTCTCTATTATACAGTTTAATTTTGTTCTCTAGATTTTACTGTTGATAGAATACTAGTCCCTAGAATACTTGTTGGAGTTTACATAGTTTTGAGGATTTTATATTGTTTTCTATTACAAGTCATTGTTTTGATTTTTTTTTGTTCAAATAGCTAAGTTTTCTATTTTTCTTCCAGTCCATCAACCCAAATCTTCGATCTTCGGCCATTTCCCATTCCTTTTCGTAATTTTCCATATCTCTCAATATCTTTCTATCCCTCATTTCCAATACCCCATTTTTATTTTTAGAACCATCCCTACTGGAGATTACCACAGAGGACATTCCTTTCCTTTAGGCATTCAATGCTTGGCAGTGGGCCTAGGGCATTGCAAACTTAGAAAACTTGTATCTAGGCATGTTTGATTTCCAACAGGCCTATCTTGGGACATTGCATACTTTACAAAAGGGAAATAGAAGAACCAAATTCCAGAACTTATAGTAAGGCAAAGAGTCATACTAATCAGAAAACTTCCACCCTAAGAATTGGAACCAAAGAAACACATCATGCTAAAAACGGTAGAGTCAACATTGGAGAATCTGACTCGCCAAAACCTGTGACCACAACTTTTAAACCAAATCATTATTAGTAGCATTTAAAACTTCTTGGAAAAATATTTCTTTCGAAATGGACAAAGATTTATGGGTAACTCCCCAATTGGCAAGAATATATGCAAGTCTACTAGCTTTGCGGTACACATGGTTGATAGAGATATCATTGAAATTTTGAGACAACTTCTTAGCTTCTTGAATAATAGTTTTGACATTCCAAGAGGACACCCTATTATTTTTAAGAGCATTTATAATGTTCAAAGAATCTCCCTCAATAAAAAGGTTACCTTTATAATCCTTGAGAAGATCTAGCCCTCTCCATAGTGTACGATATTTAGCAAAATGATTTGTTTGGCATCCCAGATACTCAGCATAAGCCATAATAACTTGACCACTGATATCTCTGACTAGGCCACCTACACCAGCATCCCCTGGGTTTCCTTTGGAGGCACCATCAAAATTAAGTTTTAGCCACTCACTTGGAGGAGGAATCTAATGGGCACCCACTCTGGGATGGGGGGCTAGTAAACTAGAACTAGAGATGAAGGGAATATTTAAATAAGAGAACAGAATAGACTTCAATCTAGAATCAGGTGGTTTGGGACAAGGGAAGAGCTGGGAATTCTTGACATCAAATGCAATATCTTTGTTGACTATATATATGGGATCCTTATAGGAGGAATAGAAAACCTTGTTGTTTCTTTCAATCCATAATTTCCATAAGATATGATGAAGGCTCACTTTCCATAAAAATGATAATCTAAGATTTTTGAATGGAGCAGACCATTGGGTGAAAAGGTGACTCAACGAATTAGGAGAAACCCAAGAGATATGAAAATTAGATATAAGGTAATCCAAAGTTGTCTTGGAGAAAGGGCACTCTAGAAGGAGGTGATTGGCAGATTCACAGGTATTTATGCACAAATAGCATATTTTGGGGATATACATACCCCTTTTCATAATGTTATCAATCGTTATAATCTTATTTTGAATGGCCAACCAGCTGAAATGATCAACTTTCGGAATGAGGTATTTAATCCACACTCGATCATAAGGGATATGGACCACTTGATAATCAATAGTCAGATCATGAGCAAATTTAATAGTGAACGATCCAAAATCAATTTCTTTCCAAAAAGGAGAGTCATAGGAATTACCAGTGGGGATGACTGTTGCATTTAGGATGGTTTGATAACTTCTAAGGCAGCAAATATTTGAACATTAGCACATGTAATATGAAAATATGTTCAACAGTTGGAATCTGATGAAATTATGAAATCTTCAACCTTGCTACCAATTAAAGTGTCCAAGAAAGGTTGTAAGACAACAATTTCATTGTTATTTGAAAATGATTTATTAGAAATCCACCTATTAGTCCAGAAATTAATTTTAATCCCTATGCCTAGTTGCCACCTTATCCCCTTCTAAATAAGAGATCCGATTTGGATAATTGATTTCCAGAAAGTGGATCCATCTCTGGGAATATCAGCATCTAGGAAACAGTGATTTTGAAGATATTTTATATTGAAAATTGAGACTTATTCAAGGTTATTGTTGGATTATGTAAATTTTTTCTCTAATGCTTGGTTGAAGCCTTATCTTCTTATTTCTAATTTAAAATGACAACCATTTTCTCATGCATGCAATCTTGTAAATATCCAAAGGTCAAATATTATATTAATATAAGAAATAACTCTAGATCATGGATTTCTATTAGTAACTTGGTTAAAGGAGAGGAAATAAAACAAATAGCAGATGATCTTCAAAAAATATTTGAAGGGTTTTATTTACCTAGTTTTAAATGAAAGGATGAGTTGGTTTAAAATCTATCAAAAAATGGTGTATACTCTTTCAAGTTGGGATATGATATTTAGATCCATCAAAATTTTCTACTAGCAAATATTTCCCTTGAAGGCTCTCCCTAAGGCCTCAATATTCCTTTAGCAATCCACAATATAAGTTCAATAGAAGAGAGTCGACAAAGAAGAGGATATCATGGACCTTTCAGATGTGTCGTATGTGAGAAGGATTTAGAAACATAAAACAATTTAGTTCTTCAATATCACTTTGCTAACGCCATTTGGGTTGCTTTTTCAAAAATATAAGAATATATTGGGTCTCCTTAAACATTGAAAGAGTTGATGAAATGGTGGATTGATTATTTCAAAGTTAAAGCATTACATATTCTATGGAGGATTGTTCTTACCATTATTTTTTGGAATTTATGGCTTGAATGGAATATTAGAATTTTTAAAAATAAATCTCAAAACCATGCCTAAGTTTAGAATCGTATTATTGCCTCTCTTACATAATATTTATAGATATGTTGCTCATCATGGGAAGTCTTAAGTGTAGAAGCAAAGGTGCTAGCTACATGGTTAAAAGATTTGAATATACATAGAAGGGTCATCCATTGCAATGGCATTAAAACAAATCATTTGCTTCAATCTATGGTAAAATAGAAATATCCATAAATTGGGTTTATCAAAATTAATTTTGATGGTGCTTCCAAAGAAAATTCGAAAAAAGTTGGTGAAGGTGGTGTTTTTAAAAAATTAAAAGTAAAATTATCCTCAAATATTTAGAATCATGTGGAACTTCAACTAAAAACTATGCATAGGCTATGGCACTTCTTAGAGGAATTGAAAAAGGATGGAAATATATTTTAGTTGAGGGGGATTCACAAATTATCAGATATTCTATCAACAAAAATGGATGTGGGGATTGGATTAAAAATAATATTATTTTTGGTATTCATAAACTCTTATTGGAGGTAATGTCTTGGAAATATAAGCATGTCTATAGAGAAGGAAATTAGGTAGTAGAAAATTCAGCCAATTACAGTGTTGATCTTCATCTTTGTGAAATTCAAATTTTAGAAGGTAATTGGCAGAGTGGGATGATGTCAAGAAGTTGATTGTAGAAACATAGCACTTTTTTGAAGACGAAGAATATATTTAATAGAAAAGGAAATAAAGAATATCTTTGATAAAAGGGCAAGCTAGATATGATTTTATTCACCAAACAAAAAATGTCATGTTTTGGTATTTTTATGGGAGAGGTCCCAATAGAAACCACATATAACTTATTGAGAAACCTTATGAGTATATTATATAATAGATAAATTGTAACTAATATATGAAAATGGGTGTTTAAAATTCATTTAAATTTTTATCTAATCTATATCATCAAAAAATTAAAATTGTAAAAATAAGTGAACTAACTATCAAGCCTCAAAATAATAACACTTGCAAATTGCATAAAGGTTAAATATCTAACAAACATTTGAATATCAATATTTCTATACATTCCAAATGGGTGTTTTAAGTCTTAATTCATCTAAATCGTCACTATAATTACAAGAAAATATGTTAAATGCATACCAAAGTTTATTACATTAATGTTTCTTTATATATATCTAACTTTCTTTTTTGATGACCTTCAATTTAATTTGACATCTTAAAGATATCAAAATGCTGAATAATCTAGTTTTTATTTAGAATTTTTTTAATTCAGTTTGTAGATTATAACATCTACTAAACAATTATGCAACGAAGAAGCTAGCAACCTCTCATAAAAATTATTTATGTTGTAATTTGATTATGTTAAAGTTCTAAACCATTGACATGAATAAATAAAATCCACTGCATTGGAATACAAATAGTCATCAATTTATCCATATTGGCAAATTTGGTTTACCTTTATTAAGGTTTCAAGTATTCTAACCCAATGTACAAATTGAAGCATGGAAACATTAACTATTTTATTTTTAAAACTAGCTTTATTTTTTAAACTTTCAATCTAAATCAATTGATTTTAAATAGTAATTCTTTTAATTAGTTATATGGAATTGAAACAATCCCATCCATATTATATCATGGCAACATAGTGGTATTACAATGTATTACAGCAACTTGGCTATCATGCACGTATCACTTAGCAAGATTCATATTGGGTCTTCTCCTTGAAAGTTGAGGAATACAGCCAATTGAGCTAATGCCATTTAATTAAAATAACAAAAACAAAAATTATATATATCAAATAAATAAATTTTGGAAACTAACATAACCAATGATAATTAAAACATGCTCTTTAATTAAAAAATGCATTATATCTAAATCTCTAAGTACAATTATTGCTTTAAGCATCCAAAGTAGGATATTTGTGCTTAAAACTAGTTTTTAAGCCCCATAATATTCCATTGTAAAGCAATAGAGATATAATAAATTTTACATTCATTTAAACTATCAAATTAATGATGTCAAATAAAAACGTTATTCAAAAATTAGAAGAATATTTTTTATCACATCCATAAATCATTAAAATTAAAATGTCTCTTTAAAATATATTTCTTCTTCGTTGAAATTATTCCAAGCCAATAACATCATGAGAAAAAAGAAATAGAAAATAAGTTATTGTTGTGGTCAAAGAAAACGTGGCTTTTCATTGATATTAAAGAGTGTTACAAATTCAATCTTTACAACTACCTCTTGGACTATTATTAGGGTCTTCCAATGAAGAAG
Organism: Wollemia nobilis; assembly: GCA_028583015.1. Lineage (NCBI taxonomy): Eukaryota > Viridiplantae > Streptophyta > Pinopsida > Araucariales > Araucariaceae > Wollemia > Wollemia nobilis. The sequence continues at coordinate 1,704,661 of JAQPPZ010001668.1, read as the reverse complement.
CCCTTTACAACATAATTTTATGGCACTCTTGCTTACTATGGTCACCTCAAAGGGGGGTGGGTTTATGCCTACCACCATTGGTTGTGTGAGTCTCCAAAACAAGATGTTAGTAGCACCTATGGGTCTACCTGAGTTAGACCCGAATTAAGAATAGTGTAAACAATTGAAAATTAATCTACTGCATCAAAACATAACTTGAAATTAGCTAAAAGTAAATTAAAACAGTTATACTCACCTTTGTTTTTGGTTTTCTAGCTTGCAGGTATCTGCAATTGGTTCTTGATAGGAATCTTCCTTATCGAGATAGTTTTGGCTATAATTGTACTATTATATACGGTTGTTGTTGGTTTGACCTGATTGAAATTTCCTTCAATGGAAATCTTCTTCTAGCTCCCAAGAATCTTTGGTTTAATTTTGGTGACCACCTGAGTCCACTTATGCAACCTGTTTACAAAGAAAAGGGATATAAAAAGACATATGCAAGGGTATCCATGGGGTTAGCACAAGTAAGGGATTGCTTGCAAATGGGGGGTTGGAGTAATTTTGGCATAGTTTCTCTAAGCACTTATCATCTTCTTACAAATTAAAGGAGATAGGTTATTTATAGAATTTGGCAAGGGTTGGGGGGTGAGGTGGCATGGGTGCACCATGCCTCATAAATGAATTTGGATGGATAAAGTCCTCACTCATCCATATGCATTAAATGGGCATGGGTGCACCATACCTCATAAATGCATTGAGGGTGGATAAAATCTTCACCCCATTGGCATGTGGATGAAAAGTCTTCATGTCATTAATGTACATGGGTGAAGAAAGTCTTCATCTCATTTATGGTATTGAATGAGCATGGTGATGTGGAGAGTAGGGAGTAATTTAGGCTAGGCCGAGATGGACCTATGCTAGATTCAAAGGGTAGACTAGGGTGAGATGGACCTAGGCTAGAGGGATGGTCATATGGTGATCAGGGACTAGGTGTAGGAGGGGGCTTAGTGGGAAAAGGGGCTTAAATAGATAAATAGTATTTTAATACAAATTAATTGGATTTTTGGAGATTTTTACAAAATATTTAATCATTAGCACTGCACAAGAGATAATGTGATATATTTAGGTGTCTACATTTACACCTTTTTGTACTACGGATTGTGTAAACATGATGTAATGCAAAAATATATGACACCAAATGGGTGGTTGATTATGATAAGAATGAGTTGATAATGGATGATCATGGTTGATAGTAGCTTTTGGCATGCCACAATTATAATTGAGGAAGGATATGTAATGTTACCTCAAATAATGAACAATGTAAGATGCCCCAATTGTGGAAGGAACAAATATCCTTGAAACTTTGCCTTTGACAAATTTTTGAGCTTGATAGGTAGGTATCCTTATGATGTTACGAATCATTTGTAAGTGGGCTTAAGTTGCCACCTCGATGAAGCGAGTGTGTGAGTAACCATACATACATTGGAATGGAGCATACCAAATTTATACTGAAATAGAGTTTGAGTTTAGAAAAGAAGAAGATAAAATTTTGCTTTTGCCCCAACAGAGGAGGGCTAGTGATAGTCTTAGGCAGAGTTTGTGGACAAACATGATTCCAAGATCGAGTGTTTTGATATTGAAAATGTTCATGGTGGCATTGATGGGTAATATCTACCCCCTCAACCAGTGAGTTGATGAGTGAATAAGGGGAACACAACAACAAAGCACTTGACAAAATTTGTTGCACAACCACGAAGTGGAAATGAATGAAGAAAAATGGTAAAATTTATTGGTAGAAGCAAGAAATATTCGGTCAAACGGATACCATATAGGTCGGTATGGTCAAGACGTGCCTGAGTATAAAATGACAATCGTAAGGCATAGGGGATCATTTTCATTGTGTGATTTGGGAGAAAATAGAGTGAGAGTGATCGATGAGGTTGAGGTTTTGACACAAAACACTAGAAAATTTGATATGTGAGCCAACGAGATGGTAAAGGATGGTGCATGACCAAATTATGCAGGAAGTGTAGTGTCGATAAGTATATTTTTATCCCTATTTCTTTATTTTTTATATTTTTATAATAAAATAAACCCTAGGGCTTATTTTAGTGAAATAAAATAGTAGAAGAGTAAAGTAGCATAGGATTAGAAAAATAAGGTAGTGGGATCGAACTATGTAGAAGAGTATGGTAGCATAGAAATAGGTAAATTTGGGGTGTGGGTTTGTTGGTTTTGGTTTATTTATTTTATGTTATTTTTTAAAATAATTTTTTTTGTGGTCGATTTTTTATATTTCTTTGTGTGTTTTTGTTATTTTTGGGTAAAAGGGTGTCTGAAACTATCCCTGCTTGTACGGTTTTGTATGATTTTTTTGGTCAAATGTTGTTGATGGGAGATGGGATTTGATGGTTGGAATGGTGGTAGGTGAATATGTGGCCTTGACAGAGATTCAAGTTGCTCTTCTTTAGCTTGTATGATTAGGATGATTACGATTGGTTATCAAGGATGGGATTTTATCAAGTAGCACAGATGGATATCATTCATGTTGATAGAGCATATTTGTCAGCATTGTATGAGAGATGGGACTCGAACAAGGGTACCTTCCATTTATCTATAGGGGAAATTACCATTACTGCTCTACATACATGATGAGAAAAATGGAATGACCTGTAGCAAAATGTCCCTAATGACATGGTGAAATATGTTTTGTATTGATTGTTAATATTAACTCTAATTTGGTTATATCTTGGAGAAACCATCCATTAGGGAGAGAATTTTGTGACCAGCTATAGAATAAACTAATGTGTTGATGTTGAAAAGGGGAAAATTATCTTTGGGACATGCTTTATTTATATCTCAAAAATATGTGCATATGCATATCGCCCCTTTGGCTTTCCAATGGGTACCATGTTCAATAACCACTCAGGATAGTCGATGGATTGAATGAATCCCATATCTAAGATTGTTTTCAACTCTTCTTTAACCATTAATGAAATGGTGGGATGCATCTTCCTAATATTCTGCTTGATCAACTTGGTGTTACTATCAAGGGTGAGGTTGTGCACCACTAAATTGGGGTCAAGGCCAGACATATCTATGTCAGACTAGGAAAAAACTTCCTCGTACTTTGTTAGGAGTTTTGTGAAGCATTTTAACTTCATTGGATAGATTATTTTCAAGTTGTATTATGAGAGGATTGTTGAAGTTAGAGCTTAGATCAATATTTATGGTGTCTTCCACAAGTATGTGGGAGCCATCCTCTAGCTAGGTGAGAGTAGAAATGAGATGCAGTTCATCCATTGCATTCTCAATAAGGACTTCATCATTATTAATGACTTCAGCTTAGTACATAGAAGAAGGAGAATATGGGAGAAGATAGGCATTTAATTGTTTTATCAGTTGTGTTGTTGGGAGGAAATTGAGAGAAGGATTGGAAGGGATTTGTTTGAAGTCAATGTAAATTGGGTCTATGGTGAGAGTTCGATCAGGATCAGTCGCATAGCAAAGTAGGGTGAAAAGATAAATAGAAATCATGTTTATAGTAGGTGGATGATGATGTGGGAAGATAGGTGTGCTATAAAATGTATTCAACATTGATAGATATTATGGTGGGAGTAGGTTTTGTTAAAGGATAGGTGGATGAGGGTTAGGTTGAGGTGAGGGTTGTCAAAGTAGAATGATATGGGATGGTGGAAACCATTGACCACTAGGATGCTTGCATGGAAGGAGTAGGGGAAGGATAGAAAGTGGAATTAGAAATAGGTAAATATAATCATCACCTTCGTTGGGTTGCTTGATGATGGGGATGATGCAATATGAAACATCTTTAGGGCTACCAAAAGCAACTGAGAGGTTATAAAATCATTCATTGATCTCATTCTCAGAAGTGTCAAATGGAGTGACTTAGATCATCAAAATTTAAAAGAATTTCATAGGGATATCCATCACAGATTATGGGGAGAGAGGCTCAATTAGGGAGGCATACTTAGGGTCAATATACTCATCAAAATTATCCTTTGCATTGTTAAGATTGAGATATTTGAATTCTTCCTTAAGGAGGATGGCTATGTAGTTTTTGCAATAGCCTAATCCAAATTTATCTTTGGATTGTTGACAAGGTAGATCAATGAGGTATCATAGACCTTGCTCATAATGACCTAGGCCAAATTATTGTCATTGGAAACATTAAAAATATAAAATGGTAAAGGAAGGGTTAAACATATAGTTGATATTCCCACCAAATTGTGCCTCAAGTTCCTTGGGATTAGGTTTCTCAAAAGAGGTGTCAACTCCCCCATATACAAAATTTATTTGATTAGTTGAGGGGCTAATAAAAACAATAGTGCCAATAGTTAGAGGTACATCTTGAGGACTACCAAATTAAAGGTGTTAGTAGGGGATAAAGTAGAATTATGTGGAACGTACTCCCTCGAACTAAGACTAGACATTTATACATATACATGGGACATCCCCTAAAAGGTTTGTCATTGAGGAGACCCCTAATTTTCCAAAATTTGAGAGGAAGAGGAGGAGGATGGTGGTTGGAATTCAATAGAGTGGATGATGGGAAGAGAAAAAATAGATGGACTCGCAAGTTGGAAATCCAACTTAGCAACACGTTGCTCCCAAGAGTGACACTCTTAAGGAGTAGACGAGGGGACAAATAAGGTAGGAGGAGGTTGTGATGTATATCTAGAAGATTGAGCAATAGTGAGAGGATGAGAACTCAATGATCCCAAGAATAGAGGTGGATGAGGAGAAATATGGGGAGGAGTAGGAAGAATGGGAGTATTATGAAGGGGGTACGAATATTAACAACATGATAAGGTGAACAATGTGAAGAATTAAGGAAGGATGGAAGACCCACAAAATGAGGAGGGAAGCTAGGAGATGGATAGGAACTAGTTCATGAATGATTGGTGGATTTGGGTGAAATATGTATTGGATGGGCAAGAGGAGGATGATTAAGCACCACTAGAATGGGTTGATCTGAAGGTGAGGGTGTTTATTGGATAGGTGGAATGGATTGGATGTGTGTAGTAGCAAGGTGGGTGGAAGAATGAGTGGGACCTTGCAGGAGGGTGACCATGTTGTAAAACTTGAAAGATTCATTGTCAGTGAGAATGTGATGCACCTATCCCTCATGAATTTATTTCAAGCAGTGATGGAGGGTGGAGGGAATACATTGCATCTCTCTTATCCATGGTTGCCCTAGAAGGATATTATATTGTATTTCTCCTTCAATGACATGGCAAGGAGTAGATATGATCTTGATGTCAACTTGAATAGGCAGGATGATTATACCTAGAGTTGAGCACAACGTGTTATTGAATGTCTACAAGGTAAGGGTGGGAGCTGCAAGATGACTAAATGGAAGGTTGAAGTGTTGTAATGTAGTGTTAGAGATTATTTTAATAGAAGATCCAATGTCAATTAGTACACGTTTGAACATTGTATCATCGATGCATGCCATGATATGCATAGGGGGAACATATCCTACTCCCTCAAAAGTTTTGGACATTTTGAGTCCCTAAGCTAAGAGTTGTCATTGATGTCAAAAGGATCTATGTAAGTAAGCACTATGTTTGTGTTTCACAAAGAGCTTCATGAGAAGCAAAGGTTTTTGATCAAAGGTTCAAGAAGGGATGCATGGCATTTGGTTCCAAAAGGAGCTTCAAGGGAAGCTTTGCAAAAGGTTTTTATTTAAAACCATGGATGGCAGATTTGAAATGGGTTTTTCTTAAAACCCAAGTTGGCTTTTCGTTTCATCGAAAAAGGTGCCCTAGTGATGGAGATATTTAATTTTAAAGATTTAGTTTAAATTTTAATTTATTTAAAATTTAAATTTAATTTTAATTTTAAAATTAAAATTAAAAGTTTATCCACCGACGTCATGAAGGAAGTTTCAAAAAGGCCGACGTTTCCAAAGCAAAGGGAAGGCATATAAATATGCCATTGAATTTTTTAATTCATTCATCCTTGCTCATTGATATTTGCGCTTGGTATTTGCGAAGAAAAAGAGCTCGTGTTTTTCATTTAAGTGATGTAGCGAACATTAAAGGGAGACAATGACCACTTCCCAAAATGCATTGGGCAGCATGGCCTAGTGGCAGCTTGGATTGTGCAAAGGTGTTGGTGACAAGGAGGTTGTGCATTCGATTCCCGCAAGCATCATTTTTGGCTTTGTTCTGTTGAGGCGCCCAAGGCGCATACTTTTTGCTTGGTGGAAGAGGGTGAAGGATAAGAAGCGGGTGGCGCTTATTTTTCACCAATGAGCCCACAGCTCATGCGGCAGCTTGGCCGTGGCTAGGGCATTCACGTTGGGGCAAGACGAGGGTTCGATTCCCCTCGAGGCAGGTATTAAGGTTTTTATTAATATTTTGTTTGGATTGCCTAAGGTGGAGTGATAAGGGGTAAAGGTGCTTCGTTAGTTGATTTGTTGAGTAACCTTAGGGAATAAGGTCATGGTGGTTGTTTGAGTTGTGAATTATTTTTAATTGTGATTTTTGAAATTGTTAGGAGTAATAAGGGTTTTTGATAAAGTTCTTTTTAGTGAAAGTTATTTTGAGTAAGGGTTTTCTTTTAAAAAGAACTTTGGTGGATGTTAAAATAAAGTAGGAGTAATAAGGTGTTATTTGGATATTATTGTTGTGTTATTACTCAAGATCTCTAACCCTTGTTAAGAGTTGAAAAAGAAAGTGTGTTGAGTGTGACAGATTTAGTGGACAACTCATAAGGCATCAAAAAGGTATGAGTAATACTCTCCATTGATTTTATTTGGGTGGTTGATTTTTGAAATATCATTGGAGTGAAAAGGATTGATTGTGGTTTCCTTTTCGAAAGTGGTTGAGTTAATGCTTCAAGGTTTTCTGGATTGTGAGTTGTGATTAAACCTTGTTTGATAAGCATTGTTGTTTAGACCATTGGTTGAGTGAAGTACTTTGAGTTTATGCTTCAAGGTTTTTTGAATTGAGAGTTGTGATTAAAACCTTGTCTTATTAGCATTGTTGTTGAAGCCAATGGGTGATGCAAAGAACTTGAACTTGAGTTAGAAAAGAACATGAGTATCATTGTTATGTAAGATTTGTTGTTGAGCATTGTTGGAAATATTTTGAGTTAGTTGATTCATGCTTGGACTAGGGTTTGTGAGAAAGAGTTGTTTCTTGAAGTGATTGGTTGAGTAGAGTTGATTGAGCCTAGTCAAGTGGTTGCATGAAGTGGTTGTTCAAGTTCCATGAAACAAACTATTCTATATTCTGATTGAGTTGAGATTGAGCCTTGAGAATAGAACATATTGAGTCTCTAACAATTCTCTTTATGCTTCTATGAGATTGAGTTAATATTGAGCTGAGTTGAGATTGCTTTGAGTTGAGATTGGGATTTGAGTATAGAACATATTGAGTCTCTAACAATTCTCTTTATGCTTCTATAAGATTGAGTTGAGTTGAGATTGCTTTGAATTGAGATTGGGATTTGAGTATAGAACATATTGAGTCTCTAAAAATTCTCTTTATGCTTCTATGAGATTGAGTTGAGATTTTGTTGAGCTGATTTGAGGTAAGTCTTTGAGAAGGCTTGTGGACTATTTTTGTGTAAGCTTTTGTGAAAGCTTGCTATGCAGATTTGAGCAAGTCCTAGAGAGGACTTATTGAGCATATTGGGACAAGTTCTGTGTGAGCTTGTTGAGCATATTTGAGAGGTTGAGTGAGCCTATTGAGAGATTTGAGTAGGTTTTGAGTGAGCCTATTGAGCATATTTGAGCAGGTTTTGAGTGAGCCTATTGAGCATATTTGAGCAGGTTCTGAGTGAGCCTATTGAGCATATTTGAGCAGGTTCTGAGTGAGCCTATTGAGCATATTTGAGCAGGTTCTGAGTGAGCCTATTGAGCATATTTGAGGAGGTTCTGAGTGAACCTATTGATAGAGCTTTGGAGGTGATAGAGTATAGAGGATAGAGATCCAGTAGCTAGGACAATTGAAGATAGATCTGAGTGAGGAGTCTTCAAGTGGAGAGAGATCCACCAGTCAGTGCAGTAGAGAGACAGAGTCTTCTAGAAGATCACTAGCTAGAGTAGAAGGGGAAAGAGTTCTCCTATGGAAGAGATCCATGAACTTGAGATTTAGGGGATCAACATCTCCTTTGGATAGAGGTCCATAAACATTGTAATTGGGAAGGATTCCCAAGAGATTGATTGAGAAAGTTTTAGCAAAATATTTTCTCCGTGGAGTAGCCCGCATTGGGTGAACCACGTAAATTGTTGTGTCACTTTTGTGGATGGTGTTTTGTGCATTGCTTTGATTACTGCTATTGATACTGCTATCTATACACTGCATAATATTGAATTGAAAAGAAAAGTAAAAAGTGGTCTTATATTGTTCACCCCCCTCTCAGTATAAGCTTGTGTTCTTCAATTGGTATCAGAGCGGGTTCCTTCTGAAGAGTTTGACAACTTGAAGGAAAAGTGGTCTAAGAACACAATGGATCACAAGGATCAAAAGGATGGGTCCTTCAATAATGCAGTACTAATATTTGATGGAAGTGACTTCTTGTATTGGTGTATGCTGATGAGATTTCACCTGATGGCACTTGGAAATGAAGTTTGGGATGCAGTGGAACTTGGATATGATTCTACAATCAATCCTCCTATAGATAAGGAAGGTAAGCTTCTAATGCATGCAAATTCAAGAGCTATGAATGCAATTATAAAAGGATTGGGTAGATCAGAATCTATGAAGGTTATGGATTGTAAAACAACAAAAGATATGTGGGATCTACTGCATGACATATATGAGGGTGATAAAGGTGTCAGGAAAGCTAAGATCAGAAATCTCAAAGGAGAATTTGAGAACTTAAGAATGAGAGATGATGAAAATATTCATGATTATCTCAGTAAGATTGATGAACTTGTACATGAGATGAGAGGTCTTGGAATGAAGGTTGATGAATCTGATGCTTGTGATAAGATCTTGAGAACTCTTCCAAAAAGGTATAGTGAAAAGGTTTCTGCTATAGAAACATCAATTGATAGTGATTCTTTGACAAGGAATTCTTTGCTTGGCATGCTTACTACTTTTGAGATAAGAACAAAAGATCCTATTCCTCCGAAAGAAGCTGCATTCAAAGTGGACAAAAAGAAAAAGGGTAAAAAGATAGAATCAAGCAGTGAGTCATCTAGTGATGAAGAAGCTAACTATGGTAGAAGAGATAAAGGTTCCAAAATATTCATAGATGTAAGATCTATTAAGTGCTTCAATTGTGGAAAGTATGGACACTATGCGATAGAGTGCAAAGAGCCAAAGTACAATAGTGATGAAGAAAAATAGGATCACAAGTACAGAGAATCAGAAAGACACAGGTACAAGAAGAAAGGCAAGGATGGACAAAACAGACAAGGAAAGAAGTTCTTTCAAAGGCAAAAGAAAAGCTACTATGCGGATAATGCAAGTAAGTACTCAAATGATAGTGATGCTAGTTTTTCAGATAATGATAGAGATGAAGTCCTATTTATGGTTAGAGAGAAAAGGACTCTAGTTATTCTCAAGTGTTTTAGATGTGGTAAATTTGGACATCTTGAAGATAATTGCACTAGGGATGGCTATAGTTTCAGTGATGATGGTTTTGAAGATGCACTTGAAAGACTAGATGAGAATCTTCTAATGGCATTAGAATATGAAGTAAGTGATCCTATAGAAGACAAGCCAAAAGGAAGTAATGATAGGGACAAAGGTAAAAAAATAGAGGATTATTCAGTGGAGAATGGATATGATCTCAAGGGAGAACTTATCTATGCTCTTGACATAGTAAAGAAGGTAAGAAAGCAACACTCTAAGCTTGAAAGTCAGTTTCAAGAATGTGATGAAGAAATATTATTGCTCATAGAGGACTTAGAAAAGTCAAAGGCTAAGGCAAGTAAGTTCAAGGATAAGTTAGAAGCAAAGATTTTGGAGTGTGAAAAGTTAACACAAGAAGTGGCACTACTAAAGGAAGATTTAGAGGATTCCAAGAAAAAGTTGTACAAATATGTGAACAATGCAAAGAGTGTAGACAAAATAATCAAGATACAAAGAGGAGCAACAAACAAGATAGGTCTTGGTTCCAAACAGACTCAAAAGAAATGGGAAGAAAAGTCTACTTCAAGTCTAGAAGAAGAAGGAATTTTAGAAGAAGATACTTCAAAAAATAATAGTGTAAGTTGGAATGAGACATCAGAGGATGAGTTGGACAACAAAGAGGTCAAATATAGAAACAATGCACAAAGAAGATACATATGGAACAACAATCAGAATAGGAGACCAATGAGGTCTAGGCAAGGAAGCTTCAATGGGAGATGCTTCTCATGTCACAGGTTTGGGCACATGGCTTCATAGTGCAGGTCATACAAAATATAAGAATATGGGAAAGGATAACTTTTCCATGGGTATTGCTACTCATGCAATGAGTTTGGTCACAAGGCAATGAATTGCAGGGTTTATGACAGAAGAGGATATGGCTTCACTAGGAGATATCCTAAGACATTTGCACTTCCAAGGAATAATAACATTAAGTGTTATAAGTGCAATAATGATGGTCACACAACAATATGGTGTAGAGCAAATATTCCAGAAGCAGGCATGAACAAGAATAGGAACATGGATGAGAATAAGAACAGGAACAAAAGTGATGATAGGAACAGGGATGATGACTTGGTAAGAAATAGTGAGAGGATTCAAAAAACTCAGAAAGGAAGAGAGAAAGGTAAAGGTAAAGAGCAGTGCTTTCGGGGAGTAGAAATACTCCCACCCCAGAATTAACCACCTCATGTGGAGGTGGGGGAGGGGCTAAGCTAAGAGGCTCATTCTTAGCCCCGAGCCCCAAAGGTGACCCTTTGCCATTGATGACAAAGGGGGAGAGATTTGTGTATATTGAGGAGAGTTTTTGATATGGGGAGAGATTTGATATTTGAGAAAGCTTTGAGCCAGGGGGAGCAAAAAAGAAGGTCAGATTTTAGTAAAAGGATATGGGTTGCCATCAATGACAAAGGGGGAGATTGTTGGACATTTTGAGTCCCTAAGCTAAGAGTTGTCATTGATGTCAAAAGGATCTATGTAAGTAAGCACTATGTTTGTGTTTCACAAAGAGCTTCATGAGAAGCAAATGTTTTTGATCAAAGGTTCAAGAAGGGATGCATGGCATTTGGTTCCAAAAGGAGCTTCAAGGGAAGCTTTGCAAAAGGTTTTTATTTAAAACCATGGATGGCATATTTGAAATGGGTTTTTCTTAAAACCCAAGTTGGCTTTTTGTTTCATCGAAAAAGGTGCCCCGGTGATGGAGATATTTAATTTTAAAGATTTAGTTTAAATTTTAATTTATTTAAAATTTAAATTTAAATTTTAAAATTAAAATTAAAAGTTTATCCATCGACGTCATGAAGGAAGTTTCAAAAAGGCCGACGTTTCCAAAGCAAAGGGAAGGCATATAAATATGCCATTGAATTTTTTAATTCATTCATCCTTGCTCATTGATATTTGCGCTTGGTATTTGCGAAGAAAAAGAGCTCGTGTTTTTCATTTAAGTGATGCAACGAACATTAAAGGGAGACAATGACCACTTCCCAAAATGCATTGGGCAGCATGGCCTAGTGGCAGCTTGGATTGTGCAAAGGTGTTGGTGACAAGGAGGTTGTGCGTTCGATTCCTGCAAGCATCATTTTTGGCTTTGTTCTGTTGAGGCGCCCAAGGTGCATACTTTTCGCTTGGCGGAAGAGGGTGAAGGATAAGAAGCGGGTGGCACTTCTTTTTCACCAATGAGCCCGTAGCTCATGCGGTAGCTTGGTCGTGGCTAGGGCATTCACGTTGGGGCAAGACGAGGGTTCGATTCCCCTCGAGGCAGGTATTAAGGTTTTTATTAATATTTTGTTTGGATTGCCTAAGGTGGAGTGATAAGGGGTAAAGGTGCTTCGTTAGTTGATTTGTTGAGTAACCTTAGGGAATAAGGTCATGGTGGTTGTTTGAGTTGTGAATTATTTTTAATTGTGATTTTTGAAATTGTTAGGAGTAATAAGGGTTTTTGATAAAGTTATTTTTAGTGAAAGTTATTTTGAGTAAGGGTTTTCTTTTAAAAATAACTTTGGTGGATGTTAAAATAAAGTAGGAGTAATAAGGTGTTATTTGGATATTATTGTTGTGTTATTACTCAAGATCTCTAACCCTTGTTAAGAGTTGAAAAATAAAGTGTGTTGAGTGTGACAGATTTAGTGGACAACTCATAAGGCATCAAAAAGGTATGAGTAATACTCTCCATTGATTTTATTTGGGTGGTTGATTTTTGAAATATCATTGGAGTGAAAAGGATTGATTGTGGTTTCCTTTTCAAAAGTGGTTGAGTTAATGCTTCAAGGTTTTATGGATTGTGAGTTGTGATTAAACCTTGTTTGATAAGCATTGTTGTTTAGACCATTGGTTGAGTGAAGTACTTTGAGTTTATGCTTCAAGGTTTTCTGAATTGAGAGTTGTGATTAAAACCTTGTCTTATTAGCATTGTTGTTGAAGCCAATGGGTGATGCAAAGAACTTGAACTTGAGTTAGAAAAGAACATGAGTATCATTGTTATGTAAGATTTGTTGTTGAGCATTGTTGGAAATATTTTGAGTTAGTTGATTCATGCTTGGACTAGGGTTTGTGAGAAAGAGTTGTTTCTTGAAGTGATTGGTTGAGTAGAGTTGATTGAGCCTAGTCAAGTGGTTGCATGAAGTGGTTGTTCAAGTTCCATGAAACAAACTATTCTATATTCTGATTGAGTTGAGATTGAGCCTTGAGAATAGAACATATTGAGTCTCTAACAATTCTCTTTATGCTTCTATGATATTGAGTTAATATTGAGCTGAGTTGAGATTGCTTTGAGTTGAGATTGGGATTTGAGTATAGAACATATTGAGTCTCTAACAATTCTCTTTATGCTTCTATAATATTGAGTTGAGTTGAGATTGCTTTGAATTGAGATTGGGATTTGAGTATAGAACATATTGAGTCTCTAACAATTCTCTTTATGCTTCTATGAGATTGAGTTGAGATTTTGTTGAGCTGATTTGAGGCAAGTCTTTGAGAAGGCTTGTGGACTATTTTTGTGTAAGATTTTGTGAAAGCTTGCTATGCATATTTGAGCAAGTCCTAGAGAGGACTTATTGAGCAGATTGGGACAAGTTCTGTGTGAGCTTGTTGAGCATATTTGAGCAGGTTCTGAGTGAGCCTATTGAGCAGATTTGAGTAGGTTCTGAGTGAGCCTATTGAGTAGATTTGAGCAGGTTCTGAGTGAGCCTATTGAGCAGATTTGAGTGAGAGGTTGAGTGAGCCTATTGAGATATTTGAGAGGTTGGTTGAGAGGTTTGAGTGAGCCTATTGAGCATATTTGAGGAGGTTCTGAGTGAACCTATTGATAGAGCTTTGGAGGTGATAGAGTATAGAGGATAGAGTCTCAGTGGATAGAGATCCAACAGCCAGGACAATTGAAGATAGATCTGAGTGAGGAGTCTTCAAGTGGAGAGAGATCCACTAGTCAGTGCAGTAGAGAGACAAAGTCTTCTAGAAGATCACTAGCCAGAGCAGAAGGGGAAAGAGTTCTCCTATGGAAGAGATCCATGAACTTGAGATTTAGGGGATCAACATCTCCTTTGGATAGAGGTCCATAAACATTGTAATTGGGAAGGATTCCCAAGAGATTGATTGAGAAAGTTTTAGCAAAATATTTTCTTCGTGGAGTAGCCCGCATTGGGTGAACCACGTAAATTGTTGTGTCACTTTTGTGGATGGTGTTTTGTGCATTGCTTTGATTACTGCTATTGATACTGCTATCTATACACTGCATAATATTGAATTGAAAAGAAAAGTAAAAAGTGGTCTTATATTGTTCACCCCCCTCTCAGTATAAGCTTGTGTTCTTCAAAGAGATGTTATCTCATGATTATATTATATGATAAAGAGTGGCATGCATGTTCTCACACTACCCATAAATATGGAAAAGCTATTGGAATCATGAATTTCAAGATCTATAGATCATAAAATATCTTCAAAGCCTCACAATGAGGTTGAGATTGTTGTAATATATCATAGATCAATAATTTAGCCGATGTTTTTCTAAGTTGGTGAGTAAGGTTATTCCTTATGGTTATAATAGGTCTTGGAGGAGGAGGAGCACCTTGCACATAAGAAGTAATGGATTATGGGGGTACAACCAAAGAGTCATATTGTTGGGGTGGTCACCCTAAATATCGTTGATTCTTGGTGATAATGTTTATCATGCCAACAAAATCTTGATGGGAAGGATGCTATTTATATGATTAATTATTGAGGCACAAGTGGAGATGTCAAGGTGTTGAATTTTTGTTGTTGCATCCCATGTTGAGGCAATGGATTTCTAAATATACCAAGGTATTAATTAGAGGGGGCTAGGGGGTTATAAATTTGAATGTCTCCTCGATCAATAAAATCTTGTACCAGGTGTTTGAAGGTGAGATAATCATTGATATCATGCCCTCATTGATGATGGTAGATGCAAAATTGGTGTCCATTATACCATTTGGATTTTATCCAATTTGGATCTTCTAGTCGAACATCAAGCAAGGTGATTTTTCTTGCATAAAATATATTTTTTAAAATATTGGCTAATGGCTCTAAAAGGGGAGTGAAGTTACGAGGTGGATGAGAAGGAAACTAGGGTCAAGTGAAATGTTTGTTAGGTGGTGATGGGGGAAATACCTGCCCAAGGTGTTGATAACCCTACCGTCGAGGTTGAATAATTTTGTTGGGATGGAACAGTTGTGGTACTCAACATGACATGATTTGCTTGAGGATCCTTGGCTTAGTTGGTGTTGGTGTTGGTATTTTACCTAGTGAATTTTCTAAGGAATTCATTCTTATTTCAAATTTTAACTTCTCCTTATTGATTCTTGTTGTCCTCTATGACTTTGTCCTGAGCAATGGCCTCTCCAAAGGAGCAGTGTTGTTGGATTTGTAGAGTTGTAGAAATGTGCTTGACACAACTCTTGGCAAATGTTTTAACCAATTTAATAGAGGGGATAGCAAATTTCAAGTTATTAATGACCCCATGCTATGTAGAAACATAATGGTTGATGGGATCATTATCAAATTATCAAAGACTATAGAGATTAGGCAATGAAGTCTTCTTTTTTATATTAATTTAACAATGTTCTATGAAAATATTGACCAATTGCTCAAAAAAAAGAGGCTATACTAGGGCAAGTTATTAAACTAATCCAAATCTTATCCCCCAAGGGAAAAAGAAAATGTTTTGAGCATTAGGGGATCATTTCCACTGATGTGGTAGCATGTATACTTGAAGTTCCTCAAGTGCTCTTTGGGGTCTTCTTTTCCCTTAAAATTCTCAAACTTTGACAACTTAAACTGGTAGGTACATGGGGGTACTGGAATCGAGGGATTGATGGGTTTATTATAGATCTAACTATAGGTGGGTTTTTAATACCCAAAACCACTCGACTACAACTCAAGATTTTTTAATAGGTCCAAAATTTGTTGCATTTTATTTTAAGGAGTGTGAGTTGTCAAGACAGGATTGATAAGGATATCAATGTGGGGAGGCTCACTTTGATAGGGATATGAATATGTGTAGTAATAAGGGGGAGGATATGGATAAGACGGGTGGGGAGCTTGTGGTATATAAGTCACGTGAGCCATTTGGGATGGAGAAGGTGGTAGCTAAAGAGGTGGGGTATAAGAAAATTTATGAAGATAAGATGATGAAGGGGGTTGGTATGGTGGTGGTGTTACCAATTGAGTGTCTTGAACTTTAGGAGGTTGATTTGGAAGTGGAGGAGGTTTATTGTGTATTGGGAGAGGTTTACTATGGATTTGGGTATGTTGATTGAGAACCTACAACTATAAATATTTTCACTCATAACTTCATAAGGAGTGGGTGGAAGCGGTTAAAAAGGTGGGGTGGGAGTCCATGAAGGAGGTGGAGTGAAGAAATAAATTTGACTAGAAGGGGGAGGAGGAGGAGGTTGGTTGAAGAAAGAATTTTGACTAGAAGGAGGATGTTGATTGAAGAAAGAAGTTTGATTAAAAGGAAGAGAAGAAGGAGGTTGATTGAAGAAAGAAGCTTGATTAGAAGGAGGAGGAGGTTGATTGAAGAAATAATCTTGATTAGAAGGAGGAGGAGTTTGATTGAAGAAAGAAACTTGATTAGATATAGGAGGAGGTTGATTCAAGAAATAATATTGATTAGAAGGAGGATGATGAGATTGATTCAAGAAAGAAGCTTGAATAAGGGAAGTAGAAGCAGCATGTGTGCCAACCATATAAGGATTAGGAGGAGTGATATTTGAAAAAAGGGTAGCATTGGAAAGAGTGGACCCTTGAGGTAGAGTGGGAGGATAAAAATTCAATGGAGGGTAGAAGAGGTAGAATGAGAAGCAACGCCCATACTTGGATTAGGAAAGGGATTAGAATTAGGGAAGGCAAATGAGGGTGGCATTCAAAGGGTAAGATTTTTTAGGAGGCAATATTGGAAGAAGAGGGACCATGAAGGTTAGGGGGAATGGGTGTGATTAACATGGTACCCATGGTTTGGTATACAGTGTTAACATTGGTATGTATTTGGGAGAAATGTGAATATGTCTAATCAGGAACATGGAGTGGACGCAAAGAAACTCGAGGTGAGTCTTCATGTGAATGATGTGGAAAGAGGGATTATTGGAAATTTGGAGAAAAGGAAGGTAAGGAATGATTGAAATAGGATATGGAAGGTAGTAAATTGCTAGGATAAAAATATAGAATGTGTGGGTATAAGGTGGGCAAAGGGATCCTATCGCGAGGGCTCTCAAGTTGCATGGTGTGAGTGTCTTGCTGCATTAGGCCTTGGTTGTGGGACAAAGGCCCATGGTGTGACATGTCACTCAAGTATGGTTATGAGAGAGGGTATACAAAGTTTGATACAGAGTGGGGGTTGCTTCCTTCAAATACCTTGATAGGTTGGTCGAAGGAGGGTCCATTCTAGAAGCTTCCATGGCAAGACACTCTTGTTATCAAGCTTAGCTTATGGTTAGAACCATAAGTGCAGATACATGGAGTTAACGATGGTGGATAGGAGGAAGGTGTGGGGAGGGAGGACTATAACTTAGCTTCGATAAGAACCGTCCCTATTAGGAAAATCCTAGTTATAATTATACCTGTATAGATGGTTCTAGCTATAACCATCCTTGTCTAGATAGTTTTTGCCAAAGATAGTTTATAGAGCCTATGGGGATGGAAAAGCATAAAGAGGAGGTTTTTTGTTCTTTTTTTCTTTCTATTTCTATATTTTTTGTTGTTTTTGTAGAAAAATCTAACTAAACAAACAAGTAAGCACCCAACAAAAAAATAATTTGTGAAGGGGTTTAGGCATGATTGTATGTTAATTTGTTTGATGTTGCTTAGGAATTGACTCTTTTTGTTATTTTTTGTGTTGATTTTAAGTGTTTTTGGTTTAAAGACCCCTAAAATGAATAAAATGTGGATGGATGAAATCTAAAGGTGTGTCAATGCACACTCCTCGATATACTCAAAGGTACATGAAGAGAGACAAAGTGTATAAACAAGAAAAGGTTTCATAATTCATGGATAGCATGGGGTATCCAAAAGGGGAAAAGATACCTTTAATATCCTTGTTAGGGAATATAAGAGGTGATGTTGTCTAAAACCTGCATTAGACTAGTCGCTCTTCACTTCACCCTCAGGTAGTCTTGGTAAAAAATGACAGTTGCATATTCACTAATTATATAGCCCTGTGAGTGGGAGATTCTAACCTAGACTATCTTGAGATAATCCCAAGGGTAGTGAGTTTCCTGGTGATGAATTCTAGGACACTATATGCAAGCTACTATAGTTTCCAAGATGTGAGTCGACGGTTGGAGATGAAATCCAATATCATTGATCTCAATCGATGGTTGGCGATGAAATCCAATGTTGTTGATCTATGTCTAGAAATATGTGCACACGTGTGTGAATTTTGTGTTTAACTAAGATGCATAAATAGAATCTATCCTATGAATGCAAATGCAAATTTTTTATTTTTTCTAGACTAAGTGAGAAAGTAAACTCTACACTAGGAATGACAATTTCACTACCTGGAAAGCAATGAAGCAAATTCTATGCCATGAAAGAAAATGTGATTTGTCCTAAATAAAATGATAAGGAATTGAAACCTATGTTAGGAAATGAAATTTTATTTCAATGACCTAGGAAAGCAAAACCTAGACTAATAAAAAAAAGCACAATTTTTCAAAGTAAACCTAAACTAGGAAAGTAATAACAAACATCTAATCTACTCAAACAAGACAAGTAAATCTAAGCTAAGGGACAAGAAAGGAAATTAATATACTAAAGGTGCAGTAAAAAAAGTCTACTCTAATGAAATCAAAGTACGATACAAGAAATCAAATCTACCTTAATGCAAACAAATTGCAATACAAGATAACAAAACTACTCTAATAAAAGCAAAATACGGTTCAAGAAAGCAAAGCTACTCTAGTCAAAGAAATTAATGGGACAAGAAAGTAAATCTATATTAAGGAAAGTAAAGTTTGGAATAGGAGTGTAAATGACTTTTGAAGGGGAAGCTACCCTAACAAAAAGAGAAGGAAATACGAAACACAAAAGGAAAATAACTTTTGAAAGGAAATCATAGGAATATTTTTTTTCAATTGGTTATATGGGATTGAAACAACCCCACCCGTATTACATCATCACCACATAGTGGTATTACAAAAAATCTTGGATATTTATCCATGTATCGCTTGGCAAGATTTGGACCCTAGTCTCCTCTTTCAACATCGAGGAATTAACCAATTGAGCTAATGGCACTTGATAAAAAATCAATGATTTTACACATGTTTTTTATGAGGGGTCATGGTCCCCTCTTACTGAGTGGGGTTTGAACCTTGGACCTCTCAAAGATAAGGCAAAGTCCTTACCACTGTAGTAAGCTTACAACTATAAAATCATAGGGATCTTAGTACTTGTATGCATATGAATTTTATGGATTCAATAACCAACAATGATAACTACCATCATTACTTAATATTTACTTAGTCATAAATATATCTATATTGGTCAAGATATTCCTTTTAAGGTTATGACCAATTGTCTACCAAGAGCTTTATGTATGATACAGATCAATATTTGGCTCAACTCATGGAGATGAAGAAATTAACAACTTTCTTCATACCTCTATGCATATGTCTATCCTAGGCTACTAAAAGATAAGGTGCCAAACATGAAAGTAAAGAAATTAAAATCAAGCTTACTCTAATGGAAAGTAAAGGAATGTAAAACAAGAAAGGGAATTGCTTTTGAAAAAATAAATTTATGTTACAACCCCAATATATAGCTAGTCGGCTATATGGATTCTTCCAATTATTCACTCATTGATTTATTATTAATTAGGATAGATTTATTTGTATTTGTATTATCTTTCATCTTGATTATTCATTTGTGATATCCGCATAGACTATACCCTCCTAGTGGCAAGGACTTGGCCCTCCTTGAGTGGCTATTATAATTTTAATTGATTTAAGTGTCTATTATTTCTATTATTGCAAGTATTGTCTTCCAGTCGTTATATTTAAATTTCCATGAGAATTATTAAGGTAGAAATACCGTAACAAGTGGTATCAGATTCACAAAATCCTGGTGCAAAACATTTTTTGGCATGTTTTTACGACTATAGTGGTGTCACTGTCCTCCGAGTGTACCATAGGATAAGCCTCTATTAATAAGCTCACATTGTTGTTCACTAGGCAGCACGGACAATACACGTTGTGTGGCATCCATAGGTAGCAAACAATTCTTGGTAGGAAATCGATGGACCACGACAACAATAAATCACAACCGAAGGTCACACATCACTAGGCATTAATAAAAAGCATAGAAAGATAATCAAAATCTGAGGATTAAAAGTAACCTAATAATTTCACTAAAAGATAAAAGAAAAAATTTTAATCACCCCATGCAATGCATGGACAAAATACGTGGCAGTACGTTCACCAAATTCTCCAAATTTGAATCATAGTGCATTCCTTATAATCGTAGCCAAAGGATAGAATTCTCTTATCACTAACATGGAAATTTTTCCAAACGCAATCCTAAATTTTACTACTTCAAAGGGTACGACCACATGGAATTATTTAACAAAAGGCTCACAGTATATTAAAAACATTGTAGATTTGTTCATCACGATAGAATACATGGGTCCAGTAAAAATGTGTGGCTAGTGGCGCTACGCATTCGGGATACACAGACGTTGATTAATCAAGACACTGCACAATTCGAAGGAAGGACAAGATTTTTTTTTTGGCCTCTCTGATCAAAATGCCATGTACGTAGAGTTATTCCAATCAGAAAATGACACCAAGAAATTCATGAGCTTCCTCATCAAATAAGTTGTGTGTTCAAAATTATCACAAAGGGATTCGATAGGTTGGAGAAATCATCGTTTGATAACATTTCGCTAGGAATAAGAATACCCAGGTATTAAATGTCATTTATTTAAACATGGTTTTTTTTCCTTCGCCCAGTATTATCCCACATACTAAGTGTGGATAATAAAAGGGTAGTTTATTAGTCATATCGTGCCATATTGAAGTGTGACTTTAATCACATACGTTCCCTCCTCCCTCGTGTGAGTTAGATTCGGTTAGCCATCAAAGTCCATTTCGTGTGTCACTTCATCTCCCTTGTTGATTGCAATGTGTCCAAGTCGTGTCATCTTTTCCCTGTTGTGTTTTCCATGTTCCTCAAGTTCGAGCCACCCACTGTTCATACATGTCAAGTTGTGTGTCATTAACTTATCATTTTGGTCCCTATTATTCGAGTTTGAGTCATCATCGTATCATCACCTATCGTCTTGTGTGTCATATCTATTGTCTAACACTTGGTGTATTTTATTCTACCTTGTCCATCAGGTCAATTTGAAGTTGTGTTTGTAGACGTTGAGTCAGTGGTCACTAGTCACATCGCTAGTTGTATCGTATCTATAGTCGTTGAGTCAAGTGGTCACATCTCTAAGTTGGTAATATTATCCATTGTTACAAGGTCGTTGAGTTGGAATTCAAGGGAACTAATCATTGCTATTCATTTCGCGTCATAGTTGGAGCAACTAATAAAGTGGACAATAACCAAAAAAATTTCAAAATTAACTAAAATTTTGTAGGAATTCAGATAATTTTGAGAAATTGCCAGTCAAAGACTAAACCTTGCAGCAAATTTTTAGGTAATTTTTTAGCAGTTTATTCAATTATATATAGCAAGTGCATGAGTGGTAGGTGGCATAAAGGACCAAACGGGATATTATCTAGCAAATATAATATCAACGATAAATTCTTGAAGTCACCCAGACGACCTCCAAGAAACAAAGGTACACAATATAACTCTCCTTTATGCATTAATATTTTTGATCCCAACCATCCCACTATTAACCCCATGGCTCCTTCCAACTCATCCCATGAAAATATCACAAATGAGGAAAGGGAAAACACCAATGCTACTAACCAAGATGTCAATTCCAGTATAGCTAACCTAGTGACTAGTATGAATGCCATGAATGTAATGCTACAACAAGTTTTGGACAGACAAAACCAAGAAGCCCCTCATTCCCCACATAACTACCATAGAAGACATACTAGTGAGGATAGGGATACAAAGGAAGATTATCATCGAGCAAGATGGCCTACAGGTGTTAATATCCCATGAGCTGATATGCCTACCTTTGAGGGTAATGATCCACATGGTTGGATAGCTAAAATGGAAGGTATTTTAGAATTATATTAGGTTCCTGATTCTAAAAAAGTTCCATATGCCTCTTCCAAATTAGGCATGGAAGCTTACCAATGGTATGATTGGCAAAAATGGGACCATATTCCATCCCATGGCATGAATTCAAAACATTGTTTCTCAATAGATTTGATGAAGGGTCTTCATCCTCATACATGGTTCATTTATTGTCATTGAAACAAATAGGTTCAGTAAGGGATTATATTTTAGAATTCACCAGTCTACTTGCTTATATAGGAAACTTACAATTCGATGTGGTGGTATCGGCTTTTAGGCATGGTTTGAAAGAGAGTATTCAGATTGAAGTGGACCTACATAATCCATACTATTTAGATGACAATATAAATATTGCTAAGTTGGTTGAGAAAAAGGTGCAGAATCAGACACTTTTTCGATGTGACTCCTACAATCGTCCTCAAAATCACAATAATTTCTTCCATAGAAATGATC
Source organism: Wollemia nobilis (assembly GCA_028583015.1). Taxonomy (NCBI): domain Eukaryota; kingdom Viridiplantae; phylum Streptophyta; class Pinopsida; order Araucariales; family Araucariaceae; genus Wollemia; species Wollemia nobilis. The sequence goes on along the minus strand of JAQPPZ010001668.1, from coordinate 1,682,408 downwards.
AACCATCAAGATATTATTGCTATAAATGTCACAATCACCATCCAAAAGATCAAGCATGTATACCTAGACAAAAATTTCAAATAGAATATGATAATAGAGAAGATGAAGAGGTAGACGAGGATATCATTCCACAGGACCCTCTCGTGACCAAAGAACAAAATGAACAAAATGAAGCAACATGTGATGAAGACACTATGGCTATCTTGGTACATGCTCTTATGGGTTTAACAACTCACCATACAATCAAGGTACTAGGATTCATTCAACAGAAAAGGATAAATGTGTTAATAGATTCAGGTAGTACTCATAACTTTATTGACATAAAAACTGCAAAGGCATTGAACTTATTCATTCACTCCTCTAATCAAGATAAGTTTCAAGTTTTGGTGGTAAATGGAGGAAACACCCAATGTATTGGTAGAACATCTTTGATCTCGATACAAATGGGTAGTTACACTTGGCAAGGAACCCTTTTTGTTATGATTTTAGGAAATTTAGAGGTTATTTTGGGAGTTGAATGGTTAGAAAAATTGGACACAGTCAGTTTTAACTTCAAAAAACTATTTGTAGAATGGAAAGAAAATGGAAGGACTATTCACCTCCAAGGAATTACAACTCCTCCATAAAAGGTAGTAAGTTCTCATAGCATGGAGAAAATATTAAGAAAAGGAAGTTATGGATTCATAGCTCAAATCAATTGTGTGGAAAAGCAGGCACAAAATAACCCTAAAATTCAATCAAAGGATCTTGAGGACATTGTGGCTAACTATGATGATGTTTTCCAAGAACCAAAAGGACTACCTCCCAAATGATCTCATGACCATGCCATACACTTGGTTCCAGGAAGTCTTCCTCCTAATTTTCATCCTTATCGTTACCCCCAACCTCAAAAAATAAAATTGAGAAAATTGTCCAAGAACTTTTAGAACATGGAGTCATCCATCACAACACTAGTCCTTATTCTTCCCTAGTAGTTTTGGCTCGTCGTAAAGACAATTCTTGGTGTATGTGTCTATATTTTCATCCTCTCAACAAAATCACCATCAAGGATAAATTCCTTATTCCTGTCATTGATGGTTTATTAGATGAATTACATGGTGCAATTTAAAAAAAAAACTAGATTTACGCTCTGGTTTTCACCAAATTAGAGTTAGGGATGAGGACATTCCTAAAATAGCTTTTCGTACTCATGAAGGTCACTACGAATTCTTGGTCATGCCTTTTGGTCTCACTAATACCCCATCCACATTCCAAAGTCTCATGAACCATGTGTTTCATCCATTCCTTCGCAAATTTATCCTAGTCTTTTTTTATGACATACTCATATATAGTAAAACTTGGAAGGATCATTTGATGCATGTGGGGAAGGTTCTTCATATATTACACAAAGAAAAACTTTTTTCAAATGCTCTAAATGCTCTTTTGGTGTTCAATAAGTTGAGTACTTGGGTCATATCATTTCTCATGAAGGTGTTAAAGTGGATCCTAATAAGATAAAGGTAATTTAGGATTGGCCTTTACCTAAAACCATCAAGAAACTTCATGGTTTTTTGGGTCTTACCGGCTACTATCACAAGTTTGTGCGTAACTATGGAAAAATTATAGCTCCTCTCATGGCTCTTACAAAAAAGGATGTTTTTCATTGGTCAAAAGCAACCACTCAAGCATTCGAGGCCCTCAAAGAAGCAATGTGTACTACTCCAGTTTTGGCAACTCCGGATTTTCACAAACCATTCATGATTGAATGTGATGCTTCAGGAATAGGTATTGGGGCAGTACTAATGCAGGAGGGACATCCTTTGGCATTCAAAAGTAAACAACTTTCAAGAAAAAATTTGGGAAGGTCCACATATGAGAAAGAAATGTTGGCTATCCTACACGCAGTTGAGAAATGGAGACATTACTTAATCAGTAGTTGCTTTATTATTAAAACGGATCATAGTAGTCTCAAGCATTTTCTAGAACAAAGATTTTCTTATCCAGAGAAAAACAAGTGGTTAACAAAATTGTTGGGATATGATTTTGTTATCGAGTATAAGAAAGGGAAAGAAAACATGGCAGCAAATGCATTATCATGAAAATATGAAGATGAAGTGGTTATCAATGCTATTTCAGGTCCATGTTCCCAATGGGTTTCTCAGCTTCAAGAAGAATGGTTGTCAAATACAAAAACTGCTCAAATAATTTAGGAATTGTTATTGGGACCATCTAAGCATCCTCTTTCTTCCTATGATGACAAGGTATTAAGAAGAAATAATCGTATTTATATTCCTCACAATTCTACAATCAAATCCCAGATTCTGGATGAATCACATGCTTCTCCATCAATAGGACATTCAGGTTTTTTGAAAACATATATGCGGGTAAAACAATCCTTTTATTGGAAAGGATTAAAATCAGAGGTTAAAAATGGGTGGTCGAATGCGAAGTATGCTAGCGCAATAAGGGTGAAATAGTCAAATCACCAATATTGCTTCAACCATTACCTATTCTAGATCGCCAATGGGAACATATTTCAATGGATTTTATTGAAGGTCTTCCTAAATTAGAAGGAAAAACAGTAATTTTTGTGGTAGTGGATCGCCTCTCCAAATATGCTCACTTCCATGCTTTACAACATCCATTTTTAGCAAGCAAAGTGGCTAAGGTATTTATGGATTCAATTTTCAAATTGCATGGAATACCTAAAAATATGTTAAGTGATCGTGATCCCATCTTTACTAGCAATTTTTGATAAGAATTATTTTTTCTTAGTGGTACCAAGTTGAATATATCTTCTGCATACCATCCAAAAAAAGATGGCCAAACTAAGATAGTTAACAAATGTTTGGGTACCTATCTAAGATGTTTTTCTCAAGATAAATAGTATCAATGGAGTCATTGGCTTTCCTTGGTAGAATGGTGGTACAACACTTCATACCATTATTCCATTAAGATGTCTCCATTTGAAGCATTGTATGGAGTCAAACCACCAACAATAGCAAATTATGTTCCAAGTTCTTCCAAAGTGGCCCAAGTAGACGATTGGTTCCAACATTGACAGTCAATACTCAACATTCTCAAAGACAACCTGGTCCAAGCACAAAATAGCATGAAGCAACAACAAGACGCACACCGTTCTAAAAGATAATTTAATATAGGTGATAAGGTGTTCCTATTTTTGCAACCCTACAAATAGTTGTCTTTAAATATCAAGACCAGTATGAAGTTGGCTCCACAATTTTATGGTCCTTACAAAATAGTGCGTCGCATTGGAGAAGTGGCATATCAACTAGAGCTTCCTCCCTCATCTCGTATACATCCAATATTTCATGTTTCCTATCTCAAAAAGGTGATCAGCCAAAAAGTACATTCTCAATTAGAATTACCAGTACTCGATGAAGAAGGGTGTATATATCTCCATCCTGAAGCAATTTTATAAAGCAAAACACGTATGTTGAGATCCCATCACATCAAAGAATTCCTCATCAAATGGTAGGACCTACCTGAAGAATATGCTACATGGGAACCATAAAGTATTTTCCAATCATTTCCAGCTTTGAGGACAAAGCTTTTCAATGAGGGGAGCCATGTTACAACCCCAATATATAGCTAGTCGGCTATATGGATTCTTCCAATTATTCACTCATTGATTTATTATTAATTAGGGTAGATTGATTTGTATTTGGATTATCTTTCATCTTGATTATTCATTTGCAATATATGCATGGATTGTGCCCTCCTAGTGGTGAGGACTTGGCCCTCCTTGAGTGGCTATTATAATTTTAATTGATTTATTCATCTGTTATTCCTATTATTGCAAGTATTGTCTTCCAATCATTATATTTAAATTTGCATGAGAATTACTAAGGTAGAAATACCCTAACAATTTATCCTAAAGCCAAGAAAATAAATTGCTTTTTGAAATGAATTTATTCTAAATATGAGGAAGGTAGGTAACTGCTTTTGAAGTAAGATTTATCCTAAGGACCAAAAAAGTAAATATTATTGAAAGGAAATATACCCTAAAGCAACCTATGAAAACAAGTAAATTTCATGAGATGAAAGTAACAGAAATTAAAATTTAACCTAGAAATAAAAAGAAGAACCAACCTAAGGTCTTATGCTCTCTATATTTTTGTATGGGTTTGTTGCACAGGCTCTACTTTTTTTTTGGATTTTGCTATCTGGCAGAAATTGTATGATTTAAAGTAGAAATTGTCCCTATTTAGACGGTTAATGTTGAGAGAGATTTTTGGTCTCTCTCTTTGTTGGGGTTGATTTTGTTGTTGCAGAGGACTAGTTTTGTAATGTTTCCTACAAAGGCCAAAGAACAAAAAGTTAAAATTTTTAAAATAAGTGCCAAAAACAATTATCTAGTTAATTAAACCCTACACGCAATTCGAAATGACAATTCTACTAAAAATTGAGTCTACACTTATAAACATGAAATGAGCAATGAAAATAGGTTAACACTACTAAATTTGATGGATTGTTAGGTGAGAGAGTACACCTTTAAACATATTTGGTAAGACAATTTGGCATAAGAAGGCAATTGATGCATGAAATGACAAAATGACAACTCGGTAAGGAGTCTTGCCTGATACCTACTTGCAAGTTGTTGTGTTAGCTATGTAAAGTTGGTTACCTGCCCTAATAGGTTCCAATTTTGGAGCTCTACAAAAACCATATAGGTTTGTATAATTTTGGGTGAAAATCATCCACGTCTAGGTAGTTCTGGTTGTAGACCATACCTATCTGTATGGTTTAATCCAGAGACTTCTACTTTGGACTAGACTTGATGGGTCCTTGTTTTGAGGGTCTATGATGGATTTCCAACCTGCAAACATAGATAGAAACAAAAAAAAAGTGAGAACAAAATAAAACATGAGAGTTTAAAAGGTCCCATCGTGGTCACCAAAATATGGTCAAAGAAAATGTGACATTTCATTGATATTAAAGTGTTACAAATTTAATATTTACAACTACCCCTTGGGCTACAATTAGGGTCTTCCAATGAAGAATACCTTTACAACATAATTTTATGGCACTCTTATTTTTTGTGGCCATCTCAAAGGGGGTGGGTTTATGCCTACCACCACTGGTTGAGTGGGTCTCCAAAGCCTGTACACAACTGAAACAAAATGTTAGTAGCACCTATGGGTCTACCTCGGTTAGACCCAGATTAAGAAGAGTACAAACAATTAAAAATTAATCTACTATATCAAAACATAACTTGAAATAATCTAGAATCAAATTAAAATAGTTATACTCACTTCTATTTCTATTTTTTTGACTTGCATGTATCTACAACTAGTTCCTGATGGGAACCATCCTTGTTGAGACAGTTTTGGTTGTAATTGTACCTCTATGTATGGTTGTTGCTAGTTTGGTTCGATTAAAATTTCCTTCAGATAAAATCTTCTTTTCGTTCCTAGGAAGTTTTGGTCTGAGTTTCATGGCCACATGAATCTATTTTACAACCTATTTACAAAGCAAGAGTACAAAAAAAGACATGCAAGTGCATTCATGGGGTTAGCACAAAGGAGGGGTTGCTTGCAAATGGGGGCTAGAGTAATTTTGGTAGAGTTTCTCTAAACATTTATCATCTTCTTACAAATGAAATAAAGAGGGGGCTATTTATAAAATTTGGCAAGGGTTGGGGGGTGAGGTGGCATGGGTGCACCATGACTCATAAATGAATTTGGATGAAGAAAGTACTCACCTATTCATATGCATTAATTGGGTGTGGGTGCACCATACCTCATAAATACATGGGGGTGGAGAAAGTCTTCACCTCATTTATGGCATGTGGATGAAAAGTCTTCACGTCATTAATGCGCATGGATGAAGAAAGTTTCCATTCCATCTATGGCATTGAATGAGTATGGGGATGTGGAGAGTAGGGGGTAAGGTAGACTAGGGTGAGGTGGACCTAGGCTAGAGTCAAAGGGTAGACTAGGGTGATGTGGACCTAGGCTAGGCTAGAGGGATGGTCACATGGTGACTAGGGGCTAGGTGTAGGAGGGGGCTTAGTGGGAAAAAGGGGTTTAAATGGCTAAATAGTGTTTTAATGCAAATTAATTGGATTTTTGGGGATTTTTGCAAAACAATTAATCATTAGCACTACACAAGGAATAATGTGACATTTTTAGGTGTCTACATTTCTCATACATGAAAACTATGAATTTTAAGTTGTTAATCCCAAGCATAAAGAATATAAAATCAATTTTAATTGGTGATTACTTTTCAAGCAATATCACAAGATATACATACTTGTAAGTCCATAAAAGTCAATATGTCATGTTAAACATAAATACTTATCCAAGGTTAAAAGTCAAAATAAATGATACTTCATTTGTAGAGTATATTAGCTTTAGTGATCATGATAAGGAGTGCCCAATCAAAAAAGGGATCCAATGTAAAAGAGAAAGCATTTAAGATCATTCCTAACTTACCAAGGCCTTGCACATTCATGCTCATGCCACCTTAAGTTTATCCCTATAAAAATATAGGGGTTACATTTATGTTGTTTAATTAGTTATATGGGATTGAAATAGGTCACATTCATATAATATCATGACCACATAGTGGTATTACAACTCGATAATATGCATGCAATGCTTATCAATATTCAAACCTATATCTTGTTCTTGAAATTTGAGGTATTCAACTAGTTGAGTTCATACTATTTGATAATCAAATTTATATTTTTATGATAGGGGTGTCATTAAAAAAATTATTACTTGGACTCCTTTAAAAAATAATATGAAATAATGATAAAAATTATGGCTTTGAATCCTTGGTTATATTAAGAGGATAATTACAAATAAAATTCCTTTCCAATAGTGAGCTTCTACTTTGTGATGGAATATTCATTACAAAAGGTGGTTCTCAATAGAAAACTAGGGTAATTGAAGGGAACAAAGCCTAAGGATATAATAAGGCTCAATACCAATGATGACAAATTTATTGTGCTTGAAGAAACACTCTAATGATGGTGGTGTAGTGTGGGCCAATATTTGTTTGTTGAGGTTGACCCTCATCAAATTTAGGCTTATGAGTTGGGATGTTAGGAGCACGGGCATGGCTTAAGGTCAAAATTTATTATTATAGTTGAAGCTACTTAGGTGTAAATAGTTCAAGGGATTCTATTTTCAAATGTATCACGTGAGAATGATTATTATTTTTCTTATATGAGTCATCAAAGATGTTCATGGGCTTCTACATTACTTAAATAACATTTCTACTTGTATGAAGATTCTACTACTTGTTGTTATTGGAGATATAAAATATGGAGTCTTGGGAATATGCTTTTTTTTATGTTCCCTTGTTAATCCTTATAGTCTCTTTTACATTTTGGATCAACTATAACTCTAAAGAAAATATAAGGCAAACATCAAAGAGGAAAAAGATACAAAAAATCAATTAACCAAAACTAATGCCTTTGATTGCTTTTAATCTTCTAAATAAATTTAGGTCATTAAGAAATATTATCTTTTAATTAGAATATGAAGAGTTTTACGAATAGTTGCAGTTATACCATGTTGAATCAGAGTGAAGTTATTCAAAAATATATACTATCAAAGAAGAGTGATAAAGGTAAGATTAAATTTTTTAGGTAGTATACTTTTCTCTTATATTTTTTATAAATACAACATTTATTATAAAGGCATCAATGGTTAGTCAATTACCATTATAAAACATGTTTTTTTAATTGGTTATATGGGATTGAAATAGGCCCACACATATTACATCATGACCACGTAGTGGTATTACAACAATTTGGCAATTATGCATGTATTGCTTGGCAAGATTTGAACCTTGGGTCTCCTCAAAAGTTCAGGAATATAATTGGTTGAGATAATGTCTTTGATACCATTATGAAATATATTAAATATAATTATAATTATAATAAAAATGCTATATTTAGAGTGTATATTAAAGGTGTTAAGTAATGATTATTCTAACAAAAATGTTATATTTAAAGTGTACATATAAGTGTGATATAATAATAGTGTTAAGCAAATCTAATATTTCTTATTTAATACTAATAGCTTAGGGTAATATATGATCATTATTTGTGTAGGTATTTCATAATGCTTTAGAAGTGATATAGGGCATAAACAAGTTTGTTGATTGTTCCTTAAATTATTTGACTTATATGTTGTCAAATTGAAAGAATGGTTAAGATTGAAAGGTGTTGATGGTGTCAAACTTGATGCATATGTGGAGAATCTTCTTTTGTATGTAAATCATTTCATTTTTTTTATGCAAATGGATGTGAATATATTACAAAAATTTTGAGTAGAGAATCTTTGATAGGAAAAAATACATATTTGAAAAATGATAAGTGAATAAAGTGGTGGGATATTGAATTAATTGAATGTTCCAATTATGAAACTAATATATAGGTCTATGTCCGACAAAAATTCATAGCACCTATATGGACAAAGGTCCTAGGAAGAAAATTAACACTACCTCCTTAGATTTAATCCCACATGAGTGCGGCATATATAGGAGAAAATACCAAATGAAGAGCAAATATGCTTATTACATAATTGAGTACTAGGTCAAATCAACTCAAACGTGAGACAAGTAGGTACAAGTGACAAAAAGAGGAATTGGAGAAGATGATATGCATTTTTTATATATATGATGGAAAGTGAATATAAAAAAGCAGTCTCGATGGGGACAATGTAGTGGTTAGGGCTTTGGCCTCTCTTTGGGAGGTCCAAGATTCAAACCACGATGTGTGTGCATGTGTAATTATGTGTGGTTCGAGCTTTGGTTCTCATGTACATCATGCAGAATCACTCATTCCAACATTATGGTGTGCATTGTCTATGTTAACAAAATAATAATAATAATAATAATAATAAAGCAATTCATCTCGGTATGCAATACTTATAATGATATACATGTTAGTTATGTTGTTACTCTCGTAATGGACTTTAAGCATGAAATGTTTGAAAAGTCAAATTAAAAAAAATTAGAAAAACATATCATCAAAATCAATAAGAGCATATCAACACTTCATGAATTTGCACAACCTTCTCTCCTTTCTTAAAAGAATAAATATGATAATATGTATACTAATTGATATATTTTGTTTTTATAATCCTATAAATTATTAGATCTTGCACACATTAAAAACATTCTCTCTCTCTCTCTCTCTCTCTCTCTCTCTCTCTCTCTCTCTCTCTCTCTCTCTCTCTCTCTATATATATATATATATATATATATATATAAAGAGAGACAGAGAGAGTCCTTAAGGATGAAATATTAGGTATTCCAAATAGGACATCAACGGTTTGAATCGAAAGGGGGGTAGAATATGTATGCCCCATAGGTGGGTAACACATGTATACTAATTGATATATCATTTTTTATTATCTTGTATATTATTCACAATAAAAATATTCTATATATATAAATAGATATAGAGAGAATCCTTAATGATGAAGGATTAGGTATTCCAAATAGGAGATCAAAGGTTTGAATCAAAATTTAATGAATTCACACAACCTTCTCTCCTTTATTAAAAGAATAAATATGACAATATGTATATTAATTGATATATCATGTTTTTTATAATCCTATAATTTATTTGACCTTGTACACATTAAGTATTATATATATATATATATATAGATAGATAGAGAGCCCTTAAGGATGAAGGATTAGGTATTCCAAATAGGATATCAAAGGTTTGAATTGAAAGAGAGGTAGAATATGTATGCCCCGTAGGTGGGTAACACAACATCCACACCTCCTTCCATATGCATAGTGGACCCAAATAAGTGTTGAATGGTTTGATATGCATAATGCTTGTGGACCTTAAAAATATAGTTTTATATATATACATATATATAGATAGATAGATATAATATAATATAATATAATATAAAATTAATTATAAATTAATTTATCTTTTAAAATTTAACATATATAATTTTTTTTTAATTTTTAAAATGTATAACTTTTATTAGGGCCATCAAAATAGCAAAATATTACATTTATTTATTTTTTATTTGTTGGAAGAAGTCCCCAAACCTTTTACAAAGTGAGAAAGCCCACAAAGAGGGGCTTCCAAAAGAAAAAGAAACTAAATTGAGACAAGGTCCACAAAGGATTCAAATTTGAAGTTTCCCATCCAAGCAAGGGTGTTGCTCAAACAAGAAATTCAAAAATGAAAAACTCCTACCAAGGCATGGGAATCTTGCTCAAACTATCATTTTGAAAATTTGAAAAAAAAAAAACCCTCCCCGAGGGGTCTCTCCAAGATCGATCAAACAAGAAATTCTTGATACCCGAGGGCATAGAAGCATCCTAGAGCACTACAAATCTAACAACACGCCAACATGGGTCCATAGGATGCTCTCCCAAGAAGGCAGTCACATGCCACCAAATGAAGATAGGGGGCCCTCCTGGCCCTGGTAAAATAGCTCTTCGAGAGAGCATGCATCCGCAGGATGCTCTCCCAAGAAGGGAGAGTCATCGTAGACTATTGAAGGAAAAACTAGGTGTCCTCCTAGTCCTTGGTAAAATAGCTTTTCGAGAGAGTGCACATACACATGATGCTCTCCTAAGAAGGGAAAGCCTATGTAGACCACTGAAGAAAAAATAGGGGGTCCTCCTAGCCCCTAGTAAAAAAGCTCTTTAAGAGAGCATACATCTACAAGATGCTCTCCCATGAAGGTAAAGACACTGTAGATTATAGAAGGAAAAATTGGGGGTCCTCCTGGCCCTTGGTAAAATAGCTCTTCGATAGAGCACACATCCATAGGATGCTCTCCCAAGAAGAGAAAGTTGTCAAAGACCATTGAAGGAAAAACTAGGGCCCTCCTGGCCCTTGGTAAAATAGCTCTTTGAGAGAGCATGTATCCACAAGATGCTCTTCCAAGAAGGAAAAGTCGTCATAGACTACCGAAGAAAAAATTGGGGGTCCTCCTGGTCCTTGGTAAAATAGCTCTTTGAGAGAGAACACATCCACAAGATGCTCTCTTAGTAAGGGAAAGCCATCATAGACCATCGAAGGAAAAACTGGGGGCCCTCCTAGCCCCTAGTAAAGTAGCTCTTCGAGAGAGCATGTGCCCATAGGATGCTCTCCCAAGAAGGGAAAGTTGTTGCATTATTGTCAGGTTAATTAACCATATTTAGCTTATATTTTTATCCAAGACTTTCTTATTCTTCTTTAGACTACTATGTTTTCACAATAAAGTCTGTGATATCATTTTTGTTAAGAGATAAAATCTCCCTTGGCCAGTTGCCTTCTAAAATATGAATTTTTCCATGATGAAATTAAACACCAACATTGACTAAATTATCTACTTGATTTCCTTCTATATAGATATGATGACATTTACAAGATATTGTCTTCAACATTAGTTGATGGACATAAAAAATAATCTTATTTTTAATCCAAACACCCACTTTCTTGATAACATTAATAATAATTTGTGAATCCAACTCAATTGAAATATATTTTCATCCTTTTTCAATGATAATTTTAATCCTTGTAAGAAGTGCCCTAGCCACAATACTTGTTAGTCAAAGTTCCATATGATTCTAAGCTAGGGAAATTTTGCCTTTATTACTTCAAAAAATACCACCTCCACTAGATTTTCATGGATTTTCGTAGAAAGCACTGTTAAAAATTTTTATAAACCCAACTTTTGGACATTTTTATTTTATCTTAGATCAAAGCAAATCCTTCTGTTAACTCCATTATAACCTTTCCATATATATTCAAATTCTATAGCCAAAATATTGACACCTCTTTTTTCACAATTGAGACTTGTCATGATGAACACAATGCTTGCAAGCATTCAACAATATAGGTAATAATATTATTTCAAACTTGAGAATGATTTTGAGATTTGTTATTAAAAAATTATCCCTTTCAAATCATAAAATCCAAAAAAAAATAGAATTATTAATCCTCCACAAATGCTTAATATATTATCTTTGAAATAATTAATATAGCATTCCATCAACTCTTCCAATGTTGATGGAGTTGTGAACTATATTCTCATATTTTTTAAAAAGTGATCCCAAACAGTGTAAAAAAAGGGATAGTGAATAAGTGGATGATTATATGTTTCTAGATCATTCTCACATACAAAACACATGGAAGGATGACAATATCCTCTTCTTTGTAGACTCACACCTCTAGGAAGTTTTCTCTACATCTATTTAATCAAATGAATATTAAGGCCTTAGGAAGGGCCTTGAGTGATCAAACATTTTTCTAAGGGGAATTTTTAAAAATAGGAAATTATGACTACTCTAAAATCTTACATCCCAACTTTATGGAGTATCTAAATCTTTTGCTAGATTCCAACCACTTATCCTTCTACATAAAAATATGCAAATAGAAATTTTGAAGCATCCTTTGAAGATCATGTACTTCTTATTTGAGGTCTTCTCCTTCCACCAAACTGCTAATAGGTTTCTATGATTTGGAGTTATTTCTCACATTAATATAATATTTGATCTTTGAACCTTTACAAACTAAATATGTCCAAACTAGTGCCTATCATTTTATATCAAAAATAAGATGACGAGGCTTTAAACAAGCATCAAATAAAAAATTTATAGTCCCCCTCATTAACACTATTGTAAATTATCTTATATGAGGTTTCATATTGTTGAGCCAATGTAAGGTTCATTCCTGAATAATTTTATTGCATGAACATAGCCTACATACTTTTAAAGTAATATTTTTTCCCAACTCTTTCCTTGATCTTTGAATAATATACATCTAAGTCTTAACCATATTATCAAGTTTATAAATTTATAATTTTACAAGCCTACCCCTCGAATATTCTTTCCTTTACAAAGTCCATCCCACTTATAAAGAGGACACCAAGATTTTTCATCACATCCTTTTCAAAAAATATATCTTTATTTTTTCAAATTTGGATGTTAGACTAGCTAGCAATCTTGAAAATGACATCATATATAGGAAGAGAATACAATGTTGTCTTTATGAGTTATAGCCTTCCATCCATGGTTAAGAAGTTACCTTTCTAAACTGGCAAACAATATTATATTATAACAAAATTTGAGCCCTAAAGCTCCTTCTGCTTTCCTTTATGAGAAAAACAAATACCCAAATATGTTGACAATAATTTTTTAACTTTAAATCCTAAAATGTCCATAGTAATATGTTGTAGATTCGAGGTGGTGTTAATGATTTTTTTATTTTATTTTATGGTATTAACCAACTATCTAATAGGCTTCTCATAGCATGGTAGTATTGATCTAAACTCCATGGTCTTGCTAAATTAGGAATGGCCTAAAATAAAACTATCATAGATAAGTTGAAGATGAGTTTTGATGAGACCTTTTGTTGTTGACTTGAATACCTTTAGTTTTTTCTTCTATTTTTTCCTTTGATAAAGATCACCCCATTTCCTTAGCAAGAATAATAAGCACTTAAGGGGATATTTTATAACCTTGGTAGAGCCCATAGGATGATTTAAAATATTCATTGGGATCCAATGATCAAAATAGAATATTTTGGAGTGTTATAACAACATCTAATCCATTCATACCAACCTTTGTCAAAACTAGTTATTTTGAGGATCTCGTGTGGAAAACTCCAACAAACCCTATTGTATGCTTTGATTATATATAAATTTTACATGCATACATGATTTTTTCATGGAATAAATAATATATATAGGCTCTTATGCAAATATTATAGGATCAAGAATTTGTTTAGCATGAACAAAACTACCTTTATCCTATCAAATAACACAATCTAGAATATTTTTTAATATATGTCCATAATCATCAAAATATTTTGGGTTTCATTTCTTGGGAATTAATGCAATAAAGGTCACATAAATCACATTTATTGTAGCTTTATTTCTCTCAACCTCTTCAACCATATCCAATCAATCCTTCTTCAACAAGTCCTTATAGGGTAGGTGCCTTGTTAAGATTTAACGAGAACATATCCTCCCATAGTTCCTTCAAAAATATGTTTCTCATCAAGATTTTATTTTGTCCCTGTATAATAATTGATGGAATATTTTACAAAATCTTTCCTTGAGCATCCTTGTCTTACTCAACTTTTGATAGAACATCTTTAAAATAATTAATCACTTCCTTACTCAATATTTATTCCATCTAGGGTTAAAATTTTTTTATTCGATGAAAACACAAATCTATTTTGGTTGTGGCATGAAATTTTTAGTGTTCTTTTCCTATTCCTTAAGCCATTATTCCCTAGTTTTTGGGGACCAATACGATTTTTTTTTCCAATACATTATGATCATCAAAAATCACATATAAGTATTTTAGCCTATTTCATTGATTTTTATTATCTCTTGTAAATTATTGAGATTTAATTTAATTTTCTCCTTTTTTTTAACATATTATGAAAATATTTGACAGTCAAAATCTTCATTTTACCTTTTTTTTAATACACATGCACACCCTATCGTGGTTTGAACCAAGGTCTCCTGGATGAGAGGCCAAACCCAAACCACTACAGTGTTGCACAAGGACTCTTCATTTTACCCTTTAGATATCTCATCTTTTGAATAGACTTGTATATATGTTATCCTTCAAAACTTGCTTCATCCCACAAACATAACCATCTAGAAGCAATCAAGGTCTTGGAGCCACAAAAATTATAGTCAAAATGGCTTTGGATGACCATAATTGAGTGGATCGCATCTCAAGAGAATGAGTTTATGATTTGATCTTGCTCACAAAAAAATGTATGAAAAAAATGTGTATTACGTTTGCAACTATGTATTAAATAACAAAAATATGAGTTTTTCCAATGCATTTAGTATCCTATGTCTATTGACATATCTAACGAATAACACCCCAAAGGCTATTTGAATTGACAAATGATGTAAAATATTTTATTGATTTAGACCATCCAAGAGTACCACCAATATTTTTTTGAAGGAGATAGAACTATGTTGAAGTTCCCCCCAAGAATCCATATATCACAATTATGAATCATCATTGAATTAAAAAAAACAAATTGAGTTCCTTCCAACATATTTCATAAGGAGTAACTATAGTTAGGGTATATACATTTATAACCCTAACTTTGATATTTTTCCTATTTCCTACAAAAGAAACTAGAAACCCAATTACTTTTTGCTCTTAGCAATTGCCCATCCCATTTGTGTTTGCTCATATTATTATAATATCTTTGTTACAAAACAACTTCAAGAAATATAACAATAGCAATAGCAAAATAGTAGTGTATAATTAACAATACTCAATGAGAATAATAATTTATATCTAATTTCCAAAAAATCAAATATGCAATAATCAAATACTAGATTCAAATCAATGCAAATCCTTGGCCATTTAAATAGGATGAAGTATCTTACCCACTTGGATAGGGCAAAGTCTTGTATTCTTAGAAAACACTATTAAAATTCAAATATGAAAAATGATTCCAACTACCATCTAACTCTTCCTATTTATAGAATAAATCAATCTTAAACTCTAATACTAATGCTCAAGGGTCGACTATCTAAACCTAGGGCCTAAGCTAATAAAAATAAATATAGCTAACATGACTATATTGGAGTCATTACATGGCTCCTCCCTCATAAATATTTGTCCTCAAAGCTAGAAAATATTGGAAAATGTTCTTAGGCACCCATGTAGCATCTTCTTATGGAAGGTCCCACTACTTTATGAAGAACTCCTAAATTTGTTGAGACTGAAGATGACAAAATCTTGACTACTACTTTTTTGTTGGAGAGTGATTTGACCTTCTTCATTGAGTATTGGAAGCTCCATTTGGTACTGCACCTTCAGGCCAATAACTTCTTTGAGATAATATACATGAAATACAATATGGATGTAAGAAACTGGTGGAAGTTCCAACTAATATGCTACTTCACCAATAAATAAACCACCTTGTAGGGCCCATAAAATCGAGAATCCAACTTCTAATTGGACTTGGTCTTCAAGGAAAATTGCTTATATGGTTGTAGATGCAAAAAGACCATATCGTCTATAATAAATTATCATTTAAAATAGTGTGAATCCTATTGTTGCTTCATGTGATTTTGGACCTAGATCAAATTATATCTAAGAAGCTAAACCATAAGTCTGTCATTGTTGTAATAAATCATCTACCTATACAACCTTAGAGTATCCTAGTGTATTATATCACCATTTAGCTAATGAGAGCCAATGAACCTAGTGATACTACTTGTCCTAATAAAAATAAATAGGTAACTACCCAAACATTTATTATTAATATTTATCTAGCCATATTGTTGAGGATGATAAGAAGAGGACATACTCAACTTAGTAGCACTATGATGAAACCATTTTTTCCAAAAAGTTACTAGTAAAGACAGGGTCACGATCACTCACAATGGTGTTGAGCATACCATAAAATTTAAAAACATAATCAAGAAATACCTTGGCCACCTTACTTGTTGAATATGAAGTTGCAATGCATAGAAATTAGCATACTTGGAAAGATGATCTACTACCACAAAGATCAACATTTTGCCCTCAAATTTAGGAAGGCCCTCAATGAAATACATTTATACATACTCCCATTGGCAATCAAGGATAGGCAAGAGTTACAACAAACTATGAGATTTAATTTTTTTCCCTTGTTATGCTGACACACCTCACACTTAGCCATAAATGTCTTGACATATGCTTTTAATCCTTTCCAAGAAAATATTGCTTCACCTATTGATATGTTTTCAAGCATTTTGAATGTCCTACCAAAGGAGATGCATACATTTCTTGGAGGACACTTGTCTTAATATTCAAGGACTAAGAAAGATAAATGCAATCCTATTTGTGAAGCACTCCATAAATATATGAGAAACAATAATACAATGGTTATCTAGCCTCCATTTCCTAAATGAGCTGAGCAGTCCTTGGGTTAGAAATCCAATCCTCATAAAGTTAAAAAAATCCATAGAGGAAGAGGACTGGAGATAACATTAACAATAAAATACTTATATCTATGAGAAAAAACATTAGCCACCAAATTCTCATTTCCTTTATTGTATCCAATGACAAAATCATACCAAGAGCTTGTTCATCCATTTATTCTATTCGGGGCATGAGAGCATTGCTCTAAGAAATGCTCAAGGTTGTTATAGCCAGTCTTAACAACGAAGCAACACCCCATCAAAAAAATCCTCCATTTCTCTAGAACATGCACACTAGATAATATTTCCATCTCATTAATGGGTTATTTAATATTCTTACCCAAAATTTGCTTACTTTGAAAGGCTAATTGGTGTCCATCCTGCATCAAAATAACTCTAATACATGTGTCAAAAGCATCACATTCAATGATAGAAGGTTTTATAAATTCAAGAGTGGCCAAAATAGAAGTGGTACACAACTTATTTGAGGGATTGGAAGGCTTGGGAAGTAGCTTCAGATCAAACAAAGTCATCCTTATTAGTTAGAGCAATGAGGAGAGTGACAATCTTTCCATAGTTACACACAAATTTTCTATAGTAGCCTTAGTTCGAAAAGTTCATGGAGTTGTTTAAAATATTTGGACAAGGGCCAATATTGCATATCTTTGATCTTGTTAGGATCTACCTTGAATTCTTCCTAAGTTACTATATGTCCCAAATACTCTACCTCCTAGAACCCAAAGGAACATTTGGGTCTTTTGACCAAAATATTTGTCTTTGTAATAGGTGAAGAACTTTGTCTACATGAACTAGATGATCCTCCCAATACTTATTATAAGATATCATAAAAAAAATTAGGAGAAACTTGTGAAAAAAAATGAAAGATAGAGTTCATGAGACTTTGGAAAGTGGAAGAAGCATTAGTGAGACTAAAATACATGACTAAGAAATCATAATGATCCTCAATTGTATGAAAAGTAGTCTTAGGGATATCCTTTTCTCTAACTCTAGTTTGATGAAATGTAGAATGCAAATCTAGGTTTGTAAAGTATCTAGCACCATTCAAATAATCCAATAAATCATCTATAACAGGGATAAAAAACTTATCTTTGATAGTGATATTATTGAGAGGACAAAAATCAAGGTACATATACCATGAATTATCCTTGCATTGTACCATCACTATAAAAGAGGAGTATGGATTGATGCTTGGATAAATGATTCCCTGCTCTGACATTTCCTGAATTAGCTTCTCAATTTTAAATTGTTGGGATTGGGGATAGAGATAATGATGCACCTAAGGAGTTTGACTTATTAGAACAATATGGATGGTATGATCATATGTTTACTTAGGAGCAAGAACCATGGGCTCACAAAAACCTCCTCATAGTGATCCACAATGTACTAAAATCCAAAGGAAGATCTGGAAAAATTAGTTCCAAAGACTTAACCTCTATGTTATTGACTTGGATGAATAATCCACAACCACCTTTCTTCAATATATTTTTCATGCTATGTGAACTAACCTCCTTAGATGGAGGGGGTTGGATTCCTTTGAGATAAATGACTCATCCATTTTCTACCCACTGGGCATGTAATTTTTATAGAGTAATAGTAACATCATCAAGTTGAGATAGCAATTGTGCTCCTAAGATGATATCTACACTACCTAGGTTTATGGTAAAGAATTTTTTTGACCAAGCATAATCCCCCATTTGGTGCTAACTTTAGTCATTCATACCATACATTGAGTAGTACCCCATTTGTAATTAAGACTTGAAATTTTTTTTGACTTGAAGAATTGATATACAAGCCCAATGACTTTATTGTCTTGTTATCTATAAAGTTATGTGTGCTACCTAAATCAATCAATATATTGACACACTGTCATTTAAGGAATCCTTGTAACTTGATAGTATGGTGATCTTAGAACCCCATAAGAGCATGATCCAAGAGATCCATGGTATCATCCTCATATTCCACCTCATATACTTTCTTTTATTGCTCTTGCTACAATGAATATTCATATTCATATATTGTTATGTCTTCACCTTCCATTTGAAAGTTATAATGTTCTTCATAAGCCTGATCTCAGGGATGGTGAGAGCAATATTTGAAATAGAAGAATTCCTAGCAATGCTAATTATTGTGACAAGGACATCAAGAGTTGAAGTTGCATCTATATTGGTGACTATAATATTGGAGACTTTATTCTATCATCAAAGCTATACACTGAGCATCATCAAGAGTATAGGATCAATCATGTCAAATTATTGTTGAATTTTATCCTTAAGACCATGGTGAAAGGTTGAAACCACCACCACGAGATTAAATTGGTGGATATAGTTGTAAAGACTTTTGAACTCGATGTAAGACTCCACTATTCCTGTTTGCTTTATTTGCATTAGATGAATACAATGTGGAAAATCCTTTGTCAAATATTTGGAAAAATTGTTCTTTAAAATTAGTCTATGAAAGAGGACCCCAATTTAGTGAAGTTGCCACAACAACAATTGATGTGATTGGGTTCTCATCTTAGAAGTTACTAATGCAACATGACCTACTTTAAGAACATGGTGCAAGCAGATAAGGCTATCCATCTTGGTCAAACAAACCTATGGATAAACATGCTCAAAAGTGGGTATGGCGATGCAAGGAATAGGAGTTTCATGAGTCTGGTCAAGGAAATTATAAGCACATCCTATCATAAAATATATATCAAAATAAAATCCTAGTTTGTAACTACCCATTGGAGGAGAACCTTGAGTAGCATAAGGAGATGAGGAACTTCCATGGGAATTTGGAGGACTATGGCAAGGTGGTGGTTGTGGAAGAATTGTGCTTAGTGCCTAATGAATTATTTAATTTGTTACCCATGGTTTGTTGTGATCCATGGAAAATAGTAGGGGTAGTAGTAGATATTTATAAGACTCTTTGGATGTTATCCAGTGATGTGACAATGGAAGTGATCATATATTCTTGCCTCAAAATATATGCATGCAGATCATGATCAATAGTACTAGGAAGAGGATTACCAATTAGTGAGGTAATAGGAGGAGTGACTGAGGAGGATTATTTGAAAGAGGAGAGGAAGGACCAAAGGTGTTTGGAGGAGGTAAATTTATGGTGTTTAATAAAGAAAGAATATACTGGTCAAAACTATTGATTTTTAGGGGAGTTCTTGGTCCAAAATTTTCCTAGTCTATGAAATGCACTCTAGACTTTGGCCAAGATTGGATGACTGGGATTAATCCCAAGTTCAATATCCATAGAATGTTGGATCCTTGTAACACTTTATAAAATTAAAAAATGGGTTTAATAATAAAGAAAGAGATGCAAGGGTTATAAGAGGATAAGGATTTAGAAAATGCTTGAAAAATGGGCAGGGTAACAACACAAAGATACACTACATAAGAGTATTACACAATCAAATATAAATTAAACTTAATAGACCATCCACCAATAAAAAAATTACATAATTCATTAAGTTCTAGTTATATGCTTTAGACATTCTAAATACCCTATGAAAAGCAATATAATTAGCATTCCAATTATGTAGAATTCACTTTACCAAAACTCACTATTCATAAAGTGCAAACAAAAATGCATTAAAGTATAAAATTCATTCATAAAAACCTAATAATGTTATCACAATGGAGGCCAAACAACTTTCACTTTTCATTGATTGGCAACAATCATCATACAATATACAACAAGCAATTGCTACAGAGTTGACCCTCATTATGAGGTGCATTGGGCTATTTATAAGTCCTACATGAATCTTGTAGCTCAATATTTACAATAGTTTGTTATAGGTCTATTAGGAATAGCCTAGAAAGAACTCTCATGGGAGAAAATTTTATTTTCATGATCTATGTCAGTCAACTATCTGCATTTAGATTTTGTTGCTATGGTCGGTCCAAAATCCTTCATATTTGGATCATGCATATCTTCAACAGGTTTGTAGATTTTCAATTGGCATATTCTAGAAACTTTCTTGGGCGTTGTAATGATCTATTAGACATATCATTTTTAGTCCAATGACCTTACCCTGAGTGGTTGAGCAAAATCCAAGCAATTATAGCTTTTGATAGGACCAATATAGACAAAAGAGATGTTTCGAGGTGGTTTTAAGTCATGCCAAAACTCACAGCAATATCGAGCTCTTTTAGTTTCAATAGAGGACTTTTAGAATGAACTAGGATTTTGAAGAGGTTCAATTGACATAATCCTCTTAGAAACCATGGGTTCTTTCCCTTTTGGTTTATGCCTTCTCATAATTCATGCATTATTGGGCTTTTGCAATACTTACACTAATGTAAGTATTTTGAAAACTTGACTTTTTGGCATCTAGCCTTTTTAAAGTTTTTGTAGCATTTTAGATTACGTAAACACTTGGAAATATTGATTTTGTATTTCATCCCAAACTCGAGCTTTAGGAATGCTTCAACTGGTCAATGTCAGGATTGCATTATTTTGTTTCATTTTTTTTAGATTTTTTTGGAGTTTTGCATGATCTCATCACTATAAAAGCCTAAAATTGATCAATTTTGGGTTTGCACATTATCGGATTCTAATATAATGCATTATACTTCACTGCTTTTCCATGACTCTAGGTCTTTTAAAAAGTACTTAGCTGCCTTGGAATTTAGCTTTGGATTGATGCATTTGAGTCTCTAATTTCTTGGTTGTGTTTCTATGATGCTTAGGCCAACCTCTTGGTTATTTGTATTAGCATTTTTTTGGATAAAAATTTAACTAAATGGCAATTTGGCTTGATTTGCAAGGACTTACGAATATGGGCAATCATGTTGACTTACATTCTTAGTGCCTCCTAGGGATTTTTACTCCTAGAAATGGACATAGAAGCCTTATTTATTGGGTATGAAGTAAAGGAAAATTTAGAATATAGAACTCCAAATGACAGAAGGGAAGGTAGTCATGAAGAGGAGAAGGGTGGTGGATAATGATAATGGATTATGTGTAACAAGGAGTGTGAGTTATAATAATTGGAGGAGGTGGTTGAACAAGGTATGGACAATGGTGGGATGAAGGGGGGAAATAAGAGTGTAGGCAAGATGGAGGTAGAGATAAAAATGGAAGGAAATGCAAGAAAAAGAAGGAAAACAAAGATTCTTGAATGGTGGTACCCCCTCCAAAATGAATTTTCTCTAAGCATAGTCTACTACAGTTAGGAGCTACTTTAATCAATAGCAAACTTCCTTAGGTAAATATATTAGGCACTCAAAAGTTAGAGCTTTTCAATGCTCTTTCTCTTCTTCCTAGAAACATTGCACAAATATTCTTCTTCAAAGTTTTGGGTTGCTACATAGGCATGTTCTAGTGCTTCTAAAATATGCATGGTGATTTAGTTACTTAATCAACCAAAGCTCTATCTTAGAACCACTTTGTCTTATCTTATGCTTATCTTCCTTTTTATAGCTTTTACTAGTGGCTTATGCTAGCTAATATTCACCATGACTTTGAAAGCCTTTTCTTAACCTAGCACACTTTCCCAAAATTTATGCCTTGTGTGATGGGTTCACTTGCGTGTTTTGCTTTTTTATAGCTAATAACTTTCTACTAGTTGGATCTTTCTCACTTGGACACTTCATGTTTGCTTACATAATTGGGGTGTTGAGGTGTTGTGTTGTGACCTTGATGTGTCCTTTCTTGTATTTGTGTGTCAACTATTTTTTGACCAGCTTATGTCATTATAACCTTAGTGGTTGGAGCTTTCGTGATTTCATCTTACGTTGTTTGTCCATGTTTGGCCTCTATTGGTTCTTCTTCTTGTTCTTCTTTGTTAATATCCTATTTGGCCAAGGCATTCTCTACTTTTTCCAACACTTGACATACCATCTCCCATGTCTTCGATGTTGGGTACTTAATCGCTTTGATCCCATCATTGATCATGTTTAGCTAATAGGTCTTTTTATATGAATAATATTTGTATCTTCTAGCCATATTTTGAAGTTTAACCTGTATCGTAGCTAGCTTATTTAGAAACCCAAAAATTTGAGCTTCTTTGATAGGCTCTTGCCATTGATGAAATTATTTTTCATTGTCAGCTACTAGCTCTATTTGAGCTTGGAGTTCTTCCATAGAGTGAAATCGGTATTGCTCATCCCAAAAGGTCAAAAATCCAAATTCTTCAACTTCATTTTTTGGAGCCATAATTTTTCTAGCTTTTATTAGTATCCTATCCATCATATACCACCTTGTTAGACTAGCTTATTTCCTTTTATCAAATTTTGTGTAACATATATTGCTCTGTTCCATTCTCTATTTGTTACAACCGCCAATGGTGGTTCAAATATTCTTCCATTTATACTGATAATAGATTATGCTTGTTCTATTTTATCCTCCATCTTAGCTTGGGCTTTTGCAAGATCCACCTTTGCAATTTTTGTGACTTGTATGTTGAAGATAAAGTAGTCAATAATTAGATATGCCTCGAGATATCTTTTAAAGGATCTGGCTCTAACTTTCCTTCTTAAGTTGTATAAACACCTCCCAGGATATTCAATAAGCTTGTGCTTTCTTTTTTTCTTGTTATATCTCTTGATGTATGTTTTGTATTTGTTCTTGTAAAACTTGAATCATTTGATATTTTTCTTGCAACTACGTCGAAGTTGGAACTTTCATGATGGTTTGTCACAATTGTTGGATGTCATTTTTCAAAGGCTTCTTTTCATTTTGTTTTTCTTTTATCATTTCTTCTAAGCTCTTTATTTTTTCCACCATCTTGTTGTATTTGTTTTTTTTATCTTCTCCTTGGAGATATATTGTGCTAACTTGGGTTTGAGCACTATATAAGCTATCTTCCAATGGGATTCTAGAAATATCCACTTTTTGTACTACCATGTTATAGTTGGTCGGTGTCATTTGAGACTTAGGCTTATTAAATTTTGCGATAGTTGCCACCCTTAAATGCTTATAGGTAGTGGGGTCAACCACATTCATTAGCCTTGGCAGTGTCCTTTTATTTTGTTTCCTTGATGGTATTTCTTTCCACCATTTCTAGGTATTCTTATTTATTTGCTTGAGTTGATTGATGATGATGATGGATGGATGGTTGGAAGGTGGTGATATCATGAATATGGGTTGGAGAATGGGAAATGGAGATGAAGGGGTTTTTTGGATCAATTCAACAACACCTATAGGGGTTTGTATTTGCAAGAAGGATGTGGTATGGGGTAGATCAAGTGTTGTTTATTTTTTTATGACTTGTCTTTGCAGGGAAAGCAATTGTGAAGGAGAAGAGGAGGGGACATTAGTAGGGATAAAATAAGTAGAAGTAGTTATAGGGGTTTGATAAATCATACTTATTCCTATTGGAATGGCTTATTCCTGTGTTTTAAGAACTGCACTCTGGCTTTTAATTTTCTTTGTTACCTTTTTTGGTTGACTCATAGAGGAGCCTTTTCTTTTTACCATATATTGTCCCTTCGGTGAGGTTGTAGGATTAGAAGAATATGGATTTGGATGAGGATTTTCTCCTTTATCCTAGTGGCTAGATTTGATTTTGATTATTTCTTGGCATTACCTGCTATTGTCATAGATATGCTTTTAGGCTCAAATCTAACTCACCATTATTTTTTGTGGTTTGGCTTGGTCTTTGCATAGTCTCAGCTACTACTACTTGTTTCAGGTGAGTCTAGGGCTCAAGTGGTGTTGACACGATATAATTGTAATACTCATTTTATTGTACTTAGTAGTATTATCTCCTAGAGTTAGTCCTTGTGGCCTTCGTTTTACTTATTGAGGCTTCAGTATCCCATATGTTTTTCCTAAGCCTCCTCCCTTATAGCCCTATTTTTTATCATTGTAACCCCTTTTGTATATGTTTTTTGCTAAAATCCATCTGGTGTGAATGAGGACTCTTCGTGATGCCATTCCAAGCTTCTTTCTAGGGACATCTATTCTTTCAAACTTGTTACTTTTGGACTTTCAACTTGTTTTTCACCTATAATTAGCACATCTTCTCCAACATGTTCTTCTCTAGAATGTATTTGTTTGTTATGTTATTCTTCTTCTATGGGAGATTCTTCCTCATCTTATTCCTCCTCGTCACTTCCTACAATTTTTGGATGAGTTGGCTCTTCCCATGGTATCTGAGTTTTTACATTCGCATCATTCTTGTCTAATAAGTGATTGTCTATATTTAGCCCATATCTTGAGGTTTATACGTCACAATTGAACCTATATATCCACCATCCTACAATTTTTTTATTGGCCATCCTAGTTTCTTCTTCATTGAATTTATTATATTTTGAGTTAATACCTGTTGTGGGGATTTTTTCAAGTTCATTCTCCTCTAAATTATTATGAAGTTGTTTTATCTGAGGCAAACTGATATGCTTGAATATTGGAGGCTTGGCCATGTTTAATTATGCTAGTTTATTTTGAATCTTCCTTCCACATCATACCTCCATTTGTGTGGTATTTTATGAAGCTTGAATTTCTCAAGTCTAGCATTCAAAACTCCACCTTATATTCTCGTTTTCAAAGTAATGGGTTTAAAACAGAATGGAAATTCATAAATGTCAACCTTGTTTATATTGGAGCCATAAGCTTTATTTATTTTATCTACTTGTCAACAAAATTCCATACCAAATATCCAGTCCGTAACATAGTAATAAAGCAAAAATTAATTTCCAATAAAGCCATATACTCTTATCATCATTTCTTATGTCAAGAACTATTAATCTCCCTCATCTTGTTGAGGAGTGTGAGGCTTTTCTACTGCTTTCTGAGATAGTCAAGAAATCTTCCATATATGAACTTCAATGTAGGGTCCAAAAATTACCTATTGAAATTACAATAAGAATTGGAAGCTCTAATGAGGTGCATCTAGTCTACTACTGCCATGCGACCTCCTTGCAATTTTTGCCTATTTTTTAATATCCAATGAATGTTATCTACTGTGCAATATAGAAACAACCAAACTAGACATGATGCGTATCGAAAAACTATGTACTTTGATATTTGCAATTTCATAAGTTGCTCATGCATTCTTAGACATAAGAATTGGGACAAATTGAAGAAAAGAGAAGATTTTGATTGGTCTAGGTAGGTTGTATCATAATGGCAAGGATCAATGATAGCATAGGCCATGCCTATTTAGTATTCATAGATGTATTTGTCTATATCTAAGACAAAAATTATAGCCAACATGGAGAAAATATACAGATACTAGAACTCAAAAATCTGATTGGGAATTTTGGTAGGATATGACTAGGCATAGGATAATATAATTGTTGGTCAAGCCAAAATTTTAGGTCTTTGCCCCCATGTTTGATATTTTTGGGGTCATTGTACCTTTTTTGGTCTTGGGTGATGAAGCTTTTAGGGGTTACCCTAGGGCGAGTGCCTATTGCAAATGAATTGGTAAAAAGTTCAGGCATATGAAAATTACCTGGCCTTCTTTATTTTGAATCACTCATATTTGGGGATTCTATACTTTTGCCACTACTAGCACCAACTATGAGCAGGGATGTATAGCCTTATGTATGTATGAAGACAATAACAAAAGCCACACAGTCGTGCCTGCACCACTAAGTGAAATATTTTATGCCCTTTGTTTGGCATTGTCTCAAAGACTTTTGCACTTTGCTTGTAGAGTGATTTATTTGTCTTTGATTTTACTTGTATGGTCTTGTAGTTCTTTTGGTTGTTTTTGGATCTTTTTACCCTTTGTAGTGCTTTTTTGGGTGTTTTCCTTTTTCTTGGAGGAATTTCTAGGACCATCGACCATGATCACTAAGCTTCTCTTAAAGCTACTTCTACACTAAGCTTTGTCAAATGTAACCACTTCTACCTGCATGCAAGTCTTTGAATACTTCTTTCTGAGAAAGTTTTGTCTTCTCAAAAGGCTCTTACACTTATCAAATTTTATGTAAATTTTAATTTTTAAGGGCTTGCTTTGTAATGAAAAAATGGTCGTTGGCACAATTAATACGGTAGATGGTGTGTGCTTTAATTTTCTTTGAAATTGGCTTTTCACATTCTTGAAAATGTGTGAGTGCTTCTGCATGCTTGCTTGGTTATTGTTGTATATTTCGATAAACGGGTATGTTCTTTTTCAAAAATTAGCTGCCAACTAACCTTTCCCTCATCCAATTAACTTTTAGCAGTTCAAAATTATTGCAACTTATTATAGTTTATTTTTCTATGTACATATGATACAATTTTGGTAGTACTCTTTTCTACACAAAGTGTTGTAAATGCATGTTGTTTACTAAAATTGGCAAAATAAAATCATTAGTGTTTGTCAACTCATATGCATTGCAATCATATTTTACAATGATACATGAATCAAATTTTTGATGTTTTCCCGACTTTGTTCTATCTTCATCCCAGTTAAGGACTAGATTGTCGATTTGAAAATCCCACAACAAGGCTTTTTTATTGAACCACAACTTAATTTTAGTTTGATGTTTTCAAAGGCTATTGTAAGATTTCGCCATTTGTTCTTCTAGTAATATCAACTCTACCATTTGGGCTTATGTTGGCTTCATATCCAGAAACTCTCCTTTACCTATCAATTTCATCGTTAGTAACTCTAGGTGTAGAGGCATAATAACTTCTTTATCGTAGACTAAGGAGTATGGTGAGGCCTCTAGTGATTTCTTCACAGTGATGCAATCTTTCCACAAGGCTTGATTTAGCACAAAATGCCAACTTTTTTGTTCTCTCCAACAATCCTCTTAATGATTCTTTGTAAAATTTTGTTTGTAGACTCGACTAGTCCATTCCCTTGTGGGTAATAATTGGAAGATGACTTCAAATATATGCCATACTTGTTGGTAAATTCTATAATATTACAACCTATTAAAGTGGGTTCCTTGTCTATTACTATCATGGCTGGGATATTGAATCTTATCATCAGTATTTCTAAAAAATCAATTATGGTATCTTGATTAGTTGCTTTTGTCACTATTACTTATGATCATTTGGTAAAATAATCAGTCATAGATTGTATGAACTTATGTTCGATGGATGAATTTGGGTTGATGAATCCAATGAATTCTATCTCCCAATGTTGAAAAGGCTCTTCTACAATGATTGGTTGCAAGGGAAGTGTGGGGTTTCTTCTTATACCAATGGACCTTTGGCATTTATCATAGGCTTTAGCCACCTTAAAAGCATCTACAAATATGGTGGGTCAACAGTACCCAACCCATATAATCTTTATTGCAATAGTCTATCTTGAATAGTGACCTTCAAATAAGCCTATATGAAATGTGTTTAATACTTTTTTTGCTTGCTCTAGTTGGATGCATCGAAGAAGTACTCCATCAAAATTCTTTTTTAATAGTCCTTCTGAATAGAATATAATTTAAAAACTATTGTCTATATTTGTGCCTTTGCAATGCATTTAGCATTTCCATCCATCTACCTATTTAAAAGTATTTGATTAATTTGGTAATCCAATATTCTCTCTCTACACATTTATCATTCCCAAACTCTACTTCAAAGCAATTTTCTATGCACAAATTGTGTTCATCTTTTGGGGTGCAAGCTAGTTGTTCACATAGGGATCTTCCTCTCACTAGTTTAGTTGGTTGAATCTCAATATCATATTATTGAAATTTGGTAAGCCACCTAACTCTTTTTTCTCCTAGTTCTCCTTTAAGAATGAAGTTTTTGATGTCTAGATGTACCACATAGACCAATGTTTTACTCCGATACAAATAATTTCTAATATTTTTTAGTGACTTCATGAGATCAAACACTCATTTCTCTATGAAATTATAGTTCTTTTAATAATCATGGAGTGTTTGGATAAGAAAGGAAATCGAGTGTTCTTCTTTATTATCATCCTTTTGGGCTAATATTGCAATATAACTATATTTGGATCCATAGACATATAGGATGAAGTATTTTTTGTAGTTCGAATTGACTAGAACCAAAGCTTGTGTTATCACTTGTTTAATCTGTTCAAACACTTTTCTCCTTTTGAAGGTCCATGCAAATGTTGCATCCTTATTTAAAAGCTTTGTCATAGGCTTGACCATCTAGGCAAAATTAGAAATAAACTTTTGAACAAAGTTGATCTACCCGAAGGACTGTAGATTTGTTTTCTAAGAGGAAGTAGTAGAACTAGGATAGATTTAATCTGATCTAGATCATTGGCTAACCCTTTTTTAGACACATGTCCTACCAGCTTACCTTTGTGCATAATAAATATGGATTTATTGGGATTAAGAGACACCCCAAATACTTGCCATTTTTAAAATACCATTTATAGGTGATCAAAATGCTTATGCTTATCATGCAAAAATACTGTCATATCATCTAAGTAGATCAAAATTATCTTTTTGACTAGCTCTCCAAAGGCAAAATCCATTGCTCGTTGAAATTTTCTCTGGCATTGGATAAGTTGAAGGGTGTTCTTTCATATACAAAAGTGTCCCACTTTGTGGTGAAGGTTATATTATGCTAATATTCATCTTTCACCCATATTTGATTACAACTGAAGAAACCATAAATGAGTGAAATGTCTCCTACTCAAGCTATTGCTTGCAAGATCTGATTGATCTACAACAAGAGATAATGATCTTTTAATGATGCCTTATTCAGATTTCAAAAATAAACATAGAGGTAGATGTCTCCATTTTTTTTCTCATAAGGGCCAGGTTTGCTACCCATATAGAGTGCTTAATAGGGTATATGATCTTGACATTGAGCAACTTGAGGAGTTCTTGCTTCATTATGGACTTAATATTAGGATTGAACGACCTCTGCTTTTACCTGAATGGCTTAAAATTGGGTAATATCTCTATAGTATGTTGGATGACATCCTTGTTGTAGACCTAGAGGTCATTATAGCTCCATGCTATTATATCTTGATACTTGTCACAAAGACATGAACTCATATATTCCTTCTTTAGAGCAACACACTCTAACTTTTAGATTCTTTCTAGGCTCAACCTAGACTTGTTTAAATGGCTGCTTGTCTATCTTCATATTCTACCTAGTAGATTAATCATTGTTGTCAAACAATATTTCTAAAGTAATAAGCCCTTTAGGAATATGATTGTTCTTAAGTTGAATAACTTCTTTCTAGTCAACCTATTGTTGCATTTCTTTTGGCTATGCTACACAAATAACCTCTTGAGTCAAGAAATCAACAATTTTTTTATCACTCTCAAATACCTTCCAAAAAACCTCTTTTTTGGGATTGGTAGTCTAAAACCCATATTAACTATATATTTCTTTCTGACATAGTCAATGGCTAGATTAAAATTTGCCACCTCCGAAGCTAGTGCATCAACTATTCTGCTATGACTTATGGGCACTACTTTCATATTTAGGTATTCAAAAATTTACATAAGGTCTCATACTTTGTTCTGATAAGCCTTTAAATTATGATGCTTACTATTACACTTCTTTATCACCTAATTGGCCACCATCTCAGAGTCACCAAAAATGGATAACAACTTAATTACCATTTTTTTGCCCATGCCATATCAAGGCACAGGGATTCATATTTAGCTGCATTATTAGTGCAACTCCACATTATTCTATAAGAGAATTTTTTTGTTCCCTCATATGGAGATTTTAGCACCACTCCAACTATGGTACCATTCCTGCATCTAGCTCCATCAAATTAAAGCTTCCAAACTTTTGTTTGTTGCAGCTCTTGATTTGACATTGCTTGTACTTTTTATTTTTCAATATCTGACAAGCAGTATGTATCTAGTCCAATTTTGATCATGGTATTGAAATATTCAAGGGAGAATTCATATTTTGTTTGTAGTTCTTCTATGATTGTCTCTAAGGGATCTAATTCATCAATGATCAGATTGATGCAATCTTCCTCTATTATTTGTATATGATATAGCATCAACTTTTCTACATATATTTTCACCTTCTTTCCTTTGTGTGGGGTTACCATATGAGAATAGTCCAAAGAAATATAAACACCCAAATTTATAGTGAACTATTGGAAAAGAAAAAGACCAAAGTATGGCTCAAGGTCAACTATCACCACTTCTTGTACTATAGTGATTTCTAGCACTTTAAGCAAAACCATTGGGATATATTTTATTATTCAGACTATTTTAATAGGAGTTCCATCTAACTATAACACTATGAGACATGATAAGGTGTATTCCATACCCATGGCTTTACACACTACTTTAGGCATAATAGTGGTTGTAGCTTTGGATTCAATCATGCAGTTATGCATGATCCTTCCCTCCATGCATAAAGACATGTAGAAATGAGGTGGTCTATTCTTCCCCATATTACGAATACGTTGACCTTGAGCCAATTTGAACTTCGAGCAAGGCACTCCTTCAAAATGGATGGTTTTCAATGAGGCTCTAAGAAGGTTGATTTGTCCAGGGATAATTAGAGCATCATACATGCTTGCTCTTGAAGGGGTATTTTTTAATTCCTTGACTATATTAAATCATAATT
The DNA here is from genome assembly GCA_028583015.1 of Wollemia nobilis. Lineage (NCBI taxonomy): Eukaryota > Viridiplantae > Streptophyta > Pinopsida > Araucariales > Araucariaceae > Wollemia > Wollemia nobilis. The sequence goes on along the minus strand of JAQPPZ010001668.1, from coordinate 1,651,101 downwards.
ATTCTAGTTGTTTATTTTCTTTCTTCTCTGCTTCATTGAACCTCTTTCGGTATTCTTAGGTTCCTTCCAACTTTTATTATTTGGTTACAGAAGGATACGTGAGTTTATCCCTAGCTTGTTCTTTATATTCTACTTGAGTTTCTTTTGTCTGTTTTGCTTGCTCTAGTTTCAGTTTTTCTTTTTCCAATTCTAGTTGAGCCTAAGCTTTATTAGATCCCAACTACATTTTCTCTTTCACTTTTACCTTTTGAGGCTAGGCAAAAACTGTAAAAGGCTCTAATTTATGTGGGTCTACCTATAAAGGCTTCTTTTCAAATCTAGCAAAACTGATATATATTCTTACTCCAAGGGTCTTGCATGAGCATGACTTGACATGGGTCCCATAGAATATTTATTTTACCTTTCTATGTTTTATCAACCTTTTTGTAGTTGCCAATTAAGCTTGATGTTGATCTATCATACATGTATCAATATTATGGGGGTCGTTGCATATTAAGCACCAATACTTTTCTTCAATTACGAAAGTAGATGACCCTTCCTCTTAATTGTTGCAAATATTATTGGTTTTATTATCAAAGTTTCTCATAGAATCCCCTTGATCTCTAGTGATGGGGATATTCTAGGTCGGTATCTCTCAACCTCTCTCCTTTTAATAACAATCACATCATTGCTCAATTTTTTTAATGCTGTCAATACTTCTTGTATAATTAGAGATTCTTTAGGCTCTAGAGTAGGCAATGTAGACAAGGTTGGTATTGGGGGTAAAGCCTTAGGCATGGGGATCAAATTTAATGGTGGTAGATGTGTGATTGTGACTAGAGTTTTTTTTGCTAAGTGGGATAAACAATTTTTGAGAAATATGGCATGACAATCCTAGTGAGAAGTTTTCCCATGAACATTAGATTATTCTCTACATTCATTGTGGCTTAATAGAATTGAGGGAAGGTTGTCACATTAGATTTCCATATACGAAGGCCTAAATAAGGATTAAAAGCACAAAGATAATAGATATATTCTTGAGGGATGGATGGTTTGATTTCTTGAGGAATCCTTCTCCAAGTCTATTTAAACCTAATGTTAAAATCGATAATAGCTTCCTAAGGATTTATTTGAATAGTAGTGAATTGTGTGAGTAAGGAGATAGGATTTGCTAATTCATTAAACTCTTGAATGAATGGTCTGACTAGGTTGGCCTATGAATGGATGCTTTTATCTTCTAGAGTACAATACCAGTGCGATATTTTTCCCTTAAAATATAATATGAGGACTCTTATCATGACATCCTCTTCTTAGATATTATGAATGATTTCTAAAGAAGCCACATCTTAACAATGCTCGTATGTTGTCTTGCTTGTACCATCGTATGTAGGCAAAGCTTTAAGTGTCACTTGAAAATATAATTGAGATGTGCTAAGCTGAGAGGTCTGGTAGTATTCCATCCTGAGAAATTTTATTAAGCTTGTTGAGCTTGTTGGGCCATGGCCTCTAAGTTAAGCATATTAGAGAATTCTTGGGAACCATAGTATGTGGAGTCTATTTTTTTATAGGATAAGAAGGTTTGGGAGATGGAATTCTAATTAATTTAAATTCAAAGGGCGATAACTCAAGAAATATTAATCATAAGATTTTGGATTAAATGGCAATTGGATCATAATCAACTAAGTCTTTTTAATAGAGTCACTAGATGAATAAATGGATGATCTCAAAGAGCAAAATTTCACCAAGGTTCTACTTAATCAAATAGGTAGGATGATAAGATTGGTTCATCCCATCGAGCATGCCAAAACTCTTGGTAGCACAATGGGTATTCACTTTGAATATCCTAGTATGTTCTTTGCAATAGGTGAATTGATGAAATTCATCCCACTAGGCATGCCAAAAATCTTGGTCTAAAATTTACCTAGTCTATGAAACGTGCCATAGACTTTGACCAAGATTGGATGACTGAGATTTATACCAAATTCAACCTCTATAGAATGTAGACTCCTTGTAATACTTAGAAAAATTAAAATAGGGGTTTAAGACTAAAGAAACAGATGCAAAGGTTAGAAGGGGATAAAGGTTTAGAAAATGCTTGAAGAATGGAAGGGGTCTAGCATAACAACACTAAGACACTGCATAAGAGTTACACAATCAAATCTAGGTGAAACTCAATAGACCACCCACCAATAAAAATGTTATAGAGTTCATTAAGTTCCAATTATATGTTTTAGGTATTCCAAATACCCTATGAAAAACAATCCAATTATTTAGAATTCTCTTTAGCAAAATTCACTATTCATAAAGTGCAAACAAAAATGCATTAAAGTATAAAATTCATTCATAAAAACCTGAGAATGCTATCACAATGGAGGTCAAACAACTTTCACTTTTCATTGATTAGAAATAATCATCATATAATATACAACAAGCAATTGCTATAGATTCAACCCTCATTATGAGGTGCTTTGGGCTATTTATAATTCCTACATGAATATTGTAGCCCAATATTTATAGTAGTTTATTACAGGTTTGTTAGGAACATCTTGGCAAGAATGCTCATGGGAGCGGATGTAATTCTTATGCTCTGCACCAATCAACTATCCACATTTAGGTTTTATTGCTATGGTTGGTCCAAATCCCTTCATTTTTATCTCACATATGTCTTCAATAGGTTCATAGATATTCAATTGTCATCTTGTGATAACTTGCTTGGTCACTACAACGATATGTTAGACATGTCATTTTCAGTTCAACAACCTTGCCTTGAGTGGCTAACCAGTGTCTAGGCAGTTATAGCTTTTGATAGGAGCAATCTAGACAAAAGGGACATTCCCAAGTGGTTTTTATTTGATGCTAGAACTTACAACAATGTTGAGCTCTTTTATTTTTAATATAGGACTTTTAGAATGAAACCAAAATTTTGAAGAGGTTCGACTGGCGTAATCCTATCAAAAACCATGGGTTCTTTCCCTTTCAGATTATGCCTTCTTTGAATTCATGCATTTTGAGCTTTTTAGATGCTTATGATGATGTAAGCATTTTGAAAACCTGAATTTGTTCCATTTTGGCATCAAGCTTTAGGAATGCTTCAGCTAGTCAATATTAGGATTGTGGTATTCTAGTTTCCTTATTTTTGGACTTTGCTAGAGTTTTGGATGATGTCATCATTGGGAAAGTCCAAAATTGATCAATACTAGGTTTGTGCATTATCTAAACCTTATGGGACTTAATCCATTTTCTTATTTTGATAGAATGTATTATGCTTCACTGATTTTCCATGACTCTAGGTCTTCTAAAAAGTAATTAAACACCTTGGTATTTAGCTTTAGATTGATGCATTTGAGTCTATGATAGCTTGACTGTGTTGTTATGATGCTTAGGCTAACCTTTGGGTTATTTTTCTTAGCTTGGACAAAATCTTAGCACATTTTCAAGTCGGATTGATTTGCAAGAGCTTGCAAATGTGGGCAATCATATTAACTTACAAGAGTGTTATGATGCTTACTAGGAATTTTGGGATGGTACTTCTTTTTACTCATACACACATCCTCTAAATAAATAATACATTTCAATCATTTATTGACTCATGATCAACTAGCAATGGCAACAAGTTCATTCATACATTAGGAGCAATTGCAAAACCCAAAAAATTCTCATGATCAACTAGCAATGGCAGCAAGTTCATTCATACATTTAGCCTTGAGAAAATGGATTGATAGGAGTTGGAAGTCTCCAGGAGTGATTCTATCCTTTCTTCCCAAAGGTTTCTTCCTAGCCATTTTTTGTTCTAGGGAAGAAAGAGAAAAAATCCTAAAAGGGGGTCCTTGGTTTATGGGAAGAGCAAGACTCTTCCTTACCCACTGGTATGAAGGCTTTTCACTTAAAAATGTAAATCTATCCCTAGTACCAGTTTGGGTTAGGATGTTTGGGTTACCCATTGAATTTTGGGAAATAGATACCTTCAAGGCAATAGGAAACACTCTAGGAGAATTCCTTGAGATTTCAGATACTACAAAAGATGGATTCTTGGCTATTTATGCTCGGATATTGGTCATGATTGATATAAGTAAAGCTTTACCAGAATCAATCATTCTTAAGTATGGGGATAAGATGTGGACCCAAACCATAGATTATGAAAACATATCTTTTAGATGTAGAAGATGTCATGAGGTGGGGCATATTGAGAGATCATGCCCTAAGAAGAGCCCAACAGAATCATATGTAGAAAACCGCAAGAGAAACTTACAAATGGTTATGGATGAAGATGGTTTTCAACTTCCAAAAAATAGATCTAGAAAAATGAAAGAAAATAAATAGTGGAGACCAATAAGGAAGGATATTGGAAGAAATACCAACTCTTTTGAGGCTTTAGCCTATGAAGAAAAAGTAGATCAAAACTTAGAGGACACAGTACAACAGGTTCAACATATTAACAAGGAATCGTCTATTCAATATGATCTTGATTTAAGGAAGAACATTCTCGATGAACCTAAGGAATGTGTCTCATCAGATTTTGAAGACTCTCTTGAAGTACCATGCACCATTCAGGAGAAAAAATTGGTAAATAAAATGTAGTTTTAGAAGTTAATACCTCTGCCATTAATAAGGAAATACTAGAAAATGAGCAGGACAAGTCAAAAGCTTCTATAGTAGAGCCAGGAGAGGATAAATATGATGAAAAAAAATTGTGAAAGAATATTGAGGAATAGAATAATAAGACCTACTCTTGATATAGGCAAGGAAAAAAGAGGAAAACCCTCAAATTATCAAGCAAGATCCAGGGAAGCAAGAGCAAACATAGAGAAAGGAACACAAACTAAGTTGGTTGAACTTCTCTTTACCAAACAACAAAATGATATTGGTAATACGTAGGTGAGGCCAATAGCCCCTAATGAGACATGATTATCATCTCATGGAATATAAGGGGTGCTAATGCCCCCTCAAAGCAGAGGTGTATCAGGGACCTATGTTTAAGTAATAAGCCTGATATTCTTTGTATCTAGGAAACTAAAATGACAAAAGAAGAAGTTTCAAAAACTATGAAAGCAATATGGGCAAGATGTGAATGGGATGCTATGGATTTTGAAGGAGTGATAGGGGGAATTCTAACTTGTTGGAATCCTTCTAGAACCTCTTGTGTAACCATTCATAAAACTAGGCATTGGATAGCCTCTTTAGTCACTTGCTACTTTGTAGATATTTGTTTCATCCTTATCAATGTCTATGGACCTACAACTCAGTCAAGTAGATTAGAAGTTTGGAGTGGGATTGAAGCCTTTATGAGAAGTAAAGACCAAGAAACCCGATTCATGATCATAGGAGATTTTAATGCCATAACCAAGTTGGATGAAAAATTTGGGGGAATTAGGAAATTAACCCAAAGTATGAGAGATTTCTCAGCTTTTATTCAAAACAATAATCTATGGGAGGTTGAGTTTGAAGAAGACAACTATACTTGGACCAACAATAGGAGAGGCTAGAACCTAATAGCAAAAAAATTAGATAGATGCATACTCTCAGATCATTGGCTAGATGAAGGAACTTGTGCTAAAATTAATACCTTAACAAGGATTGGTTCAGATCATTGGCCAATAAGAGTTAAAATGGTGGTAAGTGAATTCAAAAAATATCATATTTTAAATATGAGTAGATGTGGGAAGACCATCCTCAATTTTTTGATATGATAGCACAAACATGGAATTCTTTAGGAAATGGTGGGTTGTATGCTCTTCCAAAACAAATTAAATCTATGACATCTAGATTAAAAGAATGGAACAAGAACACTTTTGGAAATATTTTTGAGAAGAAAGAACTAAAAGATAAACTTTCAAAATTCCAAAAAGGTGATCATAATAATCCAAGCTCAGAGGAAAGGGAGTTGCTTAGTGAATATCATAATATTTTGAGTAAGGAAGAGAAATTTTGGAGATTAAAATCAAGACAAACTTGGTTAAAAGAAGGAGATAAAAATACAAATTTTTTCATAGGATGGCTATAGTACAGAGATCAACATCTAAAATTAGTAGAATTAAATCAATAGAAGGGGTTTGGATTGAAGATCAGAGTGAAATTAGAAAAGAGGTAAAGTCTTTTTATCATAATATTCTAGGATCAGAGGAGACTGAAGTTCTTAATGATAAACTTCTTCAAGATGTACCTTCAATTATAATGAATGAAGACAATAGGAAATTGATGGAGCCTATTACTCTAGAAGAAGTTCATTTAGCTCTTTTCTCTTTTAATAAGGATAAATCCCTAGGTCTAGATGGGCTCTCTACAACTTTTTACCAACATAATTGGGATATAGTGAAGGATTCTTTATTGGTGGTAGTGGAATAGTCTAGGGTAAAACAATACATACCTTATAAAATAAATGCAACATATCTTACCCTAATTCCAAAAAAGAAGGATGTTGAATTGTTTGATTCTTTTAGACCCATAAGCCTATGTAATATGGCATATAAGATTATCTCCAAAGTGATGGCGAATCGATTAAGGCCATTGTTAGACAAAATTATTTTAGAAGAGCAAGGAGGATTTGTGAAAGGGAGACAAATTCTAGATGGGATCATAGTAGCTCATGAAGTTATACATTCAACAACTTTAAGAAAAGAGAAAGCAATGATCTTAAAACTTGATATGAGTAAAGCCTATGATAGGGTTAAATGAGATTTTATTTTTGTAGTTTTAGAAAAGTTTGGATTTAGGAAGAAATGGGTTAGATGGATTAAAGCTTGTGTCTCTACAGTTTCTTATTCAGTGTTGGTCAATGGGTTAGTAACAAAATATTTTAAAGCCAAGAGAGGCCTTAGATAAGGAGATCCTCTATCTCCTTATTTTTTCATTATTATGGTAGAGGTTTTGAGTAGGAACTTAAAGAAGGCTTACAAATATGGGCTTATAAGTGGACTTAAGGTTAGTAATAACATCGACAACATCACCCATCAACAGTTTGTAGATGATACAACCCTTTTTGGAAGGGCAAGGATAAATGAGGCCAAAGCTTTGAATAACTTTTTAAAGGAATATGAAAGAGCATCAAGGCAAAAATTTAATAGGACAAAATCTAAAATTTACTTCCTTAACACTCTAGCTAATATCAAAGCAAGAATTTATAGGTTACTTCAAATGGAGGAGGTAAATTTACTAGCAACTTATCTAGGGATGCCTTTATTTGAGGGGAGAATGAGGATAGAATTATGGAATCTAGTTATTAGTAAAGTTTAGAATAAACTTCATTGGAAAGGTAGATGGTTATCATTAGTAGGAAGAGTGCAATTAATTAAGTTAGTCTTATAGGTCATTCCAACATATTATATGTCATTGTATTCTATGCAAAATTGAAAAATTATATAAGATTGGTAAAGTAGGAGGGGGATAAAATAGATGGATAAGGACATTTTTCGTAGGACTGCCCAAACTATCGAACTCGTTTTGGCCATATCTCACTCATCCGGACTCGGATTGAGCTAAAATTTTGAGGGTAGATGCCTGAAAAACCCTAGAACGTCTCCACCAATTTTCATATCATTTGGAGCAACACAGATCCTAGTGCATCCCTATGTGTGAATGATATATTTGGCAAGCGGCTATGCGAGGGTTTCATCTGGGTTGAGTGCAAGCAGCTCCAGAGGTTGGTTTTTAGGGCCTTCGGGCCCTAGCGGCCAATATTTTTGTGGTTTATGCTCAATATTTTAGCAGGAAATGTTGCAGGGGATACAATATGGGTTAGAAATTTGTCTTTCAATAGATCATACTGTGAACTTGAGTGACAACGGCTTCCAATTTGCTGCACAAAAGAAAAGTGAAAACCATACCTTTCCACGGCGTCTAGGGCAAGGATTAAAGAGATCACGAAACAAGTTTCAAGCAGTTGATCAAAAAATGGCTCATATCTCAAGTGAATCTGGTGCTAAGGTGCACCCACAAAATAATTCTACTATGAAAACCCCTGTCAAGGGTAAGAATTTCGAAGACTCGGTCCCAAAAATGAATTTTAGGGATGCCCTTCATGGTGGACAACCTCAGCCCAATGCTAATATCAATATTAGGGCTTCCCATAAACCTCTAAGAATGCCTAAGATTGATCCCAGGAAAACGGAGTCAGGATGTCTTAAAGCAGGTGATGGAACTCCTATTGTTAAGCTTGATATGGGTAACATTCAGACTGGCATTGAAGATTTGGAAAAAAGAGGACTAATTTGTCGGTTCGTGGGTTTTCGTCCGAGTCTATCTGCTTTCAAAGTCTGGGCTGCAAAAAGCTGGAAAACTAAAGGTGAGTTACAAATCTCTATTTATCCAAATGGTTATTTTCTTGTTTTATTTGCTAATAATGAAGATAGAGAGAAAACTTTTCAAGGGGGTCCTTGGTTTTTGGAAGGGCAGGGCTTTTCATGAAGCCCTGGCATACTAAATTTAAAGTCGAAGAAGAGATGCCTTCTATAGCTCCCGTGTGGGTTAGACTCTTTGGCCTCCCTATTGAATTTTGGAATCCTACTATTTTTTCTTCAATTGGAAACTCTTTAGGAACTTTTATGATGACTGTTGATTGTACTCAAAATTTTGAACATATTATTTATGCTCGGATTTGTGTTTTAATGGATTTTGACAAACCCCTACCTAAAAAGATCACATTACAATTTGGGGAAGACACTTGGGAGCAAGTAGTGGACTATGAGAACATTCCTTTTCATTGTAGAATTTGCCATGAATATGGTCATTTGGCCAGTGCTTGCCCAAATAAAATTCCTGATCAAAAGAAAGAAGATATAAACTCAGAGGGTTTCCAAATACCTAAGAAGAAGAACACTCAGAAAAAACCAGTTATGAAGGATCAATCAAAGTCATCTGCTAATATGTTTGAAATCCTTTCCACAAATGATGTCCCAAGTGAGGAAGAGGAAATAATGGAAACTGAAATCTTAGAAACACAATTTAAATATGAAGGGAAGAACTCGAGAGACAAACCAACAAATCAAAGGTTTTCAACGAGAAAAAAAAAAGGAGAAAATTTACACAAGAAAAACAATATTTCAAATGTCAAAACTTCAAATAATGCAGGTCCCAATATAGACTCCGTTGAACCATCTAGTAAAATTTTGGTTGTGTACGAGCATTCTTCAAGGTTAGAAGCCATCTCGAGATTCAATTGGAATAAGTCAAGAAACAGGGAAAAAAAATTGAAGATGGATTCTAATCAAAAAGTAGGTCGCAAGACCAATCAATATCATATGGTAAAAGAAGGTGAAAAGCTTGTAGAGGAAGGTAAGATTAATGCCCTTCCCAACTTTTTTAGCCCTGGTATTAATGAAGATCATCACTTGGAATATTAGAGGACTCAAAGGGAGTCTTTCAAAACAAAATGAAATTAGAAGAATGATTCGGATAAATCATCCACATCTTGTTTTCCTTCAAGAAACAAAGATGTCAATGGAGGATATGGACTTAATTGCCGGTAAAATTTGGCCAGCTGGAAAAGTGGTTTCCCTCGGTTCCCAAGGGACTTCGGGTGGCATTGCTTGTCTTTGGGACCCAAAAGAGGTAGTTATTCACCATATGGTTGGCAGTTGGGGTTTGTTGGCTATAGCTATTCAAAGTAGACATTCCAACCAAATTATGCTCTGCATTATTGTTTATGCTCCGACTTCTTTGGAGGAAAAAAGAAGACAGTGGAAGGATATTACTCATATTATCTCTCATTTTCCTAAAGCTTGGATCTTGATCGGAGGAGATTTCAATACCATCCTCTCTCTGGATGAGAAAAGGGGGGAAATAGAAATTTGGACAAAAGCACCGACCTCATGAGCGAATATATTGCAAACCTCCATCTTGTGGATATCCAACCGAGATAATGGCCTTATGACTTGGTCTAACAGAAGGCAAGGCTTAGCTTGTATAATGGAGAGATTGGATAGGTTTTTGCTCTCTAAAAATTTCTTAATCCATGGTCACATTCCTAAAGTGAAGACTCTTAATAATGTTGGTTCGGATCATTGGCCAGTCATGGTGGAAATGTGGAAAACCAATGTGAGTTTCTCTCCTTTTCATTTTCAATTAATGTGGCTTAGAGACATTTCCTTCAGACCTCATGTGCAACAATGGTGGAAGGAAGGTAAACCTAGGCATGGGACTAAGATGTTCTGTTTTGCCAAAAGACTGCAATACATTAAATCCAAAATCAAGACTTGGAACTGGAAAGAGTTTGGGGATGTTCATAAAAAAAAACATGAAGTTATTGCTCATCTTGAAAATTTGAATAAGAAAATCCGTTTAGATGGCCTCACAGAGAAGAGAAGTGCAGATGAAATTAAACTCACAACTGAGTTAGAGGAATGGGAAAAAAGAGAAGAAATCTTATGGAAGCAAAAATCTAGAATTCAATGGCTCAAAGAAGGAGATCGAAACACAAATTTCTTCCACAAATCTCTTCTAGCTCGAAGATCTCACAACTTTATTTCTTCCTTAAAATCAGATTCTGGAGATGTTGTTTATACTTGGGATGGCATGAACTCTATTGTTGTTGATTACTTTTCCAATATTTTTGCTGCTACTCCTCTTGACTCGACTTCACAACATAATGTTCTTCAAGCAATCCCTTCTCTTATCACTTCTGAGGAGAACTCTATTTTGACTGCTCCTGTTACTATCAATGAGCTTCAACAAGTAGTTTTTAAAATGCAAACCCCAGGTCCCGATGGTTTTCCTATTGAGTTCTACCAAGAGTTCTGGGATATCCTTCATGTTGATTTATTAGAGGTGGTGGAAGAAGCCAGGAAAGCCAAAGAAATTTTGAAGGTTATCAATAAAACTTATATTACTCTTGTTCCAAAAGCTCAAGAGGTTGATCATATCTCAGCTTTTAGACCTATTGCTTTATGTAATGTTCTTCTCAAAATCATTACTAAAATCATGGCGAAAAGGTTGAAGCCTCTTTTGCATAAGATTATTTCCCCAGAGCAAGGGGGTTATGTGGAAGGACGTCAAATAGTAGATGAGATAGTTCTTGCTCAGGAAGCCATCCATTCCATGGATATGCAAAATTCTCCTTCCATGTTCATTCGGTTAGACTTATCCAAAGCTTATGACAGAGTGGATTGGCACTTCCTTATCAAAGTTTTGAGGCAATTTGGTTTCTCTAAGGATTGGATGGATTGGATTATGGGATGTATCTCTTCAGTTTCCTACTTAGTTCTTATCAATGGCAGGCCTTCTCAGTCTTTCCCGACTTCCAGAGGTATTAGGCAAGGTGACCCGCTATCCCCTTATTTATTCATCATTCTTGTTGAATGCTTGGGTAGGACTATAACCAAAAAGAGGGAAAACAAAACCCTTGAGGGAGTTACCATTGCTCATGGAGCTAGACCTATCTCTCATCTTCAATTTGTGGATGACTCTACTCTTTTAGGTAAAGCTACAGTTAAGGAAGCTTCTAATATTAAGCAAATCATTAGCTGTTTTTCTAAGGCTACTGGGCAGTTGATCAATGAAGACAAATCTAAAGTTATTTTCTTTCACTACTCTGCTAGACAGGAATCCATGGTCTTGGATAAATTAAGATATAAGAAGACCTCTCTTCCAATCACTTATTTAGGTATTCCCATAAATATTCAAAGGCAGAAAAATAAATATTGGAATTGGTTGTTGGACAAAGTCAAGAAGAAAATTGGAAAGTGGACCAACAAGTGGCTTTCTTCTAGGGGTAGAATCACCTTGGTAAAATCAGTCCTTCAAGCTATTCCTATTTATGTTTCTTCCGTTTTGAATATCCCAAAGGTTGTTCTTCGAGAATTGGATCAAATCGAGTCATCGTTTCCTTTGGAGTGGTACTAAGGAGAAAAGAAAATGGGCCTTGGTGAAATGGGATACTTTATGTCTTCCTAAGAGTGAAGGGGGGTTAGGATTCCGGTCTTCAATTAATAACAACAAAGCTTTAGCTGCTAAATTATATTGGAGGATGTTGCATAACCCCAATGCTCTTTGGGCCAATAATCTTCGTGCTAAATATGCTGAGAACAAAAGTCCTGAAGACCTTGTTCGCTATCAACTTCCTACCAAAGGTTCTCCCATTTTAGCAGTTCTTAAGACTGGTGAGGATTTGATAAAGAAAAAATTATTTTGGATCATTCATAATGGTCAACATGCAAATTTTTGGACAGATTCTTGGGATGGTCACAAGCCTTTGATAACTCGGTTTCCCGATTGGAGGCCTTGGATGGAGGAGCTTCACCGAGCTAATTGGATAAAGGTGGCTAATTACTGTCGGTACCACACTGGTAATTCAAAGGTTGGTAGATATTGGATCCCTATTGAGGACTGGCCTATTCAAATCCCAGAAAGGCAAAGACAAGATATCCAAGGCATCCTTCATATGAGATCCCTCTCTTGGTCCCATGAAAAAGATTGTTTTGGATGGAACAACACTACTAAGGGTGAGTATTCAGTTGCTCAAGGTTATTTGACCTTATGCCATAATAATCCCAACCATTCTTCTGACATATTTTCTCGATTGTGGGCTCAAAAGCTCTGGCCTAAGGTGAGGTTCTTTAATTGGCTTTTATTGCATCGTAGGGTGCTTCTTGGTGAGCAACTTATGAAGCGTGGTTTTCATGGCCCTTTTAGATGTGAAATGTGTGAAGAGAATGTAGAAAATATCAACCATATTTTTATTGAGTGTACTTTAGCCTCTGAGCTATGGAGGAGAATGGCCACTTTACTTGGCTTACAGTGGTCCAATTTTTTTACTTTTGAACAGATTTTTGGGGATTGGCCTAATCAAGAGGGTGTTGATCATTTTATTAGGCTAGTTAGTTTGGATGGGTTCTACCATTCTTCTTTGGAATATTTGGAATGAAAGGAACAACCAAATTTTTAATCAAGATAGGAAGGATATTCACTATATTTGGCAAAATACCATAGCCAACTTAGTTGAATCAGTCCATCATCTCCTTAATCACCCCCAAAACTCCCACCAAAGATGGGATCAAGTGATGCAAAGATTGAAGATTAAACCTTCTAAGGGCAACCAACTTAAAGGGAATGTGAGTATTAGTAAGATGGATAGGACTAGAAATTGGCAACCTCCTCCTAAGGATTTTGGAAAAGTCAATATTGATGGAGCCTCTAGAGGGAACCCTGGAAAAGCCGGTGTGGGAGGAATTGGTAGACTTTCAGATGGCTCCCTGGTTTTTACTTTTGCTTAGAATTTGGGTATTCTTTCTAATAACCTTGTTGATGGGTATGGTATCCTCGGAGGCCTTCGAGGAGGCTACTAAGGTTGGATGGGAAAAGGTGTTAGTTGAGTCTGACTCTCAACTTATGATTAATCTCTTGAAGACTCCTTCTAAGAATCATAAGGTGGATTGGAGAATAAAAAGAATTATTGAGAAGATTCAGTTAATCCAGGATGGGATTTTTGAAAGTTGATTACAATCATGTGGTCGAGAGATCAAAACAAGAGTGTTGATGCTTTAGCTAATTGGGCTTTGGACAAAGGTGATCTTACTTGTTATGGCCACCCTCCTATATGGTGGGCTTCTCAAATTAGGGAAGCTCTTCTTTCTATCATTTCTTTGGATGGCTCCAGTTCGAAGGTACCTAGTTTCTTCTTGTTTTTTTTTTTTGCTTCTCTTTGGTTCATTCAGTTTTTTTTAGTTCCCTAGCTCATTCTATTCTTTATTTTGTTTCCTCTGTTGATTCTTGCCTTAATAGTCTTCTGGTCTAGATAGGTCATTGTTTTGTTCATTTTTTTTTTCTTTTTTGTTTTTTTTGTTTAGTTTTTTAAGGTGGGTGGGTTCTTTTGTTTTGTTTTGTTTTTGTGTTCTTTGTGTTGTTTTTTGTTGTTCTTGTGTTTTTGTTTTTGTTTTGTTTTTTTATGTTTTTTGTTATTGTTCTTGTGTTTTTTTCGTTCTTGTTCTTGGGTTTCTCTTTGTTTGTGTTATTTCGTGTTTTTATGTGTGAGTGTTTTCTATGTTTTTTGTTTTTGTTTATTGTCTGTTGTTGGTTGTTTTTTATTTTTATTTTTATTTTATTTTTTAATTTTTTAGGTTTTGGTTGTGTTTATTTTTCATGTTTTTTTTGGGTTATGTCTTTGTAGTGTTCTGTTGTTTTTGTCTTGTTTGTGTTTTGTTATGTGGTTCTTGTGTTTTTCTATGTGGTTTGTGTTGTGGTTTCTTTTATCTTATTGTGCGTGTTTGGTTGTGCTTTTGTTTTTGACACACTCAAGGAGCATGTTTTTTAATTTAATTTTATTATTTTTGTTGTTATTTACTTATTTTTAATTATAGTGTTTGTATTTATAGCGGGTTTTAACAAGGATCCCAAAACCTGATTACATAAGAAATGGGCCTAGGGCATCAATCCCTTGAAACTGAACACCAAAACAGAAATCCCGCCTAGCGGTAACAGTAAGCATGAAACAATCCCTCTCAGCGGGAAACAAACAAATAAGAAAGAAAGTAGTTTTGGAGATCCCGCCCAGTGGGAGTAGCCAAAAACCACCATCGAGAAGATCCCTCCCGGCGGGAAGCAAAGAAAAACCGTTACAATAAAATCCCGCCTCGCGGGAAGCGATCAAAACCACCACAAACAGTCCCGCCTAGCGGGAAGCAACAGGGAAATCCCGCCATCCAGGAAACCAGCAAAAAAGAAAGGATCCTGCCTCGCGGGAAAACCGGCAGATTTGGCGGATCCCGCCCTGTGGAGAAACCATCCCGCCCATCGGGAAAACATTTCGTTCAGCGAGAGCCATCCTGCAGGAAGCCGACAGCCAGCACAGAGAGGATCCAGCCCATCAGGAAGTGACCAGAGAGTTGCACCACAAGGAACCCGCCCCGAGAAAATAGAAGAGGATCCCAGCAGCAGGGACCAAGAATCCCGTCCAAGCACAGAGCCCACCGAGGATTCGCAAGAAAAGAGGGAAGTTGTCCAAACCCTAAACCGTCACCTCCACCACATCGAGAAACATAGGGGACCAGATCCACGCGAATAACCTACAAAAAACCCGAGGGGGAAGCCTGAGGGAAAAAGGGAAGGGATCCCCAACCAAACAGGGATCCCTGGGAAGCACCAGTCCGAAAAAACAACCAAGGAAACCCTAGCCGACTGGGAGGGGCGCGGATAGTGGAGAAGGATCTCCCCCCAGGAGATCATCTGCAACCAACCACTCCCCGGGAGGGATGACCTAGATTGAGCCAGGGACTGGGAAGGAACCAGGAGCCATGGGAGGGGGAGCAGGGGAGGGACCAGAGCCCTCCCCTCTCTCCTTACAATCACCTTATTATTTTTGTTGTTATTTACTTATTTTAAAATTGTTTTTGTGTGTTTGTTTGCTCCTTGAGTATGTCAAAGGTGGTAGGCCAGGTCCGGGTCCTGGGCATTTTTGGTGGAATGGATACCCCTACCTCCTTGGGTCTTACCCTAAAGTGGCATCCCTTTTGGGATGTTTCCCATAAAAAAAAAAATACAATGGGTAATAATTCTTCTAAGTAAGTGTGTTGATCCCAATGATCCAAGTTTAATATTTACTACATTCTCTCTACCAAATAGTTTTGCTCTTCAAAGACAGTTTGAAGACATGAAGTAGAGGTAGGAGGTCTACCCAAGCTTTCCCAAAACTCAAAAACAAAAGTAGCATGGATGATGGGCCTTTTCCAGATCTACCACCACAAGTTTCTAGATCTCCAGGGAATATGAGCATTGGAAGAAAATATGGGGAATGGTTTCCTCATTCTTTCCACAAAGAAAACATAGTGAAGGACCCTGAAAACCTCTTTTTTGAATATTATCCCAAGTTGAACATTTCTTCTAACACAGAAGCCAAAGAAAAAAATTACATTTGGGCCAACCAAACTTATTCCAAATCTTCTTCCACCAGGGGGACACAATCTCCTCTCTTCTCTGCATAATAAGGGTTTGATAACCCAGAGCAACGATGTATTTCCCTTTCGAATTATGGCCCCAAGCAAGAATATCAGAGTCTTCAACAGAACAACACGGTCTCTCAACCAAAATAGAAGCCAGAGTGTCACGATCCTCAGGACAACCACCCTCTGGCCAGCCCTGCGAATCCCACCAACAGTGAGTAAAAGAACTGCCAAGAGGACTTTGTCGCTTGAAGTCAGCCACCTTAGACCAGCCCACATCAAAAAAAATATCCCAAAGAAGACGAAGGTGGGGGAAAGAAGAAAGGATAGGAGGATGATTATCCCAAGAATATTCCCAAAATAAGGCATTGTTTCCCTTATTAACAATCCAAAAGAGACCCTGCTTAATAAGCATGGCACCTTTTTTGAGAGTGTCCCAAACAATGGAACCTTTCCCCCTCAACTCCAATCTCGGAATCTCATCAGCTGGAGCACCACCAAAATATTTGAGGCTAAGAATTTTAGCCCAAAGCTGATCAAGATTACTGCACCACCTCCAATAAATTTTAGCAGCCAAAGTGAGACTATTCAAATTGGATTACCTCAAACCAAGACCCCCCATCTCTTTAGGGCAACACACAGTATCCCAACTGACCAGGCTCCATTTATTACAGTCCAGGTTTCCTGCCCATAAAAATTTTCTAGAAAGAGAATCAAATTCTTTGAGAAAGCACTTAGGAGCAACCAAGATAGAAAACCTGTAAATAGGCAAAGCATGAAGGACAGACTTCAAAAGCATTAATCTACCAACAAAGGATAGCCACCAAAAAGTCCAATGATTAACCCTTGATCGAAATCTATCCAAAATACTTTTCCAGTAAGCCCTTCCAAGATTTTTAGAAGAAATAGGAATCCCCAGATACTCCACTGGAAAACAACCCACCTAAAAATGTAGAATATTAGCAATCCTACGTTGAATCCGACCATCCGTATTGAAGAAGAAGATCTTTGATTTCTCTTCATTAATCATTTGACCAGAGGCAGATAAGTAAATATCTAAAGCCTTCCTAAAATTCACTACTTCCTCAATTTTTGCCCTCCCCATCAGAGCAGTATCATCGACAAACTGAAGATGAGACTGGGATAAAGAATTCTCCACCCAAGACCATCCCTGGATAGCACCACGATTCTAAAAACTCTTGAGAAGTCTGCCCAAACCTTCAGCCATAAGGATGAAAAGATAGGGGGACAAGGGATCTCCTTGATGAATCCCCCTAGAGGCCGAGAAGAAAGCGAATGGTAAACCATTGATTAAAACTGCAAAGGAGGCCGAAGTCACACAACTCATGACCCATTCAATCCAATTATACGAGAACCCAAAAGCTTGAAGGATGTTCTGCAAAAAAGGCCAACTAACCCTATCATAAGCCTTGGACATATCAAGCTTAATGAACATAGCCTTTTCCTTAGAGATATCCATAGAGTGAATAGCTTCAGCAACAACCACCACACCATCTAAAATTTGATGACCCTTAACAAACCCACCTTGCTCAGGAGAAATAAGAAAACCAAGAACTTTCTTCAGTCGATCCGCAATAATCTTGGTAATAATTTTCTAAGTAACATTGCATAGGAAAATAGGATGGAAAGACCCCAACGAGCTAGCATTTTTAGATTTGGGAATAAGAGCAAGGAAGGTTGAATTAATAGCTTTAAGCATTTGCTTATTAACTTGGGATTCCTGAACAACTTTTAGCAGATCAAAAGATAACACTTCCCAAAATTCTTGGAAAAATTCTATAGGGAAACCATCAGGTCTAGGTGTTTTACCTTTTTTCATTTGAAAAACCACCGCTTTAAGTTCCTCCATCGATATGGGGTCCATTAGCATCTTATTCATATCATTAGAGACCAGCCTAGGAATACAATCCAAAATAAGCCTCATATTAACAACATCATGAGGACCCTACTCGGAGAAAAGAGAGGAGAAGAACCTGACTGCTTCATTAGAGATATCCTCAAAGGATGAGAGAGTTTCCCCCTGATCAGAAGTAAGTGAGACTATAGCATTACCATTCCTGTGGTCTTTAACCGAATTGTGAAAAAAAGAGGTGTTTCCATCCCCTTCCAACAACCAGTCAATCCGAGATTTTTGCTTCCAAAAAATCTCCTCACGAAGCTCCCATTCAACAAGCTGACTAGAAAGGGAAGCTTCCATTTCCAATAGATCCTTTGTCAATCCTTCATCTTTAATTTGAAAAGTGATCTCCTCTAGGCTATCCTGTAGTTGCTTTTTCTTCTGAAAAATATTTCCAAAAGAAAATTTGTTCCATTGCCTGAGTTTGAATTTGACAAACTGGAGGCTTTTGAAAAAAGTAAACATAGCAGTGCCAAATTTGGGTTTCCCTTCGACCCACCACCTCTCCACATATTCATACAAATCCTTATCCCTGAGCCACATAAGTTGAAATTTGAAAGGTAGATTTCTTGGCAATGAGAATCTCGAGGACTGAAAGAGAATGGGCCAGTGATCAGAGCCCCTCCAACCTAGAATCTCTGAGAACGAAGTCCAACTATCATCAAACCAACTATCTGAAGTAAGGAACCGATCCAATATTTCAGAAATAAAATCCGTTCCACATCTTCTATTAGTCCAAGTAAAGAGCCCATTTCGAGGCTTCACATCAACAAGATTAAGGAAAGAAATATTGTCCCGCATCAAAGTAGAAGAAGGGCCCAAACACTCCACACCACCATTCTTCTCCTCCAGGGACATGATAGAATTAAAATCCCCAACCACAATCCAAGGATAATTGGGAGCAAGAGATCGAATGAATCTAAGATGATTCCATAAGAGGATTTTACCTGATAAATCACTGGGGGCATACACATTAGATAGAAGAATAGAAGATCCAGACGAAAAGCAGGTAGCAACCACAGAGAGACAGTTCCTGCTACCCACCCACCAAGAGGGAGTTAAGCTTCATGGATCCCACAAACATGCAACACCACCCATCGAACCCTGGGCTCCAATAGCAAGACAGTGACCACCTTTCCATATCTTAGAAGCAATTCTAACCATATCTTCACAAGATAATTTTATTTCCTGGATGAAAACAATATCAGGTCTATGATCTCTGATCAAATTTTGAGTAGCTTTTTGTCTAGGGCTGCTACCCAAACCCCTAACATTCCAAGATATCACTTTCATTTTGGGGGAATAGAGAAGTGAGAATCTAATGTCTTAACAACACCAGACTCAACTAAGGATTCCCCTATCAATTTCACTTTTTCTTGATCCTTCTTTCTTCCTGCTTTTACCACCTTCTCCACCCCACCTTTTTTGATAGTTTTTGGGTGAATACCTAACATAGAAGAAACTTTATTTTTCCCTTCCTCTCTGACAATCCTATCTTGGGAGGGTTCAAACCTAGTCTCATCCTCATTTCCCTCAATCAAGTTTTCAGCCAAAGGGGAATGATCAAGAACTTTATCAAGACAATCCGACACCTCTTTGGACTTATCTTCATTTCCTACAAGAGGGTTATTAGGCACCACCCCTTCCTTATCAGAAGTTTGCATTTCAAAAGAAGGATTTAGGAAAGAACAAGTACCTGGCTCTTGAATACAAGCATCCATATCACCTCCATTCCAGACTTGCTCCTCAACATGTGGCTCCTCAAAAGTCTCAAGCACATCAAATCTATTACCAAAACCTCCCTTCCCAACACCTTTATTCTGATGAACAAAAGGCCTAGATCTTGAATGAGACTTAACAGGAATAAATCCATCAGAACCGGGCATCTCATTAACCATAGGAGCTTTTCCTTTTGCCTTTGTAGATGCATCTTGAAAGTCATATGAAGAGGATGAAGGCTGAGAATTCACTTTCTTACAGTTTCTCTGAAGATGCCCATATTCATGGCATATGCGACATCGAAATGGGAGAGCTTCATAATCTAACTATTGGACCCAAGACATGTTTCCCAGTTTAATCTCCAATGATTCAGGCAATGGATTATTCAGATCTACTTCAACATAGAGCCGTGCAAAAGAAGCAAATTTCCTATCCAAAGTTTGGTGAGATGGACCAACCGGTTTCCCAATAATCTCTGCAATAGAATGAAGAATATCCGACCTCCAATATTCCATAGGGAGTCATGGCAAATGGACCCACATAGGAATCCTAGAAGGCCTCTCCTCCACCAGATCAAATCCTAAATGCCAGGGTTTGATAAATAATCCATACTGATTGTGAAAGTAAGGACCCCCTCGAACACTTTACTATGATCTGCCATATGGGAGAACACCACAATAAAATACCCATTAGCTGCAAGAATAATCTCCAGATCACCTTCAGGGCTCCAATTTCTCCTAACCCAATTTTCTAAAAAAGGCATAGAAATTCTGAGACCCATGAATTTGCAGATGAGCGCATGCTCAAACAAATATAAAACATCATCCACAATAGAATCAAGACTGATAACCAAGACAGGATGATCTTTGCTTTTCTCCAAACATCCATTATTCTTCGGCTTCGAAGTCGAAGAGGAATTAGAAACATGATCAAGGGTTGCATGCAACAAAAAATTCATGGCATTTGCATGATCAAAAGAAGAGGCATCCTTATTCAAAACAACATCCTTAAAAGACAAAGATCGAGGGTCACCAAGACCCCCGAAGCTGCCATATCTAAAGCCAAACTACAACACACCTTTCACCAGCCAACACGTTGGTTTTCACATAATTTTTCAACACCGACCTGAAACCCTAGATGTTCAAGCTTACTGTCATGATTTTTTTTTATTTTTGGTAAATTTACCTTCTCCCCCCTTTCATTATTTTGACTATTTCTTCCATTTTGATTTTTCTCTATATCTTATTTATATGCTCTCTTTACTTTTTCTTTTCAAGTATTCTATATATGATTGTGGTGAATGCATGTTTCAAAATGCTTATGCAAAGTATTGTAAATTCTAACAATAACATCATATTTTTAAATTGGTTATATAGGATTGAAATGATCCTAACCTATATCACATCATGAATGCATAGTGGTATTACAACTTTTCTATTATACATGTATCAGTTGACACGATTAGAACCTGGGTCTCCTAGAAAGTCAATGAATTTAACTAGTTGAACTAATGATATTTGATAACAATGACTATCTATTAATTTCTCAATAATAACTCTTTTTTAGGAGCCTTATTCATTCCTCTAATATTCCAAGATACCATTCTTATCATCATTCTTTATTTTTGTGGAACTCTCAAAATTGTGATAAGTACGATGAGAGTTGAAGTCATGTCTATATGGAAGACCATAATCTTTTTTTAGCCTCACTTCTAGTCAATTTTTGTAATATTTGTTTTTGTTTTTTCATATCAATATCCAAATGGGCTTCTTCTTTTTTTTATTCTTGCTTTAAGGGTCTTCCTCTCATTTTCTTATTTCCATTAACACTTTAATCTTCATAAATTTCTTCTATTTTACCATAGTGTTCATAATGAGATATTTGTAGGTTTAGGCTATCATGGAGAATATAAAGTGCAAGTAATAGCCTTAAAGTGCATTCTTCACTATGTTGCCTTGGAAACCCTAAAGTGTAAAGATGATCTTCCATAGTATTAACTTTCTTATAATGCCCTAAAAACACTAAGTTGCCATGGATATCCTCCATACTTATTTCTTTATTATGTTGTTCTTGAAACGCTAAAATGCAAGGGATACATTGTATATTGCTTTCTATTTATTGTAAGAAGAGGATTTTATATTATTTGAGGAAAATAAAAATAATTTAATTGGATTAGACTTGACCTTTGTTTTAAAATTTGCATCCATTTTTTTTCACATTTAATTCCTTTTGAATTTGAACTTGCATATTTACTCCTCATCCCTTGTGTTGTTCTTTGTTTTTTCTAATGGTTGATATGAGTAAAACCATAATGATATTCTCCATCTAATGATATAAAGGTTTTTTTTTTCTTCCATTTTCTTGGGAGTGGAAAATACTTGATCTAATTCAACTTCTTCTATGGTACAATCTCCTTGCTTCACCTTGAAGTTTGTCTTATGACAAAAATTTCATGTCTCGTTCTTCATCATTTTCACATTGCAATCTCTTACCATGTGTTTAGACTCATAGCATTTGCAACACAAGCTTCAATGTTTTCATAATCTAGTTTTTTCTTTTATTTTATTGATTTAGATTTAATCTATTTAAGATTGTGGTAAAGATTTTAAAATATCCACGGTAACATGTTCAAGTATATATAGCATGCTTTTGGGCCTTAATTATTGGTCCTACCTAAATGAACTCTCCTTGAATACTATCAATATTATTTAGACCTCCTTCTTGATAAGTTGATATGAAAGTCTAAAAAACCTAACCCTCATAAAAAGACTTTAAATAGTTTTAGTCTCCATAGAAAAATTCTCCCTCCATGGTCTTAATTAAAGCACATCTCTACCCCTAAAGCATAAGTCACTGCCCATTATTATCCTCAATTTCTACAGTAGAGAAGATGATTAGGAAAATCCTTTCAAAAGAAAAAACATGGAGTTATTTGAATTCAATACCCTCTTTTACATTTTAAAGCTTAAAAAAACCTAGCCAATATCTATGAAACTTACATATTAACCCTTTACTTTTAAGAGCCATTAGATCATGCTCAATTATTTCATCCTTCATAATCATTTTTGGTGTAACAACTAGTATCTGGATAGGGTTTGCCATATATTTACTTTTCCTTTTATTCTCAACCAAAGCATCCTTATTTGGAATTATATCTTTTACAAACGACTTCCCTCCCATGCTACCTAGCTTTTTCCTCATTAAAAATATTTATTTTTTAAAATCTTCCTAAGAATTTAGAATAAGAAAAATTAAGGCTTGCACCTTGCGTGCACTTGTTTCCTATGACTCTTGCTCACAACACTTGTTTCCTACTTTCTCTAAAAATCTAAAACTTAAAAAGTCACATATCTAAAACAAAAAAAATATGAGACTGTTCATTTTTTTAATACTTGTTCCTTACTCATTCTTACAACACTTACCCTATTTTTCTCCAAAGATCTAAAACAAGAAAAATAAGACTTTCTTCCTGCTTGCACTTGTTCCATTTTACGTATACTCATAATTTATTTTTAAGTATATTAAAAAACAAATATTTACATATTAACAAATGGTATTTGAAAAAATTATTATTTTTTAATTATAAATATTATTAATTTATTTTTACCTTTAGATTAATAAAATTTTATAATAACTTTGAAAGTTTAAAAATACTTAACTTTTAATCGTTTAAACAAATCTCTTGATAAAGATGTGTTGAATAATCTCAATTATCCAAAATATATTTAATATCCAACCACAATGTTTGTATAGAAGGTTAGGGTTGAGCAATCCTGTACACACTAAAATTGTGGTTGTTAACACTCAAACACATACAACCTTTCCAAATTCCTTGCACTAATAAAAATAGGATTCTACCCA
The DNA here is from genome assembly GCA_028583015.1 of Wollemia nobilis. NCBI lineage: Eukaryota > Viridiplantae > Streptophyta > Pinopsida > Araucariales > Araucariaceae > Wollemia > Wollemia nobilis. The sequence goes on along the minus strand of JAQPPZ010001668.1, from coordinate 1,627,761 downwards.
AAAGAATAATTTTTTGTATAACCTGATAGTTGGCACAGGAGAGACAATTTTCTATTGTTTTTTTTTAATATTGGAAGATGCTAAGAATTTATATTTTGACTATTTATTTTCTAAAATATAGTTTCTCACGCTCCTTCCGCAATTCTATAAACCATAACAAACTCTTGTTTAAATTTGATTCGTTGCAGAATCACAGGCATAAACTCGTTGAATCTGTCGGAGAGGCCGTTCTCACCCATCTTCACATTCAAAGCATGTACCGCCAATAAAGCTGAAAAGTCTATATTTCATGCTTCCCACCCTTTTCTTCCCCTCCATTTGAGTATTTCTCTACGATACAGAGCACGGCAAGCTACACAATGATGGCCGGAACAGTTCGAGTTGCACCTCTATTTTTGTTGCTTCCATCCAGATACACTTCAACTCCAATCAGTCGAACTCATCATAAATCCGTCTCTGCTAGGATTCGAACCTTGCACGGGCCCAGAACTCAACTCTGCAATCACAATAGAATTTTCACCTCTAAATTTAGTAAGAATTTGCCGATTCTGAAATTTTCTTTACGTTTAGTATGCTTATCTATTCAGAGAGAGTATATTGCATATAGCATACCTAATATCCCAGTGAAGTAACTTAGGCATTTTCAAGTTAGGCATATATGTACAGAAAACAGAACAAATAATGGAGGGATATCAAACTGCAAACACCATATATAACCTCACAGCGTGCCAAATAATGTATTATGGAGTTGAGTTGCTCTCAAGGACATACTCTCCGTGCAATTCTTTGATGAGATTGGCCAACGTTTAGTAAACGTATGTGTTTCTCCTGAAGACGAGGTTCACCTTCTATTATGTAAAGAAAGAAATTATATTGATTTCCATACATGATGAAAGTAAGGACAACTGTCCACGAAACGTAACAGTTAAAACAGGTTTGGATAACTCATTTGGAATGATCCAATAAGTCGAACGACTAAAATAAAGTTCCTTAAATTAAATAGAGGGGGCAATGGTACTAAATAAGATTAGTAGACTGAAATGGGTATGTAAACCCCAAGAGACTTGGAACAAGTTTGAATAACTTATCTGGAACTCGAACGACTAAAATAAAGCCCCTTAAATTAAATAGAGGGAGCAATGGTACTAAATAAGAGTAGTAGACCTAAATGGTTATGTAAACCCCCAGGCAAGTCAAATGATATGAAGTCCATAAAATGCAGATAAGTCATCGGTCCTATAAAAGGAAGGCCCATTAGCAAGAACTACCCAAAGAGCCAAGACAAAGAAGCCAATAGAGATTAAAGCTGTAGTTGCATCAGAGTCAGGAGCAGCAGAAGGACAATAATCCTTGCTGATTGCCACAAAAGGGTCAATATAGAGTCTGATAATATCGTCAAGAGAATGCATCACTACACAAAACGAGAGGAATGCATCTAGAGTTCCCATTTTGTGTATAAAGAGCCTTAATAGGGCAATAATGGCCTTTCTGGAAATGCCCTTTTTTTTTATTGACTGCTTTGAGCTAAAGGACGATGTTTGCTAGCCCCAAATTGATCAGTCCACTGCAAATCCTGCTCTTTTATTTAATAAATAAATGTCAGTTTAAAAACAAAAATCCTAATAAATAGGGCTTAGACATATCTGATCTTCATATTAAAAAAAAAAGACCCTTAGAGACCTCTAGCACTTCTAAAGCTGTTTAATAGACAAAAATATCTGTGGCTTATTTTATAGTAAGTTAGATATAAAAAATTAAGATGTTTTGTTGAATGTAGCACCCTGCAATCAAATTGTCTAGGCATGTTGCTTATTATGTAAGCGATGTTTAGAACTCCTCAGAAGATCAGCCTTCAACCTAAGAAGACTGGTCAAGCCTTATCTCTATTGTATTATATTGTCATATAAGGTTATATTTATATTTGTGCTTTCATGTGTTTTCCTAAAGTCAACACCTTTGTCATCTTCATCAACGCCTTCGTTGATGGCGCCACCTTCGATGTCACAACTTTCTTTGTCTTCGGCACTCTCGTCATCAACACTCTTGTTGTCAGTGCTTCTGCATGACCTTTTGCTGCACAATATTTTGCTGCAAGACATTCATTGTCTTTGTCTTCTTTAGCCGTCAATGACAATGTCTCCAACAAATTCTCACTTCCCTCCTTCGAAAAGGGCCACACGCATCTGTGGCTAAGACTCCTTTTGTCACCCAAAGGGTTTTGCTTGTGTCCAAGCTTCATTGTCTAGGAACAGACTCTTTAGAAGGTCCTCCTTATGCATTTCCTTTTGCTTGTGAAGGGGGCTCTTAATGTTGTTGCGCCTTTGTGCATGCTTCGTCATGTTCATCGTCCTCACGTCTTCCATCTCCATGTCTAGTGTTGTCTAGTGTTTACATGCTTTTCATCTCCATGTCTAGTGTTGCATGTCTTTTGTCTTCTCCATATACAATATGCTGAGACTTTTATGTTGGCTTTTGTCCTTGTGTGTACATCTTCCATTTCCATGTGCACATCTTGGTGCTTCACTCATTCACCTTGTTGTGTTGTGTTTGCTCTCATCATGCGTCCTTCTTCTTGATCTAGGGTTACTATGGCAACAACACCAAACGTAGTATAGATTTTTGTCCCAAATAATCAAAGCAAACAAATGAAAGAAACATGCAACAAGCAATGAACAACAATTCTATGAATAGAATAATTTCATTATGATACATTACTTACAAAAACATGATATCTGTGTCGCAACCCTATGAGACGATCTCTTGTCTTCACTACCAATACCAACAACACAACGACACACAATGATGATTCAACGATAACATTCAGCTACTCTCATGTGGAATATATACAAAATGCAAGGGGTGTTAGAAGGTTACAACTCCCAATCATCACCTTCATACCGAACTACAAACTGAATTGCAAACTAATCACACAAGACACAACACATTATCTTATCATGTTTGGGTGCACATGCAACAATCCATGACGTCTACAAAATGATAACTCATAACAACAGTTGATCAACACTCATTACAACTTTTTGACAACACTTGTATACAATACAAAATGAACTTGTTAAGTTGTTAACTCATTGAGGTGGTGCCACGTCCGTCTATTGAGTTTGATTGGGTTGGCTACCTATAAATTTTGTTGCTTTCATAGAGATAAGTATATTCCAATTTCAAATTTGTGGAAATCATGGTGTCAATATTCAGACTTATCTTGGACTTGGCAAACTTAGTATTTTGACTTGGGGCAACACTTAGGGGAAAAAACTTTGTGCTGACTTGAAAAATAAGGGGAATTATATATACATATATATATATGTGTGCGCGCATGTGGAGAGAGAGAGAGAGAGAGAGAGATGGATTGATCTATCTATGTATATATATGCATTTTATAGAAAGAAACTCGACAAGTGTAACAATGACTTTGACGCAGTTGGGGTCACTTGGCTCGCTTACTTGCTAGTACTTATAGATTTCACGAGAGTCCAAACACTCCGGTACAAATCATTGATGGGGGAACCTATGCTTATTCTAGATCAGCAATAGTGCCAAATGTTGCATTCGAGAATAGCATTATGTGTTGCAATCTATTTTGGGTAAATTCTAAGTTGCAAGTTGAGAAAAAGGAATCTAATGCAAAGTATACATAAATGTTTGCATCAAGGTCCAATACCTAATAGCACACACAAATTGAAAGAAAATTTGATAAATCATACAAGGATATATCGATATTTGCATAGATGATCATAATCCAATATAAGGTCTTTGCATTGCTAGAGACTTTCAAACAACAAACGTTTTATATACCAAATAATAACTCTAAGGAATATGTTGACATGGGCCAAGATGCTAAAGCTTATGGCATAGTTCTCTTACTTGTACACTCGAGTGCTTAGACTCTTTCTATTCTTTTTTTTTTAGATAATTTTGGGTGCACTGTATCTTGAGCTGGGCACATCCAACTAAAAACAGGTGCACGTCGGGTCTTGACTTGGTCTCTTTTGCATTCTTTGTCTCGTTTTGCATGGCAGATCTCTGTTTAGAGTGACAGTAATAGTCAACTACTACACACACCAGTGCTACTCTCTGAAAATCTGTTGTACTCGAACATTTTGAGATCAATAAAGCGAAAGATTCTGTGTGACATTCTGAAATGATTGTCTCTATTCATTCATGAATGCGAGGAATTAGTAGTTTTCCTTTTTTTCCCTCTGTTAGTCCTTTTTTCGTGATATTGCTGATTACCTTTGAAAATTGATTCCACTGGAGTTATTCGGTTTGTGCTGGATTTGCTAATTGCACCAATGTTGATCTCGCAACAACTTCGGCCATATTTTTGCTTTCTTTATTTCTTTCTCACACCCTTTTCCTTACAAAGTAGATTAGATTTATTTTTCATGGATTTAGTCTAGATTTCCAAGTTTTGCAATTAAATTAGCATGGAACCGACACAAATCCAAAGGTTGGAAAGAGTAAAACTCTTCTCATCCATTTTTTGAACTGCGATCATGGGCATAAATTGTCCTTGATGATTTCCGTGTTAAACACCAACCGCGGCCGATAGTCGGTTGGCAACTACCCAACTACCACTGAACAACCCATGTACATTAAAAATTAAAATACCCCATTACATTACATTATTACAAACATATAGTGCCACATACATACACAACACTACATGACAAACATGATGACTCTTATTTACGCATAATACCTTCACATTCATATGCACATGTATCCATGTGTGCATATGTCCATACAGTTGTACATTCATGCAAATGTGCACTCATGTAGGCGTGTCAAATCATTTGCCTACAGTGAGTAGTACTCATCTTTGTTCTCTAGAGAATATTGCTTCTTGGGAATCACTGGTTGTCATCATCAATACTTTAGGATTATTATGCAACTATAGTTGATTGACACTTCTGTTGATCAACTTCCTTCCTTTAGCCATTCCTTGGATGCCTCTGTTTGTCTCCTTCTCTCAATAGAAATGATCCAAAAAAACAATTACTGGAGATATCTATGGACAATACATTTGGTCCCTATCAGTCGCTGCTTCTGGGATTTCTAAATTGCACTTGTTGTAGATTATTGTTTTTGTCATTTGTCAACAAAATTGTGTCCAACATCATTGGTGACATGATTTGAGGAACCTCCTTAGTCAGTTGAAAGTCTGCTCTCATTACCTTTGTGTTGAAATTGACCACCATCTCCCTCATGATGGCAAGATTTTTTATTTTTGCGTTCTTATTGAAGTGGAGGATGAGGAGTATTTCATCATTTTGTTTCCTCTCTACAATGGATACATATATAGACTCTAGGCAATCACTTTCTACCTTCTTTTGTTCTCCAGATTAGCAATTCCTTGAGCTCTCTAATAGATTGTTACCTCTATACCCCATCTTAGGCTTAAAAGGTGTCAAGCGTCTCCTTGACATTACCATTTCATTTACAGATAATGACTGATCTGTGAGATGGTGCTTGTCTTTGCAGAGTTCCTCCAAGAAACTCCAACAATCTCATATCTCTATTCGAAATGAAATAATAGCAATCATAGATATGAGATTCTCGCAAGTCTTTTGAGTACTTGCGGATCCATGAGCTGAGTGAACTTGGATGAGTCTCTTTTTTGTAATATCTACGAGATTTTTTGGTTTTTTCTTATTTGTTGAGTCATTGCTGTGTTTTTTGTCAATTATGAATTGAGTCAAAACAATAGACTTGTTGAGTTTGAGATGAGTCTGAGTCTTGTTACTATGATAGCAATTTCTTTTAATACCAAGGTCCTTTTAAATCTTCTAAAGGGTGGACACACATTACTGATTTCCTAGTTACCATTCATTTTTCTTCAAATTTTGATGCTAGGAGAGGCATTAGATGGAACACTTCCACACCTGCTAAGAATAACCTAACTTGGCCCTTTAAGCCCTAGGCATTCCTTGGTGGAGATTATCAGATACTACATAGACTTAGTGTGATCGAGGACATGATCTTTGGATCTTTTGCTTTAAATTGTGAGAGAGCCAATGTTGTGCTATTTTTATTAGATTGTGATAGAACCAATGTTGTGCTATTTCTCTTTCAAACATAAGTTGTTGGCTCTTTGCCTATTGAGCAATCTTTCTTCTTGTCTCATTTCCATTAAGTTGCACTTGCCCTTGGTTCTTATGCTTTATGTCTGTAATTCTTTCATGTATACCTCCGCTGATTTTTGTTGGCTTTTACTTCAGTTTCGTGTTTGGTTCCCATCATTCTTTAGTAGGCTTTTGCCTCTAGGTTTTTCCTTGCCCAAGTTCTCTCTATTGTATTGTGTTGCTCAGTGAGTTATAGACACTTTTTGTATTGTACATAAGTAGTTTTGTCAGGGTGTTGATCAATGGGTTGTAACGAGTTTTGATCAGGTGTTATCATTTTGCATATGTCATGAAGTTGTGAATGTAAATAAGACAATGTGTTGTGGTTGTGGTTGGTTTATGAGTAGATAGTTCAGTACAAGAGGGTGACGTTTGGGAGTTGTAACCATCTACCCGTCTTTCATTTTTGTATATATTCCATTGTGAGTAGTAGAATGATTGTTCTTGTTGGATCACCATTGTATGTTGTCATTTTGTTGTTGATAGTGAAGATGAGAGTACATCTCATAGTGTTGAGACAGAGATTAGAAGAGTTATTAAAGTGGAATGAAATTCCATCATAGGAATATGCCACTAGAAATATATAGCTTGTATAAGAAGAGCATCACATGAACTAATTAGAAAGCAAGAGGGCCAATTACCCCCCACACTCACGCCGTGACTCAATTTTAATAGGGGTAAGGAATCCCACATGAGCGGGACAAAGGGCTTGCACCTTTGAGCATTCTACCCCATTGGCAAAGAGTTTGGTTCCCTGTTTTGTTTGATGATGCAGTCTAGATGAGGGGTCTATTGAAAGACAACCTCTTCTAGCAGTCCGAACATCTCATAACAGATTCACACAACCAGAGAATGAACAACACATTACAAAACTCAATACATCATTAAATTGATTCTTTGCCGGGTTAATGGGAATGAAGGTGGAATTTGGAAGGCTAAAAGTCATGCCACTTCCTCTTCTCTTGGCAGCTGGAAAAATCTTCAATTTTTTTTTTAAATTATTATTATTATTATTATTACCTGGATGCTTCTGCATCATACACACTGGGAAAGAGAAATGCTTCATGAGCTCCAGCTTGTGAACATGAATTACTCTTCAAAGTCATTGCCATTTTATCCTTGCTCTCTTCACAATGCCACTTTTTCTGTCTTATCCTTGCTTTCTTTTGAGAACAAAACCTTCTCTTGTAGAATCCACTCAACATTTCTTTCACTTTGTCCCATTCCATCACATCCATCCAACCACAATCAACATGTATTTTGTTGGCCATTTTATCTTTGTGCCAACAATATTTCTTAGGGTGATTATTTATACCACAAATTACAAATCTCACATGGATGCAAATCCAAACACTTAGCTGTCACATTGTAGCATGGTGGTGAGTATCCCAACGGTGGAGGAACAAAATGACAGATTTAGAGGCCAAGCAAGATTGCAGTCAATGCAATTTCACATTGACTCAACATTCCACTTGAATGACAATCAAATGACAATGCACTTGTATGGTAGTCAAGTGACAATGCACTTGTATGACAGTCAATTGATCCACTTGTACGGCATGTTGAAGTCTTCACTTCTACGACAAGTGCTTGTACGACAACACTTGAACGACAACTAACTTGCTCACTTGTACAACAACTAACTTGCTCACCTGGACGACAACTTAGCAAGTGACTTGTACGACAACTATGCAATCCACTTGTACAACACTCCTAACTGATCCACTTGTATGACAACTCTCGTATGGTGCTTTTGAGAACTTGAGACAACCTTTGTTACAAAAATTGGTGATGAAATCGGCGAGTCCCGATTTTTTGCGATTGTTTCAAAATTCTGAGTCAACTTGGCACAAAATCAGGAATGGTCGATTTTTGGCCGATTTTTTGAAAAAATCGCCGATTAAATCGAAAAAATTCGGCTGCAGTTATAGGGGTAGAGGTTGCGGTTGATTTGCTTTAAAGTTTTTTTTTTTTTTTCATTTTCTTTCATTTTAACTATTGCAAATTGGAGAAAGGGGTCTGCCTACCTGCTACCACACCAAACCAAACACGCTAGGGCATCCTAACAACGGATTGTTTGTGGTTTAAACTGATTAGTTAAGATGTCTAGGACTAGTTAGTTATCAGTCTAGGACTGATTAGTTAGTGCTAAACGTAAGGGTGGTTTGGACGGTTGAGACTGGTTGGTTACAGCAACCGCCAGGTTTGCCTTATAAATACCCCCCTACTATTCATTTTTGATATCCATTGTAATACGGAGAATCCATGCTAGTCCATTGTTATCAGTTGTAATCCAGAGTGATTCATGTTGTGCAGATCAATGATGAATACAACAAGTGTTGTTCCAGAATTGTGTTATATGTGATTGCATTATTGTGTTGCATGTTTCTTATTGACGTCTGGTATGAGATAGACTGGTATATGCTTGGGATGTGTTTGCATTGTGCAGTTGCAGGAAGGAGCGGCTGGAGCAGTTTGCAGACTGGAGGATGAACGCAAGTTACAGTAAACGTCTAGGCCTATCCGTTAGACGTCTAGGCCTATCCGTCTAGGCCTTGCCCACTGCACTACCCGTCTGAGATGTGTTAGATGTTTTTAGGTACAACCCGTCTAAGACTGCACTTACCCGTCCGAGCCAGGCTACCCGTCTAAGATATCAACACTGTTAGGAGGTGAAGTCAATATCCAGATCTCCAATGTTCTTCAGCAGAGAGGTGCATGGTGGTGCAGCTTATAAAGAGGAAACAAACAATATTCTGTAGTCTTCCTTTGGGAGAGGAAACAAACAGTCTTTTGGACTCTTCCTTTTGGAAGAGGAAACGAACAGTTTTTTGGACTCTTCCTTTGGAAGAGGAAACAAACAAATTTTGGACTCTTCCTTTGGAAGAGGAAACGAACAGTTTTTGTTTTTTCTATAAAAGGGGAATGACCCCTTGCATGTAAATTATGATTGAATGTAATTCTGCCAAAATCAATAAAAGATCAAGCTGCCATTACCCCGTGGTTTTTCCTGCACATTGCAGGTTTTCCACGTAAAATTTGTGTTACTATTTTTTTCTGTGTTATTGTGTTTTTTTGCTTGCACATAATTTTGCTATATTTTCTAACATCTGGTATCAGAGCCTAGGGTTTTGTGCAAGTGGGAGCTGCAATAATGACTGGAAGTGTAACCAAGTTTGAGATTGAAAATTTTGATGGCAGGAACTTCGCCCTATGGAAGATGAAGGTGGAGGATTTGTTGGTTCAAAATGACCAAGCCCTAGCCTTGAAAGGGGTCGCGAGTAAACCAAGCGGCATCAAAGATGAGGAGTGGGCAACGGCTGGATAGGAAGGCGGTTTCTACAATCCGTCTATGCCTAGCGGACTCCGTCTTGTTCAATGTTGTTGAAGAAAAAACCGTGGAAGCCCTTTGGAAGAAGCTTGAAAAGTTGTATGAGACGAAATCTACAACAAATAAGGTTTTTTTGAAAAAACAGCTTTACAGCCTAAGGATGAAGGAGGGCTCATCTGTGGCAGATCACTTGAATGAGTTTAATACCCTCATCAGTAAACTGGTTTCAATTAATGTGAAGATGGAGGATGAGGACAAAGCTATCACCCTACTTTGTTCCCTCCCGGAGACTTGGGATCATTTGGTGATGACCATCAACAATTCATCATCAGGAGCTCTAACTTTTGATGATGTGGTAGCCGCTTTGTTGGCAGAAGAGTTGAGGCGGAAAACGTCTTTGGAACCCTCAACCAATGAAGCCCTGGCTGTGAGAGGTCGATCTTTCGAGAAGAGTCAACAAAGTAGATCACGGTCCAGGATCTAAGTCTAAAGGACAAAAGCTGAAAGGGAAGTGTTGGCATTGCGGGAAGCCAGGGCACTCAAAGAAGGATTGTTGGCAGTTTAAAAAGGAAAAAAATGGTGAAAACCAATTTCAGCCTTCAGCTGAAGCCAGTACAGTAAATTTTGGAGAGATGACAACATGTGAGGCTTTACGTATCGGCAACAACGGATCTGTTTTATATACCGGGTTTTGGACTCGGGTGCATCTTTCCACATGTCTCCTCACGAGAGCTGGTTTGACAAATATCAGCCATATAGTGGTGGGAAGGTCTACTTGGGTGATCATCACCCTTTATATATTGCGGGAAGAAGGGACATAAGGATCGAGGTTGACGATGGTAGAGAAAGGATGTTATGTGATGTGCAACATGTTCCAGTTTGCGGAAGAATTTGCTCTCAATCAAGATGATGGATAAGCTAGGGTATTCTGTCACTTTCGGTAACAACTATTGCAAAATTACCAGAGGTGCTATTGTAGTAGCAAAGGGAGAATCTTATGGGACCCTATATCGTTTATGTGGTGATATGGTGACGAGCCATGCAACAGTAGCAACTTCAGTTCAGGATGCAGTAATGCTATGGCATCAACGCCTAGGCCATATGAGTGAAAAAGGTCTGAAAATTCTGCATGACAGAGGTATGCTTTCCGGGATTAAGTCTTGCAATTTAGACTTGTGTGAGCACTTGTATTTTTGGTAAACAAAAGAGGGTTCGGTTTACTGAAAGCCCTGGTAAGAGTTCTGATTTTCTGCAACTTATACATTCGGATATATTAGTCCCCACTCAGTCCTTAAATGGTGCCATCTATTTTCTGACATTTATAGATGCTTATTCTAGGAGAGTGTGGGTTTATTTTCTGAAGAAGAAGTCGGAAGCTTTGCAGAAATTTAAAGAGTTCAAAACTCAAGTAGAGAAAAGTTTGGGCAAGCTTGTTTTATGTCTTAGGTCGGATAATGGGGGTGAATATTGCTCCAAGGAATTTGATAAATTTTGTACGTAGGAAGGAATTAAGCACCAGAAGATTGTACCATATACTCCACAACAAAATAGTGTGGGTGAGCGGATGAATCGCACAATCATGGAACGTGCAAGAAGCATGCTCAACGCATCCATGTTGGATAAAAGGTTATGGACAGAGGCTATTAATACAGCTGTTTACCTCATTAACAGGTCACCTACAGCTGCGTTGGATGGACAAATTCTAGAGGAGGTTTGGTGTGGTAAGCCATTTGATTACTCTCATTTGCGTACCTTTGGTTGTGATGCATTTGCCCATGTGCCTAAAGAAAAAAGGTCCAAACTTGACTCGAAGTCATGCAAATGTGTTTTTCTCGGCTATGGAGATGCAATAAAGGGGTATAGACTGTGGGATCCTACTGCCCACAAGGTAATTATTAGCCGAGATGTTATTTTTGATGAAAAATCCATGCAAAGGAAGGAGGCACAACAAACACCTAATGTTGTACCAGTTGAAGTAGACATGAACGAAGATGAAAATGAAAATCAGCATGCTGAAATTTTTGACCATCATGCTGAATTTTTTGACCAGCATGCAGAACAGCAAGTAGAACAACAAGTAGAGCAGCCACAACAGTCACAAGACCAAGAGCCACAATCAACAGATCATTGGGTTAGAAGATCTACACGTCCACCAAAGTATCCGGAAAGGTATTCTCATGTTTATCAGTCCTCTTTTGCTTTGTTAGCCGATGATGGTGAGCCTAGTTCATTTCGGGAAGCTAGAGAGTCTGAGAATGCAGAAAAGTGGAGGAAATCCATGGAGGAGGAAATCGAGGCACTTCGCAAGAATAAAACGTGGGAACTTGTGGATCTCCCACTTGGAAGAAAGACTGTTGGAAACAAGTGGGTGTACAAAGTGAAGAAGAACAACGATGGGCTGTTGGAATGCTATAAAGCTCGCTTGGTGGCAAAAGGCTATGTGTAAAAGTCAGGTATTGACTTTAATGAAATTTTCTCTCCAGTTGTGAAGATGACTACTATTAGAGTTTTACTTGCACTTGTAGGCTGCACGGGATTTAGAACTGGAGCAGCTTGATGTAAAGACTGCTTTCTTGCATGGTGATCTCAAGGAGGAGATTTATATGGATTAGCTCGAGGGCTATGAGGAAAGAGGCAAAGAGCATTTGGTTTGCAGATTGAAGAAATATTTGTACGGGTTGAAACAGGCGCCAAGGATGTGGTACAGGAAATTTGACACCTTCATGAAGATCCAAGGTTTCAGCGGGAGTGAAGCTGACCATTGTGGATACTATAAGAGGTTTGATGATGGTGGTTTTATTATTTTGTTGTTGTATGTTGATGATATGCTGGTTGCGAGGCCCCGACACGAAGAAAATAATTGATCTAAAGGCTCAGTTGACTAGGACATTTGAAATGAAGGATTTAGGAGCAGCAAACCAAATTTTAGGGATGAAGATACACGGGGACAGAAAAGGAAGAAAGATCTGGTTAAGTCAAAAGTCATATATAGAAAAGCTTCTGCAACGCTTCAATATGCAGAATGCAAAACTAGTTAGCACCCCACTTCTTTCAAACTTAAAATTGTCTTCCAACCAGTGTCCTAGAACAGAAGCAGAGAAGACAAGCATGTCTCGTGTACCGTATTCATTAGCAATAGGAAGCCTCATGTATGCCATGGTGAGCACCGGACCGGATATTGCCCAAGTAGTGGGAGTAGTTAGCCGGTACATGGCAAATCCTGGTAAGGAGCATTGGAATGCAGTGAAGTGGATATTTAGATATTTAAGAGGCACTTCAGATGTTGCTATTTACTACGGATTGGATAGTTTTCAAGTTAAAGGTTTTGTGGATTCCGATTATGGTGGAGATAGAGATGGGAGAAAGTCCACTACAGGATATACTTTCACTCTTGCTTGGTGGAGTTGTGAGTTGGGCTTCTAAGTTGCGATCTGTGGTGGCTTTATCATCCATCGAGCGAGAATATATTGCGGCGACTCATGCCAGCAAAGAGGCAATTTGGCTAGAGCGACTGTTGGGTGACTTCAAGGTAATGCAGGGGAAAATTACATTGCATTGTGATAGCCAAAGTGCTATTCAGCTAGTGAAGAACCCAAGATTCCATGATCGCACGAAACACATTGATGTCAAGTACCACTTTATAAGAAATGTGGTGGAAGAAGGTAAGATCCTGTTGCAGAAAATCGACACTAAAGTGAATCCTGTAGATATGCTTACTAAGCCGGTCAAGACAGAGAAGTTTGAGTGGTGCAAAACTTCTCTGGGCTTGCTGAAAATGTGATAAGGGCAGCATTGGGCAATTGGCACTTGGATGGAAAAACATAGGCAAAGAAGTACTGTATATTGACTTCAAGTGGGAGAATGTTAGGAGGTGAAGTCAATATCCAGATCTCCAATGTTCTTCAGCAGAGAGGTGTTGGCAATTTTGGGTACCTTGGGTACATTGCCCTTGCTCAAGTGTTGATGTTGTCATTGATGTCAAAGAGCGGAAGGGTTTTTGTGAAAACCAAGGCAGTCTAAATTATAGGTTTTGTTTAAATCCATGGTCGGCAGTTTTGAAATGGGTTTTTCTTAAAACCCAAGTTAGCTCTTCGTTTTGTTGAAAAAGGTGCTCCGATGATGAAGATATTTAATTTTAAATATCCAGTTTAAATTTTATTTATTTATTTAAAATTTAAATTAATATTTTAAAATTAAATTAAAGTTTTTCACCGGCTTGTTTTCAAAGCCGACGTTGCTAGGGTTTTGCAACGGATCAATTAGGGTTTCCTGTTGACAAAGCAAGGTTAAGCAACCGAAAAATTCTAGGGTTTCATGTTGACCTAATTAGGGTTGCAACCGACGTGTTTGAGAATGTTTTGATGGGATATTCTCTTCTATAAAAAGGCGGGACTGTTGCAAGGTTGAAGTGTGGGCGTGATGCGATATATGCGAATGAAGTTCGTGTGCAACAGAGTGTAAGTCGGTGATAGTTCTTTGGAGTTAAAGAAAAGAGATCGCAGCGATGAGATAGTGAGTGAGTGCGTATCGACCGATCGAGAACAAAGAGAGCGATATGCGGACGGCGTGTTTAAAGTCCGAGGCAAAAATACGCGAGATGGTAGAAGTGAGATTTCATGGAAGGTGCGGCGAGTGAGTGGTGCAAAGAGAAGATAAGAACGCGGTATGCGAAGTCGTGTTCGAGTGTGAAATGACAGTGTGTTGGTTGTAGAAGTAATATTTACGTGAAGTTGCAGCGAGAGAACGCGGAGAGATATAGAGGAGTGGTTGAAAAAGTGCGAATCATTTTCACGACGACGTCGAATGCCGACAAGCGACGAACGCAAGAAAAATAGCGAGATCGTGTAAATTGAGGTGACAGTTTAATTCTGCAATTTTTATTACTATCTCCAAGTTGTAGCTTGGTAAAAGGGGTTGGTGCCTCTTTCCGGTTGGAGCTGGAAAAATTGGAGTTGGTGCTCCATTACTTGTAGGAGATAAAATTTAGAGGTTGGTGCCTCTTACCGGTTAGTCTTTGGTGAATGATTATGTAAAGTTGTAGCTTTGCATTTGGTGGATTTGGATGGTAGTCCAAGCAGTCTTTTTGAGGAGTAGCCACATCGGTGAACCTCGTTAAAATGCCGTGTTATGTGTGATGCTCTTAGTACTTTTATTATTTCTGTTTTAATCTGCTGCAGTTTATTTAAAAGTCTAAATTGCTTTTAAGTTTTTAAAGAACACACTGATTCACCCCCCCTCTCAGTGTCATTGTGATTATAACAATTGGTATCAGAGCAAGGTTCCCAATTTTGGCTAAATCAGTCAGGGTTGATCTTGGATTAGTACACAATGGCTAAGAAGAATAGATCCTCATCCAAAAAGGCATCCCAGCCGGTTTCAGTTCCTATGGTTGAGAAAATTGAACCAGAAATGGCAGAAGGAATGAACTCCGAAGTTGAAGAAGTTGAGGCTGAAGTTGATTTAGAGGGTGAGCTAGTGTATGCCCTTACGGAATGGGAATCGGAGAAAAAGAAGAATGAAAAATTGTCAAGGAAACTTAAGGATGCAAACAACATTATTGCCGGTTTAAAAATACGGGTGAAGAATACAAGAAAATGTATGAAGATCTGGAAATACAGGTATCCATGAAGATAGACCACTGCAGCAAATTGGAAGAAGAAAATGTGAGTCTTCGAATACAGATACAAGAGCTGGATCGAAAAATCAACTGTCATGTAAAATGTGAAGAAAGCTCGATGAAATTGGACAAAATTCCGAGCGATCAAAGATCCACAGGTATCAAATTTGGTCTCGGCTTTTACGAAGGAGAATCATCAAGCTGGACCAAAAGCAAGCAATGTTGAAAGTGAAAAGAACAAAGACAAGAATCGAGGCAAAAGAAAGATATAATGCCGGACCTGAAATAGCGGTGACAATGATGGCTTTACTAAGGTCACACATCAAAAGAATAGAAGATCCAAGGCTCCGGCAACAACCTGGCCAAGACCATCTTTCAGGTTTAATCATTATTTCTATGGTTTTTGTTTCAAGTGTAATGTTTATGGGCATAAAATTGTTGACTGCAAATACAACGTAGGTCCAAGAAGTTTCACTAGTAGAAATGCGTTTGCTCCTTTAATGAGTTATGCGGTAGAGTGTTTTAAGTGTCACAACTTTGGTCATATTGCCAGAAATTGTCGTAGTATGTCTGTTTCATATCAACCTCATGAAAGCAATTTCAACCGTATAGAGCAAAACAAAATAGAATTTATCTTTGAAGGATATGTGCAAAATTCTAAAAAGGGGAAGTCACGGCTAGAACCCAATACCACAGTTAAAATAGAATGGAAACAAAAAGAACAGCTCAGGAAAGAACAGGATTCTTTAATAGTGCAGACAACTTTTAGAGCTCAGAATAAACATGTTCCTTGGATTCTTGATAGTGGTTGCTCAAGTCATATGACAGGTGACAAACGGAAATTCGAAAATCTACAAAAGTATGAGGGTGGTTCTATAAAATTCGGCAACAATGACGGAGCCAAAATAATAGGTAAAGGAACGGTCAAAATTAGTGAAGGAAAGATCAAGTCGGAGGAAGTTTTATATGTGGATGGTTTGAAACATAATCTATTGAGTGTGAGTCAAATCTGTGACAAAGGACATGAAGTAGTTTTCAAGAAGCATGGTTGTGAAGTCAGAAAAATAAACAGCAGGAAATTAATAGCAACCGGCTCAAGGACGTACGGCAATCTGTACACACTCTCAGAGTTTTCAGAAGGTATGTGCTTCATGGGACAAGAAGAAGAGAACTGGTTGTGGCATAAGAGGCTTGGACACATAAGTTTTGATAATCTGGTAAGAATTAGCGCTAAACAAGCAGTGAGAGATATTCCAATCATTAAAAAACCTGCAAATAGTATGTGTGCTTCATGTCGGAAGGGTAAACAGGACCGAGTTTCGTTTAAAACAAAAGAACATCACACTAACGAGGCTTGGTCAAAACAGGTTTAGTCGAAGCGGCTTAGTCGGAACATGTGGATTCAAAGAACGGGTATGCCTAAAAGAAACAACACTATTACTTGTTATAAGTGCAACAATAAAAGTCACCTTTGTCGGACGGTGCGAGTTGAAATTCCGGGATATAGGAACGAGGAACGGTGGCATGATCGGGTCCAAGGATCGGAACAATGACGGGAACAAGAATATGGTCAAAGAGTTCAAGAGAAGACCCGACAAGGAAGTTATAGACGTTGATGTTGATCGAGTGCCTAATGGGAGTTTTACTCCCACCCCAGAATTAATCACCTCATCGGGGAGGTGGGGGAGGGACTAAGCTAAGAGGCTCATTCTTAGTTTCGAGCCCCAAAGGTGGCCCTTTGCCATTGATGACAAAGGGGAGAGATATGAGTAAGGGGAGAGCTTCAAGTGAAGAGGAAAGCTTCAAGTCAGGGGGAGCAAAACTTCAAAGAGATTGATTTCGGTTTTGGCTCTTGAAGATGTGTTTTTAGTAAAGGGTTGCCATCAATGACAAAGGGGGAGATTGTTGGCAATTTTGGGTACCTTGGGTACATTGCCCTTGCTCAAGTGTTGATGTTGTCATTGATGTCAAAGAGCGGAAGGGTTTTGTGAAAACCAAGGCAGACTAAATTATAGGTTTTGTTTAAATCCATGGTCGGCGGTTTTGAAATGGGTTTTTCTTAAAACCCAAGTTAGCTCTTCGTTTTGTTGAAAAAGGTGCTCCGATGATGAAGATATTTAATTTTAAATATCCGGTTTAAATTTTATTTATTTATTTAAAATTTAAATTAATATTTTAAAATTAAATTAAAGGTGTTCACCGGCTTGTTTTCAAAGCCGACGTTGCTAGGGTTTTGCAACGGATCAATTAGGGTTTCCTTCTGACAAAGCAAGGTTAAGCAACCGAAAAATTCTAGGGTTTCATGTTGACCTAATTAGGGTTGCAACCGACGTGTTTGAGAATGTTTTGATGGGATATTCTCTTCTATAAAAAGGCGGGACTGTTGCAAGGTTGAAGAGTGGGCGTGATGCGATATATGCGAATGAAGTTCGTGTGCAGCGAGTGTAAGTCGGTGATAGTTCTTTGGAGTTAAAGAAAAGAGATCGCGGCGATGAGATAGTGAGTGAGTGCGTATCGACCGATCGAGAACAAAGAGAGCGATATGCGGACGGCGTGTTTAAAGTCCGAGGCAAAAATACGTAGATGGTAGAAGTGAGATTTCATGGAAGGTGCGACGAGTGAGTGGTGCAAAGAGAAGATAAGAACGCGGTATGCGAAGTCGTGTTCCGAGTGTGAAATGACGAGTGTCTTGGTTGTAGAAGTAATATTTACGTGAAGTTGCAGCGAGAGAACGCGGAGAGATATAGAGGAGTGGTTGAAAAAGTGCGAATCATTTTTCCACGACGACGTCGAATGCCGACAAGCGACGAACGCAAGAAAAATAGCGGATCGTGTAAATTGAGGTGACAGTTTAATTCTGCAATTTTTATTACTATCTCCAAGTTGTAGCTTGGTAAAAGGGGTTGGTGCCTCTTTCCGGTTGGAGCTGGAAAAATTGGAGTTGGTGCTCCATTACATTGTAGCGAGATAAAATTTAGAGGTTGGTGCCTCTTACCGGTTGGTCTTGGTGAATGATTATGTAAAGTTGTAGCTTTGCATTTGCTGGATTTGGATGGTAGTCCAAGCAGTCTTTTTGAGGAGTAGCCACATCGGTGAACCTCGTTAAAATGTCGTGTTATGTGTGATGCTCTTAGTACTTTTATTATTTCTGTTTTAATCTGCTGCAGTTTATTTAAAA
Organism: Wollemia nobilis; assembly: GCA_028583015.1. Lineage (NCBI taxonomy): Eukaryota > Viridiplantae > Streptophyta > Pinopsida > Araucariales > Araucariaceae > Wollemia > Wollemia nobilis. The sequence continues at coordinate 1,609,492 of JAQPPZ010001668.1, read as the reverse complement.
GTCTAAATTGCTTTTAAGTTTTTAAAGAACACACTGATCACCCCCCCTCTCAGTGTCATTGTGATTACAACAAGAGGTGCATGGTGGTGCAGCTTATAAAGAGGAAACAAACAGTATTCTGTAGTCTTCCTTTGGGAGAGGAAACAAACAGTCTTTTGGACTCTTCCTTTTGGAAGAGGAAATGAATAGTTTTTTGGACTCTTCCTTTGGAAGAGGAAACAAACAGTATTTGGACTCTTCCTTTGGAAGAGGAAACGAACAGTTTTTGTTTTTTCTATAAAAGGGGAAAGACCCCTTGCATGTAAATTATGATTGAATGTAATTCTGCCGAAATCAATAAAAGATCAAGTTGCCATTGCCCCGTGGTTTTTCTTGCACATTGCAGGTTTTCCACGTAAAATCTGTGTTACTATTTTTTCCTGTGTTATTGTGTTTTTCTACTTGCACATAATTTTGCTATATTTTCTAACAAACACCTCTAGTAGTCTACACATCTGGGACCCTACACGTCTACCAATCTACACGTCTGACCAGTTACACGTCTAGGCAGGTTACCCGTCTGAGTCCAACCCGTCTAGACTGTACATGTCTGACTAACAACGCGTTTGAGGTCGTACACGTCTAGCTAACCCGTCTAGACTGGTTTACCCGTCTAGGCTAGATCTCTGCAACAACTTACACGTTTGAGACTGAACAATCTAAAGTAATGTGAGGCTTCATACTCAAGTTGACCAATCCTTCCTAAATACCTGTCATTCCCTCGTCTCGGGAAGGCACTCACTCTTGTCTACAGAAGAGAGACTGTCCTCTGTGGCCACAGTTAGAAGGAGGCATCATCCGAAGAGTTGTAGTCAAAGGAAATGTAGTCTATAGTCAGAGGAGACATAGTGTGTCATTTGAAGCTTGCCGTCTAAAGAAGTTCAACCAGAAGGGAGCGTGTTTGAGGGACTGTAGTCAGGGAAGTGTGCCATCTAAGAAAGGTGTTGTCTAAGAAATATGCCATCTAAGAAAACTTTGTTAGAAGTGCGCTGTCCTCAGTAAGCGGAGTAGCAGAGAAGAACCCCACTTAACCTAATAACGGAAGGATGAATGAAGCATAGTCATGAAGGATGTTGACGAGCAAGTGAGAGAGACTATGGCTCTGATATGGGAAGAGATAGTGAAAGGCAATTGCGGCAAAGAGTAGTTGCTAGCATTTTGGAAGAAAGGGAAAGGGATGCTAGACTTTAGGAAATAGAGAAGAAGAGAGGGAGAAGGTACCATTGAAGGACATTACCTGGGTACACTCAACAGGAGAGTATTGTTGGACACGGTGGGAGAAGGCTTCGAAGAAGCATCCGTTGCAGACCATGTTGTAGAACATGGGAGTTAACTTCATATTGCAAGTCCCAAAGTTTGGCAAAGACTTCTTTAAGGAATATCTATTGCAAATGTTGGAGACATATGATCCGCAACAAAATGTCAGTAAAGTGCAAGTGGGTGATTGGGAGTTAATTTTTGTCTTCTTAGCAAGCAACTTTAGAAGGATATTTGGGTTACCTAATCAAGGAATACCAGTGGTAAAAGATTCAGTGGATTCCAACCAGTGCAGACAAATGATCCTTGACGTGATGGATCTTACTCTAGATGAAGTGTAGAAATTGATGTCACATGGGAGCTAAGGAGTTAAGCAACAATAGTTGAAGAATGAAGAGCTGCAATGCACCATGAACATCATAATGGCAAGACTTTTTGGAGAGTAGAGAGCCTTAGAGTTACCCATATGGCTCATACCATACATGCAAGGGGTAGTAGCTGGTATAGCCTATGATTGGGCATCTTACCTCTCATACCGCATTAAGAATTTCTTGATGCGGAATATGAAGAATTTTTCAATGGTATTTCATGCCATTGGCTTGTTGCTGAATGTTGTGACATAGGCAAGGGTGCATATTCTAGACTTGGATCCTCCTAGAGATGATTTATCGGAACTAGCGCCAACAATTCTAAGGTGGATGAATGCAAGGCCACACACGAAGGGAGGCACTCCGGTAAAAACATCACGAACGAAGAAGATATTGAAGAGGACGAATCTACTAGAAAATTTACCTAGTGAAGATTTGAAGGACCCACCATTGTCAAGGCCAGAGTTGGGCCAAAAGGAGGAAAAGCCGATGAGGTTGTAAATGGAAGAGCAACCTCAACCCCCCCAAGAGGCCACATTGGATGTAGGTGGTAGGATGGAGTAGACTGTGGAGGAAGGACAACAAGGAGCAACACAGTAAGAGACTAGGGAAAGAGCGGCAATTGAACAATAGCTTGAAATGGAGGCTCAACAAGAAGAGTTTTCGAAGATTGTGCTTATGGATAAGGATATCCAAGATGCAATGGATACAATGGGAGATGTGCAAGTTGGATCACCTGCGTTCCTTGCGAAGGCTCAACAACAGTTTGGTCCAAGCACATCACCTCCAGTGCAGGGGGAGGTGCAATTTGAAATCACATCCACGATAGACAAGGAATGAGCAAGGAAACAAACTGAGCCAACTAAAACACTAGAAAAAGGAAAGGAGTCGGCAACGGAGGATGCAGTGCCGACACAACCAAACCTAGACTCGGATGATAGTGAGCCCATAGTAAAATTTAAATGGGTGAAGGAAGGAGGAAGTAGCAAGCGAATTGAGTAGTTGTCTAAAACTACGGAGCAATTAGTAACAAAGGGCAAGGCAGCTAAGAAATCCATCAATTTATCGGGACAAGGAGGAGAGAATGTGGTGGAGACAACCACAGATGATGACACGGATAATGACCTAAGTGATCATGTGCTAATAGAAGTGCCAAATTTCAGGCAACCACCAGAGTTGGGGGAGCACATTGATGCACAAGTAGATGCTTGCAGAAGCTATCTGGAGTTATTGACAAATTGAGATTGGAGTTCGAAGTGGGTTGTGTTGGACAGTGGAGAAAATGGCAGCTGATGACAGAGAATGAGCTGGGCAAGTTAGTAAATTGGATCCATGATGAGGAATGAATGACGAGACTTGCTAGCATTCATTAGATGTAGCTATGGGAGTTAGAGATTGGCAGTATTAGAACCATGGGTGGGGTGCAAGAACTGTCAGAAGGAACTCAAACACTATACAGGAGACCAACCTAGATTTATATTAATGGAAGCAGCAGTGTACTTTGCCTGCTAAATGAAACAATTGTACAATACATTGAATTGGCACTAGAATTAGTATAGACCTATGCGAGGATCAACTTTTTGGCATACTTGGTGCGGTGGTTAGCCACAAGTACAGTGTAGGTGAAGAAAAGGCTAATCAGTTGTAGGCAACAAAAGCCAAACTTTGGAAAGTGAGTGAAGAAGCAGAAATAGAACTAATCAAGCTAAGAGAGGAGGTTGAGGAAAAGACCAAGGAGATTGAAGAAAAGAATAAGGCTAAAGAGGAATAGGACGAAGTAATTGCACAATTGAAATTCGAGTGCTCAATTAGAGAGCAGCTAGTGGAAGCCAAGACAAAGGAGTTGGAGCACAAAGATCAATTGATTATTGAAAGAGATGAGCAACTTGCACTAATGGCACAAGAATTGTAAATGAAGCCTTTGCAAAAAGGGTGGAGGGAATCTTGACGAAGTTGGTAGCAATTGAACAAAAAGCCAACCATTATGGTCTAGAATGGGCCAAGTATTACAATTATGCCAAGAGACTCAAAGATGAGAGAGAGAGGCATTGAAGCTACAAATTGCAGAGATGGGAGTACCTGTTCCCACACCTCAACATCCAAGTATGAGCATGAGTCCGCCAGAGCAGAGAAGAATGTCGATGAGGACATCGACCAAATCAAAGGGGAGGACAAATGTAGACACTGGTTCTGGACATAAGCAAAAATAGAAGTAATATTGTCTGCAAAAGTGTTTTAGTGTTTATGCACTAAGTTTTGGTCTAAGTGAAATGTAATGAAATGATTGGTTAATGCCAATGAAATGTAATTGAAATAAAATGCAAATAATATGTAATAGCCATCATAATATAGTGCACATAATATAAAGTTGGCATTATGTCTTATGTACGTAGGAAGGGGAAGTTAGTTATGTGCCACTTGTCTTGGAAATCATTGCCAACAACGGCCAGGAATGTGCTATAAAAGAAGACCCCTTCGTCATTGTTGGATATGTTGGGATATGCTATGCTGTGATATGAGAGGATATGAGAGCATATGCTAGATAGTTAGACAAATCATATACGCATATGTGCAAGTGCAAAGCATATTGTGAGTTTGTGTGCAATTGCTGTAATTTGTAAATGCCTTATAGGCAGATCATCAATACAAATCCATTCTCCATTGATGTGTTGGATGTTTGTGTGTTGATATCAATATGTTAGATTACTAGACTTGTGCATTGTTAAGGTATTTTGGTTGCAAGTTGGAAGACACAGTTGGATTTTGTTAGTTGCAGGTCATAGTCAGGGTTGCAGACGTTGTTAGACGAAGCTGAAAATTGTTGCTGAGGATAACCGTTGTCTCATTGGAGTGCAATTGCCATCAAGGGATCATACCGTCATGCCGTCACGTGGGTGCTATCATGCTATCATGTTGATGCTGACCTATTAATGCCGTATGGAGGATGTAGTAAGGTGAATGTCTTCATATCGACTGAAGACTAGAGTCCAATTTGTTGTCATGTGTGTTATCGTTTGATCAGATGATGAAGGTAGTTTTGTTCTAGAGTGACGATTATAGACGTGTTGGCCCCTAAGCCCTGTCACTCTATCTAATTGTTGGGAACCTCACTATTGTGCTACATCCTCTACCGACAATTTTTTCCTCTTGTTGGCAGCTCCTTGCGTCTCATTGCAATTCGCATACCTTCTTTGCACTTATGTCCTTCACCTTACACACCAGTCTACTTCTCCTTGCTCTCCGTTGGGCGTTGGACAATGGAATGCCCAAGCCTTCCCCAATGCGTATATTTATAATGCTGGTGGAGGAAAACTTTATTTAGCGCCCATGCAATAATTGCCTGTTAACTGCCACTTCACCACCTCTTCACCTTGCATGATAATTGAACAATGCGCTTTTCGTCTTTTTCCTTTTTTTTTTGAAGCATCTGAGTCTATCTTCGTCGTCTGATCCATATGGCCACGTAGACTACCACTTGCATTGCGTCTTTAGACAATGAATCGGTCCCCTCTTCTTGACGACACATTTCTTATGCCTAACTTGCCATTTGACTCCTTTCACTTGTACGACTTGTGTTGCATTTGTATGGCGGTCTGTTGTACAATCACCATTTGTACGACCGTCTTGACTTGTACGACCACCTCGACTTGTATGACAACATGCATTTTTATGACAAAAGCATCTTGTACGACATCAGACATTTGTACGACCATCAGATAGCCTACCGAGGCTTGAACGACAGCCTACTGCACAAAGTGCCTTCTCCTCTTGTTCCACTTGTACGGCAGGCTATTCTGCCATTTCTTCATTCTGTTGTCGTTGGTCATCTTGTCTTGGTCGATTCGTATGGTTTGACTGTGTACCACCTCCCCTCTTGGGCTGTCCTCATTGTCGCCTTCTTCTCCGTGATGGTTCGCTAAACTCAAACACATTTTTTTGTCTATCCCCTCCTCCCAAGCGGGCCTCCCTGAGTTGGGATTGTCTATTCCTTCCTCTAGACTATCTGAGTTCTCCAATTTCTTCGTCGCCTATTTCTACAGTGTCTCCCATTTGGACTACAACCGCTAGGTGGGCCTAATGGGCCAACTTGATGGCTGTGCGAAACTTGGTTGTTTCTTGCGCAATCAAAAGGTAGTCTTGATGGGCCACCTTGTTGACCTAAGGGTAGCCGTAGGGAAAAATATTCCCCTTAGACTATTGGGAAAGAGGCCAACCAACCTCAACCCTTGGCAAGGGAAACTCAAATAGCCTAGGGAACTTGATGGCCATCCCAGACTGCCTAAGTTGCCTACTTTACACACATGCTCTGGGTTGCCTAATGGTCCTTTCAAACTGCTTCGACTTCCCAAGAAATCACTTATGCTTGCTAGTGGATCTCCAATTCTTATTCTTGTTTACCTTTCTTCCTCGGGGTTGGTTTGTTGTGTTTGATTGCTCCTCTCTTCTTTCGAGGGATATTGTTGTAACACTGGTGTGTCTCTTCTTCCCCTTCTTCCCCATCTTCCGAGTCTTGTGCTAGAGCTGTTATTGTTTGAGTTGTCACCAGCACTTGTAAAGGACACACTACTAGAGTTTGTTCTCCAGTTTCTAGCTTCACCTTTTGTGGACAAGGGAATTTCAAATATATCTCTCCAAAGTGTTTCTATTCTCCTCTTTGCTGATGATGTTGTTCTTTTGGCCTCATCCCCTGAGGGGCTTCAATGTCATCTGGACACACTTGCCGTTTTTTGTGACTCGAGACAGTTGACGGTGAATCTTTCTAAGACCAAGGTTATGGTATTCAATACCACCAAAGAGGCCCTATCCCATCTCCACTTCCTTTTCCAGGGCCAGGAGGTTGAAATCACCACCTCTTATGTGTATTTGGGGGTTCTTTTCACTGGTCCTACTTTTGGTATGAAACCCGCTGCCCAAGTCCGGGTGTGTAAGGGGTATGCAGCTCTGTCTTTGCTAGAGAGGAATTGCTTCAAAGCACATTTTTCAGGATATACCTGTGAAGATGAGGATATTTGATGCTTTGGTCTAGCCAACTATTACTTATGGGTCAGTGGTTTGGGGCCCTAGTCTTGGCCAGACTGAGTGGTCACGGGTTGAACGAGTGAAGACACTCTTTCTTCGACGATTCATTCGTTGCAAGAAAACAGTCCCTCGTTCTATTATTCTGGCAGAGTTTGGGGCTTCTCCTCTCCAGCTTGAGATTATCTTCCTGATTATCGGTTATCTTCACGAGATCCGTACTTTCGGAGATACCCCTGAGGGTTGCAGGCGGTACCCTTACCTCGCCCTTCGCTCCTCAATGGAACTCTCTCCGAGTTCTCGGGGAGGCCGGAGGAGCTGGTATTTTCAGGTTTCTACTCTCCTAGCCAGCATTCAAATACATATAGACAGGCTGTCCCCTTATTCTTTAGGGGTTCTCCCCCCTCTTGGCTTACTAAGGAGAAGATGCTCCACGAGATTCGGAAGGATGTTAGTCTCCGGTACACCAGATGCACATGGATCTCTCCTGTTGCCCCTCTTTCCCCCAAGCTGTCTTTCTACCATGAGCACTTCTTACAGATACAGGAGGGCAGAATAGTTCCTCCACAATACCTTCAACAACACACAATGCATAGTCTTTGGATCACTATTGGGCAACTCAGGGTGTGTTCTCACCAACTCCGGATTGAGTCAGATCACCATCTTCCGATGGAGGAGCGGATTTGCTTGTTTTGCTCCTTGGGTGAAGTTGAGACCCTGCATCACTTCATTTTTTGTTGTCCCATTTATTATGAGATCCGGGGTAGGTTCCATTGCCTTTTCAGGGACAACTCTCGATGTGTTTCTACCTTCTTCAGATACCCGGACCAGCGTTGTCTCGCACTCTTTCTTAGGGAGATAACTCAGCTTCGATGACATAAAAGTTCTTCAAATGGATCTCATCCTCCTCAACATTGGCTCATCACAACATACTTCACCAACTCTGACGGACCAGGTGACTTCGACCGGAAACGCCCCACACCATCCAGTTTGAACAGAAGTAGGGTCACTAGACAACGCACCAACAATTTGTCAGGGTTCCGAACTAGCAATGGGCAGAGACATATCATGGACTTCTTCAACTCCGGTACTTCGGCCTCGACTGTTAGGAGAGATTAGTTTTTGGGGAATTCACGGAGCTTGCCCCTCCTGGGCTGCTCCCTCCCCCCTCCTTCTCTCTCTCCGTTCTTCTTGGCATGCACTTCTCTCTGTTGGACTACAGCCCTCCCCCCCTCTGCTCTCCCTTTTCTTTTCTTTTCCCTTTCTCTTTGGCCTGTTTGTCGGGTTTGATCTTGTATTTTTCTTAGTTCTTTTCTTTGTTGGGCTTTTTAGCCTGCTAGCTGGCAGTCATTATTGTACTTCTTATAGTCCCTTGGGTCTTATTTTGGCCCACCGCGGACATTAATAATATTTCATTTCATTTCTGGCTTGAATGTCATCCCTCAATCTCACAATCTCATGATATGCTTGTGCCCTTAACTATTCATTTCTCTATTGCAGCTGTTCGTACTATTCTTGCAACTGCTGCGTTTCTCTGTGCATTGTGCTTTTCTTAGCATACACATGCATAGTTGCTATTTTCTACTGTTTGTACTACATTGATATTCACTCCTAGTTTCAAGCAATTGTTAGGATCATCATTTCTTGGTCCATGCCATTGATACATCTACTTGTAATTGGTGTTATGTTTACGTGGGCTAATTATGAGCAAAATAACCCCACTTAATGCACATTTTTACATTGGGCCAGGAGATTGTTACTTGAGTCAAACTGTATTCTATTCTTGCCACGTTGTTTTTTTTGGGACTTTTCTTGTTATTTTTCCCTTGATGAGCTTCTTCCCTTGCATCAACATCAATTAACCTTCCTATTCAAATTCTTTGGGCACTCTTTTATCAATGACCCCTCATTGAACAAATAGCACAAGAAGCATTTCTGGGACAATTGCTACTCATACATCCCCTTTGTCTTAATGATCATATTGCCATAATTCTGTTTTATCCTTCACACTTTCCTTCTTGTACTCTTTAAACATGTGCATCCTTTCTTTGCCCAATCATGTGGGTTTGAGCCTATCTTTATCATGGACATGTCATTGACACTTATTGCTGTAGTCAGAGAATTGGTGCATGAATGTCATGTCTGCACGAGCTCATGAATGCAGGAACATATGTGCCACATCTGTAATGAGTTATTATCATGTACATAGAGCTTGTTGTATGTGCTGTTGCATGTGTGTATGTGGTGGCATATAAGTTTTTAATTATTATCATGTAATGTTATGGGGTATTTAAATGTTTCATATATATGGGTAGTTGTGTGGTAGTTAGGCAGTTGCCAACCACCTACTTCTCCTATAATACTTATAAGTATGCATCTATGTTGGTAGAGAGATGTCCCAATACGACACACTCTTTATTGGTTGTCTTGTTTGGTACTGGAATGATGCCCTAGTGAGTTAATTTGTAGTCTTTGGTTAACAAATCTAATTTTTCTCAATGAAATATGCATTTTTTTTGGATTACTATGAATATAAATCAAGATTTTTGTTTTTTTCAAACCTTAGGTTATTTTTTATTATATCCTCACAATCTTTGCACCAATCTTTAACAATTTGCCTTGATTCGGCCATCCGATAATGGATGTAATTAAATTGTGTACAATAATTTTATGTCCTCATTCCTCACATGGTGTTTGAAAACAACTTTATAACCTTGTATCCTCCTTAGAAGTGATGACTTTAAGGATTTCAAAGTGCTTGCCTACACTAATGATGTATATATTGAATTGCTTCAATAGTTTATACCCATCTAAATTATAATAATCTATATTTTTTTAATTTTCAATTCATTCTTTTCTCAATCCACTCCCCCTTTTAAAATGCCCTACATAAAATCATGCCATTTTGAAACTCACATGTAATGGTAGGAAAACACGAAAGCCAATACCTTTGGTTGACTTTTCAGTTTCCTATTCAGATAGTTTAACAATATCTCAATATCTGGAAGGATTTTTTTTTTTCTCATTTCCATTAGATCTGGCAGTCTCATTTTGTTTCGTTATGAAAGGAGACCTCCCACCATGCTTTTGCTATTGTTCTTCTCAACAGGAAACTAGTTTAGCAACTGTTCAACTATTCAGGATCTCTGTGTCTCTGGTTAGTGATGTGTAGTTTTCTCAGATAAGAGATATTTACTAGTAATTTTGCTGGACTCCCTCCATCGGCTTCTGCACAACACCCAACACCTTCTACGTTATTGCAGACAACACTACAATAACAACTTGTACATCTCTCAGATGTATATCAGGTTGGCTTTAAATCATCAACCTTCTATAGCATTGTGCAGTGTCTTCTTTGGACATTTTTTTGTCAATGCAACATCCAGATCCTCTGTTTGCTGTCCCAAATTCTTCCTATCCAAGTGAACCTTATCAGTGTTCTGGCACTTTTGTTTGTTCTCTTGTTTTACATTCTTCTCTTTTGTAGGGAATCTTTAGAAATATATTTATTAGCTTCAAATACATAGGACATTTACGTTTTCCATGAATCTTATTGGAGGCAATGGTGCCAAAATCTAGGGAGGATTTTGTTTATTCAATTATTATTACTCCTAGCATTTTATTATCAGCAGTACTGGAAAACGCAGAAGGGAGAGACAACAGGTACAATAGATACAAGGAACCGTCAAAATAAAATCAATTACACCTTTAACAATTGATTATAAATAAAGTTTTCTCACTAAATATTTATTAATAATTTAATATTACACTATTTATAACCAACCGCTGCCAAATAGAAAAGTAGAATGTAATAAACAGTGGATACAATCCTGCCTAAAGAATCATGCTTTGAGTGCTAAGGATCTCTATTCCACTGTCAGTTAGTACTCAGAGTCGCAACCAGGCTTGTAATTCTGTGTCTTTTATGCCAAGAATCAGGCAAGCATATGGACTTATTTTATCACATTAACTATCTTGTTTATCAATTTCAAAGGTGTTCTGGATTTTATATTTGGCCTTTCTTATTTTTACAAACTTGGATTAAGAATTTTAGTTCTCAAAGTCCTTCCATCCTAAGTATGCTGCTGGCTATGATTGCAAACTGACTGGTTTCTCTTTATTAAGCTTCGCTTTCTATTTATGTTCACACTCAGAGTGATCCAACGAGATTCTTTGGTTTGCTTATGCAATTTCATCTTTTTTGTTTGGAAACATCAGGGTCAATGGTAATCTCATCATATGAAAGAAGTCTCAATAATGAGGATTCTATAGAACTTGAAAGATGGAGAAAAGGGGGTGGTCTGTTCCATGTCTCTGCAGACATAGATGCGACAGCATTCATAGAAGCTGGAGCAATAGTTCACGCACATGCCAAAGTAGGTTCAAATGTCCACCTTGGTTCAGGCACAGTTGTAGGGCCTTCTGTCCATGTTGGATCCTCCACCAGAACTGGGTATGCTTTCTATAATGATTTTGCATAAAGAATTTTCAGCGAGTTTCATATATATTGCACCAGAAAAATTAAAAATATTCAGTGCTAGTGAGGAATTTACATGTTACAGTAAGTAGACTGATGTGTTCCTCTTTGTTCATTGATTTCTCCGAACCCTACTTCAATATGTTTTGGATAATAGGTAATTTTTTTGAAGTGTGATTCCTTCCTGAATATTATTTGAAATTATCCTCAGAGACCAGAAATTCAGAAAACTAAACTTTCCCTCCAAATCCTGTTAGAGCGCCCCTTGGTACAAATCTGTCTGCTCCGCTGACTTATATCTTTGTGCAAATTGGAGATTGTCACTTGTCATGGGTGAGTACATAAATAAAACATTTGTCATGTTCGAACCACTTAGGTGCCATGTCGACTGCAACAGAAGCCTTGAAGACCACAAGGTCGACCTTGGAGGGGTCAGTAAGTGCTAAATGTCAAGCAAGCCACCACAGGAAGCAAGAAGAGTTGGATGAGGGTTGATCTTGTGACCTGTTGAACACGGAAATTGTTATTTGCAATCTGCGCCTGTGATTGCAGTTCAACAAATGGATGGGGAGGGTTTTACTTTCTTCAACCTCCGAATTTGGGCTGGTTTCCTTTCAAATTTACTAAAAAATGTGAAAACTAATCTAAGTATGCAAGAATTGAAATCTAAGCTATTTGCATAAAAAGTAAATCTGATCTACTTTGCAAGGAAAAGGGTGCAAGAAAGAAATAATAAAAAACAGAAATATGGTCGAGCCATAGTGAGATCAGAGTTGGTGCAATTGACAAATCCAGCACGGACTGAATTGTAGGCAGGCAAATTGATATGTCTGCGTAATTAGTAAATAAGTTTTGCCATTTTGTGTTATTTTGTAGTTCGTACGCAAAGTGTTTGACGAAATGTGCGTATGTATAATTAATAGAGTCATAATAATGTTAAGTTATGTACGGTTAAGTCATAAAGTGACTCATGAAATGAAATGTAAATGTAAGTCAAATGCATGTCAAATGTAATTTAGGAAAATGATGAGGTGTTAGGTAGTTGGAGGATGCAACTACTTTTTAGTTGTATAAATAAGACCCTTCTCTCATTCATTCGAGTCATGTAATTGTTGTGGAAGGCTGCAGTGTGTGGAGGCTGGTTGGTGGTTGTTGGCTGAAGCGTGTAGGTGTTGGAAGGAGATATTCCACACAGATGTATATGTAAGAAGATGATGTACGTAGTTAACCATACAGGCTATTGTTAATACAAGATCTGCTCATATTCATTTATCATCTGCTATTGTTATTGTATGTATACTGCATGTGTTGTCATTGTTGATTGCTGCAGTAGATAGGTTCTGTATTGTTCCTTTCAAGTTTCAGATGTAGGGTGAAAGTCGCAGACCAAGTGTTGCAGTACAAGTGAAGAGTCCTGGCTGATTATTAAATTTGTCATTCAAATTGTTCCTCCAAGAGTTGGAATACAAAATGCTATTCTACATTTGGCGCCATTGCCGTTGCCAATTCGAACCAGCACTGCGTGAAATTTGGAGAGGTGGATGATAGATAATTTACTGAGGATGTGGGAAAGTATGTTGTATTTCATTTCTACATCCTGGAAATGTTGCCTGTACGAAGTTGGGTCAAGCTTGGTGACATGGAGTTGTGAGAAGCAAATCACTTGGGAAGGTGCACAATGACAACGATGGAATGCAGCCAAAGAAGCAGATGAAGATGCAGATTTGTTTGTTGACGTTGCCAAAGGGCCTTACGAATTGCCGACAAAAGAGGAGGATCTTAGTCAAATGCGGGACAATGCAGTACAAGTGGTGGTGCATATGGCACATTGATATACAAATGGAGAGTGTACGATAGGAGGCTGTACAACAAGAGTTGCCACAAGACATCGGTGAGGAATTGCATGCCGAAGAAGCATGTATGATGCTAGAGCAATTGCAAGTTGATGTGTTCAATGGTGAGCGGGACAAGAGTCCGACATCAATGCAAATGCAAGATGACATGTTCAACAGTGTGCGAGATGGGAGTTCGACAGTGTGCGAGATGGGAGTTCGACACTAGAGCAACTATAGGTTGGTATGCTCGATGGTGAGTAGGATGAGAGTTCGACATTGGAGCAAGAGCAATTGTAGGATGGTGTGCCCAATGATGTGCATGATAAAGGAGAGATACATGAACAACCACTACCAAGGTTAAGTCAACCTGTCACAACAAAGGCCAATTTGGGCATATTGTGTAAGTGTCCAATGTTTCATGGAGGAGCAACAAAAGACCCAATCAGGCATTGGAAAATCTGCCTCATGATGTGGAAAGTGATTGGGCAAGATAATGACGCAGATTGGAGGAGGTTATTCCCTATGACATTTCATGGAGTCATAATGGACTGGTACATGAGATTGCCAAAGGGCAAGTACCAGACATGGGAAGAGTTGCGTGATGGATTCGTGAAAGAATTTCGGTTGTTCCACAATGACAATGCGGTCATTATTGAAATTTATTGAATGACTAAAGGTGAGAAAGAGCCTGTTCGTTCGTACAACCCAAGGCTGAGTGGGTTGTTTACCTATTTGGAGGATGACCCATTAGATGCATTGAAGATTAGGTGATTCATAGAGGGACTTCTTTCTATGTATTGAAAGAAAATTAGGGTGGTCCCTTTGACATCATATCAAGAAGCAGTGGAGCGAGCCTTGAATTTAAAAAGTGATGCAAAAACATCACTAAAGTATTGGGGTCATGTTAATGCAGATGAGAGTGAAATTAAGGATGAAAGTGACTCTGATGATAAGAGTGACTCTGACAATGAGAGTGATGATTTTGGGCATGAGAGTAATTCATCATTCAAATGTTGGGGTTGAGAAGTCTGGGAAGGAAGTGACTCCATAGAGAAGAACGATAACTCCAAGGATGATAGTCATCAGTAGCAAGAGAAGTAATTCAGAGCCAAAGGGAAGTTTTTTAAGTGGGTCGAGTGAAGGCTACCAAAGTGCAGACAAGGATAAAAATTCAGTTCAAATAGTGAAGGTTTCAATGGCTTTGTCATTGAGGTTTTAAGGCACTGTTGCTCGACCCCGCAAGGGATGCTACCCCTCGACCCCACAAGGGATGCTACCCCTTGACCCTACAAGGGGGGGCTTCCGCCTCCTTGGCCCTCGACTACAAGGGGGGGCTTCCGCCTCCTTGGCCCTCGACATAGGTGGCAATGGGTGTTGCCTGTCATGTTGGTCATGTTGATCAAGTTGATGATACGGCTGATTCAAAAAGTGAAGTGAGCAATTGAAGAACAAGGTGTTGCGGGCAGCAGTTTGAAGAATAGTTGAGAAAATCTGCAGAATCCCGATTTTTTGCCGTTTTTTTAAAATGCCGATGCAATCGGCAAATTCTTGGCGATACAAAGTTTTTTTGAAGATTTTTTGCAATTTTTTTTTTAATAATTTTTTTTTACTTTTTTTTCTTGTTCGTAGGCTGCGGTCGATTTAGGGTATTTTTATACAAGCCCATTTTTCAGCTGTTAATGTTTGAACTTTAAAATTTAAAACCTGAAACCCTAGTCTAGGGTTTCGGGTTTTTTTTTCCCTCCTTTTAAGTAAATATTGCTGCTTGATAACTATGTATGTAAGCCCATTTTTCAGCTGTTAATGTTTGAAACTTTGAACTTTGAAGTTTAAACCCTAAACCTTAGGCTAGGCCCTAGGGTTTTGGGTTTAGGGTTTTGTTTTTTTTTTCCTCCTCTTTTTAAGTAAATATTGTTGCCTGGTAACTATGTATGCAAAGCCCATTTTTCAGCTGTTAATGTTTGAATTTGAAACTTTGAACTTTGAACTTGAAGTTTAAACCCTAAACCCTAGTCTAGGCCCTAGGGTTTTGGGTTTAGGGTTTTTTTTCCTTCTCTTTTTAAGTAAATATTGCTGCCTGATAACTATGTATGCAAGCCCATTTTTCAGCTGTCAATGTTTCAATTTTAAACCCTAAACCCTAGCCTTTTGGTTTAAGGTTTAGGTTTTTTTCCTTTTTTTCAAGTGATTGTAACTTTGCTGTTACTTTTTCCATGTGTAGGCATATAAAAAATGAAACCTTTTTTTCCTTGTTACTTGTAACTTTGTACCTTTTCATATTATAAGCAATACAAGATGTGTTTTGTCACTTTCATGTGTACTTAAAGCTTGAGCCTTGTATGATGTCTTGACATGAATTATTGCTTTTATTGCAATATTTGATTTGCATAATGTTAATTCATTGTAATATGCATGAAAAAAACTTTTTTTCAATGAAAAATTTCGTTTTCTTTGTTTTTTTTTTTGTCGATTCTTTCCCCGATTTTTTGCCGATTCTCGATTTTTGCCGATTTTAAAAAATGCCAATTCTTTGCCGATTCTGATTTTCTCAACTATGGTTTGAAGTGAAGTCTATTGCAGAAGATGTATGGATTAGAAAAACCAGAAGGAGAGCGACAAGAGATTCCAGTATGTTGTTTAGTGCTTCTATCCCTACTGTTCAACTCGTGTTGTCGAGGACGCCAACAAGTTTAGAGGAGATATATGTAGGTAGGCAAATTGATGTGTTTGCATAATTAGTAAATAAAGTTTGCCATTTTATGTTATTTTATACTTCGTATGCAAAGTGTTTGATTAAATGTGCATACATATAGTTAATAAAGTCATAATGTAATGTTAAGTTATGTATGGTTAAGTCATAAAGTGACTCACGAAATGACATGTAAATGTAAGTCAAATGTAATTTAAGAAAATGATGAGGTGTTGGGTAGTTGGAGGATGCAACTACTTTTTAGTTGTATAAATAAGACCCTTCCCTCATTCATTCGGGTCATGTAATTGTTGTGGAAGGCTGTAGTGTGTGGAGGCTGGCTGGTGGTTGTTGGCTAAAGCATGTAGGTGTTGGAAGGAGATATTCCACACAGATGTATATGTAAGAAGATGTTGTATGTAGTTAACCATACAAGCTATTGTTAATACAAGATTTGCTCATATTCATTTATCATCTGCTATTGTTATTGTATGTATATTGCATGTGTTGTCATTGTTGATTGATGCAGTAGATAGGTTCTGTATTGTTCCTTTCAAGTTTAAGATGTAGGGTGAAAGTCGTAGACCAAGTTTTAGAGTACAAGTGAAGAGTGCTGGTTGATTATTAAATCTATCATTCAAATTGTTCCTCCAAAAGTTGGAATACAAACTGCTGTTCTACACAATAACTTTAGTGCAATCAATCTTCAAAAGGTAATGAACAATTATTACGAAGGGCTAAGAAAGGGAAAGAGAGCAGAGCTACTAATTCCATGCATTCATGAATAAAACATCATAGAGACAATCATTTCAAAATGTCATGCACAATATTTTGCTTTTTTTGATCTCAAGAGTCAAATACAATTAATTTCCACAGAGTAGCTTTGGTATGCTGGGCAGCCAAAAGACCCTTACAATGAGAATCAAAACCTTCATTTATATTTGAAGAATAAGCATAATCTATTCCTAGACTTGCAGTTCTATCTCTGAACTTGCATTCTAAAATTACAAAATAACTATTTTTGGACTTGGTAGTTCTATCTCTGAACTTGCAGTTCAAAATTACATAAACAAACCCTAATCTATTTTTGGACAAAATTGCATGCTGATTTGCCAAAATTAGGCACACTGCCTGGAATGAGGCACCCAAGGTTGAAAGCAGAGTGCACGACCTTGCGCGGTACACTCCTGCAACTGGATGTGGCACACCTACGTTGAGTGGGGCACTCTTGTAGCTAAGCAGGGCGCTCTTGCATTGAGCGGGGCACACCGTCATTGGAGCAATGCACACCTGCATATATCACACAATAAACAATAATAAATGGTGAACAAGTATGAACAAGATATTGCATTAGTGGTAGCCTGTACGGTCAACCTGCGTATGCCATCTCCTTGCATACACAACATCTACTGCTGTGCAAAATATCTCTAATGCACTCAATATCTCCTCTTGTCATATACAATGCAATGTCTGTGTGTGTGAATGTACCACATATCATCTACTCGCTCGACTGAACGATGAAGTCTATTTAAACTAGGGGGAAGGTAGTTATTGGGAACTACCACCCTGACACCTCACTTCTACCTTACTACATTTGTCTTGCATTTCATTTCATTTCCTGCTTAACTATAAGACAAACTAATTGACAACTACCCTTGCATGACTTTATCTGCACATTACTTTTACATGACTCATTATTACATCTTTTCCATGCAAGTATTACAACATTACAATTTTATTCAAATTACAAAACTTAAGTATATGTGTACTTGAATTCCATGCATATTTTATTTCCAACTCGTCATTTCCTATGCTGAGGTGGTACGTCAGAACTAGTGCCTCCATTTGTAGCCAATACAAAGGTGATCCTTAACCAAACGACGAGGATAATCCAACAAACAAAGATGAACTGGAACTGGCTGCAAAGGTGAGGTAACAGGAGGTGCTAAAACAATTAACTACCTTATACATGTCGTAGGCACTCCAAATGGGGATACATCAGAAAGACATGGTCAAGAAATTGAAGAGAATCCTTGACGCCCAAAGAGACTCGCAAACATGCAAACTTGCAAAGACACAATGGTCTCCTTGGAAACCTTGATGCAAGAAATGGTAAAGGAAATATAGGGGTTGGTTGATGCTGGATTGTGGGACATACTTGATGATGATGTTGGTACATGATGTTTGAAGAGGAGAAGGCCAAGACTGAAGCTAAAGCATCACCATAATAGATCGAGTAGTTGAAGGCTTTGTTGGACAACTTGCACAAGATAGTGGAACAGTGGGATGGGTTGTTGGAAAACTTGTATGAGGACCTGGTAGGAGATGCTGAAGACCTTGTAGATTTGAGGTTGCAAGGAGACGAGGAATGACAAAAGCTGCAAAAGCTGTTGCCTCGAGGAGGATAAGGAGAACCGTCAATTTTGCAATTTTGCAGCAAAATTATCCCATTTTTGTAGACTTTGTGCCCAAGGATAAAGGCAGGAACTAGGATCTCTTGCCAATAGAGCTTGGCGCCCCATGAAGTTGCCAGAAATGTATTAAACTAGTTACTACCTTGGTATTCCCATACATTTTGGATATGTGCAAAATCTTCTAGAAACCCTGTCTTGCAAAATTTTGAAGAGAGGTGCAATTTGCTCAAAGTGATGTGATTGGCTTTTGAGGAGTGAAGCGATAGGTAGCATGGAGCTATTTGTTTTGGAAGAGCGAAGCACTAGCAGAATGGAGCGAAGCGGTCCTAGGCAGGAGTGATTTGCTCCCCTTGTTGGAGCAAATCACTCATTGACAGGTAAAAGTAGAAAAGGAAGTGCATAGATCCCGAAGAAGATATTTAGAAAATGACATTTTGGCCTGTAGTGGCGCCCCGCCCTTAAGCATTTTAGAGGCCTTCTAAGTTGTGTAGAAATGTATTTAGAAGCATGTAACATTTGGAGGTGCATAATTTTACTAAAGATGCCCCCAAATATTTACTTTTACTAGGAGTAAGAATTTCTCACCCAAGGTAACTCAGGGGTGAATTCTTCCTATAAATAGGAGCCATGGGCTCCATTGTAAACATCTTTTGGCATTGAGAGAATTAGAGCTACACTTTGTGAGCCCCACATTGTAATTTCTCTTTCCTCTTGGATTAATGAGAAACTGATGAGACTTTTTACTTTCTATCAGTGGCATTGCCCTCTTGGATTGTGGAATGTATGATGATCATGGCGCTGCCCTTTTGCTCTCTTGTCATTCTTTGTTATTTACATTTTTTAAGCACAGGATTCATTATTGTTATTCGATTTTCTCATGTGTTGATTGATCTCACACTCTCCTTGCTACAATTACGATCGTATTTACTTCTAATCTCTTGCATCCTAAACTTCAAAATTTACTTTCATTCACTTTAATTTCTGCATTTATTTTCATGTATTCAACTTTGATTAGTTAGATTTAGCAAGGACAGTGGGGAGACTACCTAAACTTGGAGGTTGAGAGGGGCACACTTTTTTTTCCAATTTGTTGAAATGGAATCGTGGGCACATAAGTAGTTAGACCTTTCCACAATTCAACATACCATTTCTTGGAATTTGAAAATTCAGTCAACCTTCTGTGTTTGGACTATGTGAGAGTCAAAGAAACCTGCAAATGACTCTTCTTGACCCAAAACCTGGAGTGCCTTGTGGTGGACTAGATTTTACCCAAAAATTTGGTGAATTTGGGAATGACTTGTCCATGTCCATTACCATCTTCAATCCTTTTGTTGCCAAAAATTTTCATTTTCACCATAGTGTTCTAGCATCAAACACTCTAGAGGAAATGAGTATTTTGGAAAACCCTAAAAGACGTATTAATGTTTTTAGAAAACCATAAAAAGATAAAACCGTTCCAAAACCTTGTTCCATAGCCACTCCTTTGAAAAACATCTTTTCTTTAGAACTTGCAAATGCAAAATATAGGAAATTGAAAGAAACTTGATCAAGTAATGGAGGTTCACATTTGTTCAGATACTGTGAAGGATTTTGAAGTAACAATAAGAATGAACGAAATCAAAACATTTCCAAGATACTTAAAAAAAGAAAGGAAAGATAACACTCATAGAGAAAAAGAAATGTGAAATATACAATGAGGTGTTTGTGGACACCAATAATCTCTTTCACTAAGAAATAAAGAATCTCGAACTGATGTACAAATGAATGGGTGAGTGGTGGTATAAATAGCCACCACAATACAATGCTCAAATCCCAACAATTGTCAAACCCACATCATTGGATCAATGACATAATAAAGGATCACTCTGAAAAGTGAACATGGGCCCAAGGGTCGAGTAATAAAATATCAGAATATAATGTCGGTTGTGGCCTATAGTGATAGATTATACATTTCAACAATTCCACTATCCCAATTTGGTGAAAGCAAATTATCTCTTAAATATTAGAGGCTGTAGAGAGAGGAACAAAGAAAGAGGAAAGTAGAAGTGGAGTTGAATTTTGGGCAGCAGGAGGAAAAATGTATTATCACAAAAAAGACCAAGTTGTTTTATTGAATTTTGGAAGATACAAAGACAAATATATTCTATAGAGATAGTACAGCTCATCATTGCGTTACGAAAACTTTGCTCTAAAGAAGTGAACTTATCATGTAATATTGTCACATTTGATAAGGCTAGTAGAGAGTGAGATGCTATGAAGGTAGAATGTGATGCCTTATGAAGAATAGAACATGAGATCTAGTTGAGTTACATCTAGGTAAAAGCCAACTATTGGCAAATGGGTATTTTGGAAAATATTCAAGGCACATGGATTGATAATTAAACAATAGGGTGGGACCTCTTGCAAATCCTGTCACATTTGATAAGGCTAGTAGAGAGTGGGATGCTATGAAGGTAGAATGTGATGCCTTATGAAGAATAGAACATGAGATCTAGTTGAGTTACATCTAGGTAAAAGCCAACTGCTGGCAAATGGGTATTTTGGACAATATTCAAGGCACATGGATTGATAGATAAACAATAGGGTGGGACCTCTTGCAAATAACTACTCATAATAAGAAGGCATTGATTATGAATAAGCTTTTGCATCTACTGCCAAATTGATAACCATAAGGATGTTGTTGGTGTTGCCACATTTTGCTAAGGGGTAAAAATTTTGAAAATTTTGAAAAATCACTGCTGCAACTTTTCGGACCAGATTCTTCCTTCCTCCTTCCTTTCCAGCTTTGTCCAGGCAGATTTCATGTTTCCAGTTTTCAGTTTTATTTTCCAAGTGTTCAGCAGGTTCTGCAAGGTTTGGGAAAAGCCCAGATTTTTCTAAGTCAGGGGCACTCCCTTGGTCGCTCACTTTTGGAGCGATTCCGGGAGTCGCTCCCTCTTTTCAGCGATTTCCAGCCCTGCGCCTCTCTCCGGCGACCGACGGCAACTCTAGGCAGCTAAGCGAGCGGGAGAAAATTGATTGAAATTTGTCTAAGTGTAAATTTCCCGCGGTCGCTCCATTTTGGAGCGACCTCCGTCGTCGCTAGCTTTTTCCAGCGACCCTCGACGTCAGCGACCGTCGGCAATGAGCAAAATGTAAAAAAATTCTAAGTGTGAAACGACGATGCCGGTCGCTCCCTTTCCAAGCGACGCCCGTGGTCGCTCTGTTTTCCAAGCGACGCTCGTCATCGCTCCTTGTTTCAGCGACCGTGGTCGACGGGTGGAAAATAATGAAAAATTTGTCTAAGTGTTGAGGTGACGCCGGTCGCTCCATTTTGGAGCGACTCCCGTCGTCGCTCAACTCCGCCAACGACCACCGTCGTCGCCCATTTTCCCAACGATTTCCAGCAAATGCATTGTTCAAATGTTGACGCCGGTCGCTCCATTTTGGAGCGACTCCCGTCATCGCTGCTCTTTCCAGCGACCGCGGGCGAGGGTCTCAAGGATTTTCTCTAAGGCACAAAGGAGAATGTCGACGCCGGTCGCTCATTTTTCGAGCGACTCCCGTCGTCGCTGCCATTTCCTAACGACTTCCGTCGCCCCCCATTCAGCGACTGCAAGCAGAAAAGGACGAAGTTGCATATTTTTCTAAGGCAAAGTGCGTCCCGGGTTCGCTCCATTCTGGAGCGACTCCCGGGGTCGCTGTTTATTTTAAGCGACTCTGGTCAACCCCTCCATTTCAGCGAACCTCAGACTTAGGCAGAGAATGTACGGATTTCGGGATTTGAGCCTGTCAGAACGGAACCGAAGGCACACTTCAAAGTACAGGGTAGGTGAGCATTGACAGCAGTTATTCAACACCAAATTGTACTGCACCTACCGCATTAATCAGACGCGCCTTCTCAACCACCAGATCTGTCCGGAGCTGTACCAAAGTCAGGTGAATCTTGTTGCAGGTACGCTCACGGCCAGCAAGGGTCAAATCTCGGCAGCTTTTGCAGTCTTTGGGTTCTGTGCATCATTGTAATTGGGGGGAAATTTCTGCTATAAATAGCAGTCTACTTTCATTGTAAAAGGGGGGGAACATATTGCTAAGAAAGCTCTGTTGTATACAAACACTTGCTTCTAATACAAAGCATCCTTGGCTCTGACATTTGTCTCTTTCTTTTATGCTGCCTTCTGCAAGTATTTCTGCTTATATTCATTTATTTTTCTGATTGCTGTAATTCTGCATTCTGGATTAAAGCATTGGCAATTAAGTGAATCTGGAATACCGAATGAAGGATACATAGGAAGGAATAACAGTGTTAGTTTCTGTTACATGCTTTGTTTTGATTGTTGTTGGTTTGGGTATTAGCTAGTAATCGTGTTGCTTGTTCTTTCCCACCATAACCACATGCTATTTACATTTCTTTCTGCATTTTACAATCTCTTTCCTGTTCTCTTATCTTAAAACCATAGTAGTGTAGTATAGGAGCCGGCCTTCTCCGGAGATTGGCACGGGAGGCATCTCTTCCTCCCGGCCTTTCAATCTGCTGGGCGAATCTAGGGCGCAAAAGATCAAAATCCTTTCCTAATGGCAGATTCGTAACCAACAGTTTCTCTGGCACGCCCGGTGGGACCGAAGTGTTCCACCGCATAAGCGGTATTGAAGTATCGGTGTTCGCTTCAGTGTTGTCGAATCTGAACACCTGGCGACTCTGTTGAACCTGAATACACTCCGAGTCTCGAAGACTGGTCCAAGATTATAAGTCCTTCATGCATACAAGATGGAGAGTGAGAAACACGGAGGAAGATCCTGAGTTTTACGAGCTTGATATCACTGCTTTCGGAGAACGCCCCAGGCTAGTTACGCCCAGCTTCTTCCAAGACGAAGCATTTTCACAAGAAGCCGTAGTTGAGGAGCAAGATCCAACTTCGGATAGCACTGCAACCAGCTACCCTCCGAATCCTCCGAACTCTCCGGACCATCAGGCCGTTCCGGTGCAACCCGACTTGCAGTTAGCTGTTTCTGGTGCACCTGTTCAGCCCAATCCGAACGCGAACATGGCGAACCCTCCACAGAATCCGAATGTACCACCGAATCCTCCACCAAATCCGCAGCCAAATCCGCCGCCAAATCAGAATCAACAAAATCTGCCGGTTGCTCCTGATCTATTTCCGGACTGGAATTCTACCGGACCACTCAATCTAGCTGGCCAAGCTGTCGTTCCAACTGCCGCTTTGAAGGCTATACCCACATATGATGGCACTGGGAAGACGGCCTACGAGCACATCCAAGACATTGTTGCCCTGGCCGCGCTCCACAGCATTACCGATGAGAGTGTTATGGTCCGACTGTTGGCTCTGTCCCTGCGCGGAAAGCTCCTCTATTGGTATAGATCCTTGCCTGTTGGCACTATCACTGGATGGCGTCAGTTGGCGGGGCAACTGGTGAAGGGATTCAATGAGTCCGCGGATCCATCATCTTTGCTGCATCAGTTTACAACCATTCAACGGCATCCGCAAGAGGAGATAGCGGATTTTAATGTCAGATTCGCGAGATCCTGGCATAGGGTACCCGTTGAGCTGCGACCGACCGCCGGACAAGCTGCCTATTATTACCTCAGAGCATTCAACTCGGACATTAGTATGATCATCAAGTTTTCCCATATCAACACTTTCCCCGAGTTGTACGAGTTAGCTCAAAAGGCAGAGCTTGATTTGATTGCCATTGGTAGACTCCCACCTAGGATGTCGATGCCAATTTGCCCTGATTTCCCGCAATCTCAGTATCCTAGTGCATCTGCACAACCACTGGCTACGTCTTCCACACACCAGAATTCATCATGGAATCCCGCGCCGGTGGTCACCCAATTCTCTGCTCCTCAAGTGCATTTTCCCGTTCCACAAGCACCACAACCTCCATCACTTCCGCAGTTTCCCGCACTTCCATCTCCTCCACAATACCCGACATTGCCATCAGCCCCACCACTTGCGGCACTACCTCCGCCAGCCCAATCAACACCACAAGTTGTTGATGTGCAGTCCAAGATTCTGCAACAAGTAGAGTCGCTTACTTTTGTCTGCCGAACGTTGTCCAATGACATGGCTGTTATGAAGAAGAAGCAGGCTCAGCAAGAATTCATCCCAAGGAGACCATATCCTCCTCCGGCGCTGACAAGAGACCAAGTACCTCAAGCTAACAGACCTCCAGCGAGGAATGCTGCTATCAATGAAGAGCCGAGCACTTCAGATTACCTGCACTGGTGCTCCACGTGCAATGATCCTCACGGGGAAGATAGTTGCATGCTCCATCAACATTATGTCCAAACTCTAGCAAACAGTGCCCCGGGTGATCAAATCAACATGATTAGGGATGAAGATCGCAATTTTGCGGTCTCAAGGAGGAGCCGGTGTCCATTCTGACCAAGGGTGGTAAGAAGCCGATCGAAGTGGACGCGGCCCAGATGCAGCCTTTGAAGGTGTATACCAGACGAGAAAAGGAGCAGCCTGCCGCGAAAGCTCCTGACAAGGTTCCTTTCCCTCCGTCGGCAAAAGAGAAGCCACCACCAGCAAAAGCTCCAACGACTCAACCTCCGGCTGAAACCAAGGAGCAGGCGCGAGAAAAGCTCAAGTACCCGTCGTTGACAAAGCGGCAAAGGGTCGAGGCGACGCAACAGTACCGCACCAGGTATGAGCCGACGAAAGAAACTGAGGGGCCCTCTACTTCGGCCTACAACATTGTTGATGAGCTCAAGAGGACCCCGACCAAGATAAGCATGTATGATGCCCTCCAGCTCCCTGGGCAGGTGGATCTGTTGCAAGAATCTCTGAAGTCCGTTAAAGGAGGAAAGCCATCACAACCCGTGTTAGCTCAGCCCTTGACTACTTCAATCACTGGAAAGAACAGACCACCGCCGTTTTACTTGTCTCTGCGGATGGAAGGATGCGTGGTGCATAACTGCATGATTGATTCCGGCGCATCAACTACCGTCATGCCGAGGGCAGTCTGCGAGGAGATTGGCATGGAGTACACGCGAAGCAGCCAAGGTGTTTTGCAATTAGATGGCACTCCTGTGAAAACAGTAGGCGTCATCAAGGATATCCCTATCCAGCTGCACAAGGCGCCTGAGATCGTGGTGATTCAAGAAGTTGTGGTCGTTGACCTGGAGCCCTATTTCGGCATGTGCCTCTCGAGGGAATTCACCGCCAAGCTGGGCGGATACCTGTCCCTTGACTACTCTCATATGGAGGTCCCTTTCAAAGGGAGAAAGGTGAAGATCTACAATGAAAAACCCTCCACCTTTCTTGTTGGGAGGATGCCAGAAGAGGGGCAGCAGGATGAGTCGGTCCATCTGATGACTGAAGAGTTAGAAGAAGTGGACCTGGTGGAAGAGGCCATAGAGCAGCTGCAAGCGGAGGATGAATTCTCCCTGCTTGACTTCAACGCAATGATCGAATCAGACATGGGCTGCTACACTATTGCGCAGCCTGAAAAGCCGAAGGAAACAACAAAAGAAGACATAGGCCCTGCCCCGAATGAGCTATGGAAGCTGTACTTTGATGGCGCCAGATGCAAGAACGGCGTCGGGGCAGGGGTACTCCTAGTTTCACCTTCGGGAGAAGAGAAAGATTATTGCTACAGGCTGGCCTGGAGTTGCACTAACAATGCGGCCGAGTACGAAGCCCTGTGCTTAGGGTTGAAGAAGGCGGAGAGGTTGGGGATCAAGCAGCTGCAAATCTTTGGAGATTCAGAGCTAGTGTGCAAGCAGATCACCGACAAATGCATCTCAAAGAAGCATTATCTCAAAGCCTACCGCAATCGGGTCTGGGATTTGTTGGAGTCATTTGAGGCCCTTAATGTTCAATATATTCCCCGAGAGAAAAACAGACATGCTGATATCTTAGCGTCTATTGGAGCCAGATACTCCCCGGCTGATGACATGATGCAGAAGCCAAAGGTGGTAAGAACTATCTACAGGCCTTATGTGCCTGATAAGGACACCCACTGGCAGGTGTTCGATTGTGACGAGCAAATCGTCAATTTTTTGATTCATGAAGCTAGTAGTATTGAAGGTAGAGACCCTGATGACGAGCAGTATGAGGGGTTAATACAGTTAAAGAATAATCATGTCCCAAAAGGACTGATTACTTTGGAGAGTCTCTTTGATCAGAACGATAGAGCCATATCTCATCGAATCAAGGTGGACGCCAAGCAATACATGGACCTGGAGCTCGAGCCCGGAAAAGTGATCAAAGTTGGTACCGACTGTACCCCTGAAGAATTGGAGCAGATTCGGGCCTTGTGCAGAGAATATCCCGACATTGTTGCTTGGTGTTATCAAGACTTGAAAGGGTATGACAGAGAGATTATCCAACACACCATAGAACTGGAAGACGGGGTTAAGCCCTGTAGGCAGAAACAGAGGCCAGTCAACCCGAAGATCGAGGTTCTGATGAGAGCCGAACTCCTGAAGATGCTGGAAGCGAAAATCATCTATCCCATCAAGCATTCTTCTTGGGTTGCAAATCTGGTTCCCGTCAGGAAGAAGAACGGGGACATTCGCCTCTGTGTGGATTTTCGCAATCTAAACCAGGCCTCGCTGAAGGACCACTACCCGCTCCCCCAAATTGATCAAATTCTCCATGTGGTCGCGGGAGCTCAGCGGTTCTCCCTTCTGGATGGCTTCTCTGGTTATAATCAGATATGGGTGAAGGACGAGGATCAACATAAGACGACATTCACCACCAAATGGGGGACGTTCGCCTATCAGCGCATGCCCTTTGGCCTCTCCAATGCGGGGGCTACTTTCCAGAGAGCCATGGACCTAGCATTCCGTGAGCTATTAAATAAAATCATCGTCATCTATTTGGATGACATGACTGTGTTTTCACACAGAAGAGAAGAACACTCCTCTCACCTACGACAAGTGTTTGAAAGGTGCCGTGAATTCGGCATATCTATTAATCCTAAGAAGTCGGTCTTTGCAGTGAAGGAGGGGAAGCTCCTAGGCCACGTCATTTCAGAAAAGGGCCTGGCAGTTGACCCCGACAGAGCAGAGGCTCTTCTCCGGTTGCCAATCCCAGTGAACAAGAAAGGGCTGCAGTCCTTCTTTGGACAGATCAACTTTGTAAGGAAGTTCGTGCCGGATTTTGCCCAAGTAATCAAGCCAATGGCCGAACTCCTAAAGAAGGATGCCGAGTTTGTCTGGACTGAGGAGAGGAAGAAAGCCTTTGAGGAGATTAAGGCAAGGATTGCCCAGGCGCCTGTGCTGATAAACCCGGATTACTCTAAGGATTTCATCCTTTATGCAGTGGGAGAGCCCGAAAGTTATGCAGCAGTTCTAACTCAGAAAGGAGATGACGGCGAAGAGCGGCCAATAGCCTTCTTGAGCCAGGTGATCCAGCCGCATGAAGAGAGATATAACTTCATTGAACGCCAAGTGCATGCAGTCATGAGGTCTTTGAAGAAGTTCAAGCACTTTGTTTCCCAGAGCAGGACGACCGTGTTCGTTGTCCACCCAGATGTTAGAAGCTTTATCATACAGGGAGAGCTGGGCAACAAAAGGGCCGGCTGGATTGCCAAGATCCAGGAGTTTGATATAGAGGTGCGACCCACCAAGCTGATCAGAGGTCGGGCACTATGTCAAGAACTAGCAAGGAGTGTTGCTGCAGAGGTCGCCGCCTGTCAGTGGGAGGACCCAGTCCTAGAAGGCAACTTTGCCAATTCCTCAGCAGAAGACAACGACTGGGCCGATGAAATAATTTGGTATTTCAGCAACGGGAGGCTCCCAGATCACCTCAATGCAAGTCAGAGAAGGAGATTCAGGCTCCAAGCTCTAAAATATGTACTGCGCCCCGAGGGGCTGTATTTCAAGAATGTGGACGACATCCTCTTGCGATGCGTCAAAGAAACAGATAAACGGAAGGTCCTAGGCGAATTCCATTCTGGAATGTCGGGAGGACATCTTTCGGGAAGGCCTACGACCTTAAAAATCATCAGAGCGGGCTATTATTGGCCCACCCTCTTCGCAGATGCATATGCAGTCTGCCAAAAATGTGAGAAATGTCAAAGGTTCGCCGACAGAAATAGGAATGCACCTATGCCCCTCCAGCCAATTCAGGCTGAGGCTCCCTTCCAGCAATGGGGCCTAGATTTCATCGGGACAATATCGCCAAATTCTTCGGCAGGGCATAAGTTCATTCTGACAGCCACGGATTACTTCACCAGATGGGCTGAGGCGATACCTACCAAGCACGCTGACCAGGAGACGGTCATCAACTTCCTTGAAAGCCTAATCACTCGCTTCGGGATCCCAGAAGCAATAGTGACAGACAACGGACCAGGATTCACAGGGGCTAAACTCATAGAGTTTACTTGTAAATATGGGATTTACCATAAGGCTTCTTCCAACTACTACCCACAGGGAAATGGCCTAGCCGAGTCTACAAATAAGAATCTGATGAAGATCATAAAGAAGACTCTGGAGAGGAACAAAAGATCCTGGCATTTGTACCTGGATCAGGCGCTATGGGCAGATCGTATCTCAGTTAAGAAATCTATCAAGACATCACCATACGCGCTTGTTTATGGAAAAGAAGTCGTCCTGCCCACTCATGTTGAGATGCCCGCACTCTGGCTGTTAGAAGATGAGAAGGGTAACTTGGATCCTGTTGATGCCCGACTGGCTCAGTTGCTGCAGCTCGAAGAGGAAAGAGAAAAAGCTTACGAAGCTTTTATGAAGCACACCGAAACCACACGAAACTGGTTCTCGAAAGGGACTACAGCCAGGGTCTTCAAGATTGGGGACCTAGTGCTGAAATGGGATTCGTTGAAGGCAAAACCAGGGAACCATGATAAATTTGACGCCTTCTAGGAAGGCCCCTTTCAGGTTGCCCGAGTGAACCAGTTCAACTCCTTTGTGCTGAGAGATATGGAGGGTCAGATCCTCCCAATACCAGTTAATGGCTTTCATCTGAAAGCCTATCACCATTAAGAAATTCCAGAAGTTTCTCCTGTGTACATACTTTCTTTTCTGCAGTTTAAATTTGTTTTTTCTGAATGTAAATATTGCTTTTCAGTAAAGGTAGTTTCCTGCTTTTAACCCAGGCGTTCTGCCCTTGGGTCGGAAATTTTGTTCCAAGAAAAAAGAGCCAAGTGTCTTGTGTAGAAGAAGGTTCCTGTTAGCAGAGGAGTAAAGCAGGGTTTGCTAAGTTCCTTAGGCGGAAGAAAGCAGGAGGGTCGAAAGAATTGAAAAATTCACTAAGTGCCCATGCAAGCAAAGTTGCTGAGGTTCGCCCAAAATGAGCCGGCGATTCCCGTCATCGCTCATATTTTCAGCGAACTCCAGCCACATTCAAGCAGCTGAACCGGTCGAAAGGAGGCATAAAAAATGTTTAACTGCCTAAGCGCCCGTGGTCGCTCAATTTTTGAGCAACTCCGGGGGTCGCCTACAAAATTCAGCGAACTGCAGGGCTCCAGAAGAAGAAAAAATTGCTAAGGCAAAGAGTCCGTGCCCAAGATCGCTCCAAATCTCAGCGATGACGGAAATCGCTTTGAAAATTTAGCGACCCCGGGAGGCGCCAAGATTGAGCCAAAAATGATAGAAGACAGCGGTCGCTCGAAATTTTCAAGAAGCTCAAGATCGCTCATTCTATTCAGCGATTCCGGGAATCGCGTGGGTGTGGCGCGAGGCGCGTTAAGGAGAAAAGGGCCGAAAAATTTCTAAGTGTCAAAGAGCTGCCCGAAGTCGCTCATTTTTTGAGCGACTCCGGGAATCGCTCATATTTTTGAGCGAACGCCGTCAAGGTCCAAGAAATGCAAGAAAAAATGCTAAGTGTTGGCGCTCGAAGTCGCTCCATTCTGGAGCGACTCCCGTGGTCGCCCGATTTCCTAGCGACGACCGTCGTCGCTCACTCTTTGAGCGAACCTTGGCAAGATGAAGACTTCAAGGAGGAAAACAAAGTTTGAAAATTTTCTAAGTCCTAGTCGACGTCGGTCGCTTGCCACACCATCAAATGCTCCAAATCGCTCATTTTTCCAGCGATTCTAGGAATCGCTCCAAGTTTTGAGCGACCCTCGTCTCCAGTGCAATTTTCAGCTCAACGAACCTTGGGGTGCGTGCCAAAGTGGCGGCGGGTGACGTCTTCAAGGCGCACGTTATAAAGAAGGGTGCTTGCACAGTTTTCAAAGCAGATTTCATTAAAGGCAAAGGACAAGCCCTGGGCCAATAAACGAGAGGTTGCGCTCCCCAAAGGAGATCTTATGCACGGCCACCGAAGAATAACGGCGCGCCCACCCACTTCGTGCACCCTGCCTTTAACTCGAGCGCTCGCCATTAATGACAACTTTTTACCCATCTCCATAAAGGCTCAGTCGCTCATTTCACTCTGCTAGTTTCACCCAGGCGAACTCCAAGCTGCACCAGAGGATAAATTCAGAGCATTTACCAGCAAGCAGCAGTGAATTTGAATTGTTCCGTCACCATGGGTAAAAGGGAGAGTGGAGAAAAGGGTAAAGCATCTGAGCAGGCAGCTTCGGGCACACCGGAGAGCGGAAAGAAAAAGGAAAAGAAGGACAAAGGGAAGGCGAAGGCATCAGGGCCAGCAAGACAAGTTCCTCCTCCGCCGCCTGTAGACAATTTGATAAAATACAGGGACGGCCACTACTCTCACAACATCGAACAACTTCGGCGCACCGTAGAAGAGTGGCGAGAAAAGGTTCCTGCTTCGCATCCTTTTGCCGCAGCTTACCATTCGCACCTGTATTGGTATTTATGCCCGCCGGTGCACCATTGTCCAGAGCTGGTTGCGGCCATCGCCAGAAATTACAGACCAAGCACCAGACAGGTCCGGGACCATGAGGGGACGGTTCTGTTCTCGCTCTATAAGGAGACTGTCCAAATGGCCTTCGCGCCTCGTCATTCGCCGGATAGGAATTATACAGTCAGAAGCATCAATCTCGGCGAGCAGGCTGAGAGGTATGTGGACAATCCAAAAATGCGGGCCTTCATGGAGTCCCAGCTGCGCGAGCCGCCCAAACGGTGGCCAGAGTTGCCAATGCCCCTGGAAAATTTCAAAAGCAAGGCCCTCTATTCTATGCTGGCCTGGGTCTTAGGCTGCGGTACTGATGCGGTAGTTCATCCATACCAGGTCGCTATCGTGGAATGCATCCTACATGGGGAATTCTATGACCCCAGCGCCATGAAGCCAGAGACCAAGCCAGTCTTCTTTGACTGGGCAGATTGCGTAGCGCACGGTTTGCATTCGCGCCTTCAAGACCTGAAAGAGGGAAAGACTGAGTCCTTCAGGCAGTGTTCGTTCCTGGCCTGGCTCTTCCTGTTCCATATGCACAACAAGATGAAGACAATTCCTGTCAGTGCAAAGACAAGGATGGCGCGCAACTCCCAGTGTATGAATGGACTCAGGTCTTGTCAAGGAGGAGATCATACTATAAATTTAATTTGGCATTCTTGGGCCCTGCCCTAGCCATCCTCAACGGCACCTGCTCGCGTGTCCCCCGTGAGATGAGAGACAAAATTGTGCGGGGAAATATAGGCGACACTTTCAAATTGACACAAGGGTTTGTTATCAGAATTTTCGGGTTCACAGGCAAACCCTTCCTCCTGCCGTATTTCTGCACAGAATATACATTCGCCTTGGAGGCAGCGCGGCAGATGGACTATGCAGACCAAGAATATGGTCAAGGGAGAAGATGGGGCCATATGTTCAAGTTCCCAATCACATGGGGCGATATCGAGGTCAACACAAATGGGCAGAACGAATACCTAGCAGCTACACTCCTAAGTTTCGGCCTGGTGGAGCTTCCCCAGCGGTGGAGGTATGACCCCCTCGACATAGTAAAAGATTTCACGGAGATGAAAAATTTTCATGCCTGCCCGCGCCAGGAGGAGATCATGGGGGAGCGAAATAATCCGTCAGGAGGTGACCTGGAGTGGAATATAGAAGAGATGCAGTCGTTCCCGCCGTGGCATGATTTCTATTTTGTTGAGGCGGAGTATGACCCTGAAAATAACCCGGCTCACAGAACAGACACCCAGGCTTACAGGCGAATGCTGCCGAAAGTCAAAGGTTTGGGTTGGGAGGACGAAAAGATAGCACAATGGTGGGTCACGAGGGCCCACACCAAGAAAGAAAGGTCTGAAAAATTGTTGGCCAATGACCATCAGTTTTCCAAGATCTATGATGATCACGTCGCCACGTGGCGGCCCATCGTGTTCCGTGATATCGTGCCCCGAGGCATCCATCGCCTACAAAAGGGAAAGGCCCCACCCAAGCAACCACTTGTGCAAGAAGGAGGATCCAACAGTGAAGTAAGGAGAAGTCAGGAGGCAGGGCCCATGGTGCAGCCGCCCCCTGAAAAGCCGCAAGGGTCAGAGCAGTTGGCCGAGGACACTCTGGAGCCTCTGAGGAAAAAAGTGAAGTTGAAGTTTAAGACGCCTAGGGCTCTTCCGGGCGCAGTCACCAACGTAACGCCCATTGCACCAGCCTCAACTTGTCAGTGAAAAGGCGGCCACGCCTAAAAAAGAAAAAAGGAAAAGGTCTGAGAAGTCAAAGGAGAAAAAGGCTACGCCCAAAAAGGAGGTTGTGCAGCAGACCGTGGTGACGCCGCAGAAGAAGGTTGCCGCCAAGGAGATTATAACTGTCAAAGAGGACACCCCTCCGCCAGAAGAGGAAGTAGACCCGTGGATAACGCAGGTTTTCAACACGCCAGCTCAGGCAGAGTGACGTTGACCCTATGGACGACCAATTATGGAAGCTCTTCTTCGACGGCGCCCGATGTAACAATGGCGCTGGAGCTGGAGTTGTCCTCATCTCTCCCTTCGGAATTCATGAAACATACTCGTACAGGCTTGCTTGGAGCTGTACTAATAATGCCGCTAATTATGAAGCCCTGTGTTTGGGGTTACGAAAGGCGAAAAAGTTAGGAATAAAATAGTTACAGATATTCGGGGACTCCGAATTGATCTGTAACCAGGTGACAAATAAATGTGTTGCCAAACAACACTATCTCAAGGCATACCGTAATAAGGTATGGGATCTGCTTGAGTCCTCGGCTCTCAACATTCACTCTATTTTGCGAGAGCGGAATAAACATGCTGACGTTTTGGCGTCTATTGGAGCAAGATGCTCCCCAGTCGGGAATCTGATGCAAAGGCCAAAAACAGTAAGGGTTATCTACAGGCCCTCGGTGCCAAATAAAAATATTCACTGGCAGGTCTTTGACAATGACGAGCAGATCGTCAATTTTTTGATTGATGAAGCTGGAAGCATCGAAGATAGAGCTCTCAATGATGAAGAATATGAGGGCCTAATCCAGCTGAAGAACAACCACCTCCCTAAGGGTTTGATCACCCTTGAAAGTCTGTTTGACCAAGATGACAGGGCTCTTCCCCACAAGATCAAAGTGGATGCAAGAGAGTACCAGGAGCTAGAGCTGGAGTCCGGGAAAACGATCAAGGTGGGCACTGATTGCACACCACAGGAAATCGAGCAAATCAGGATCCTCTGTAGGGAATATCCAAACATCGTCGCCTGGAGCTACCACGACTTGAAGGGGTACGACAAAGATGTCTTCCAGCATACAATTGAGCTCTAGGAGGAGTCAAGCCTGTCCGATAGAAGCAACGACTTGTGAATCCAAAGATCGAAATACTGATGAAGGCCGAGCTTCTGAAAATGCTGGAAGCAAATATAATCTACCCCATCAAGCATTCATCTTGGGTAGCGAACCTAGTCCCGGTTCAGAAAAAGAACGAAGATATTCGCCTCTGCATGGACTTCCGAAATCTTAATCAGGCATCCCTGAAAGATCACTACCCGCTGCCCCAAATTGATCAGATCCTTCACGTGGTAGCAGGAGCCCAGAGGTTTTCCGCAGAGCTTGCCAATGGGAAAATTTGCTACCGCAGAGCAATATGGCAAATCAGTCAGCAGATGACAGGGATTGGACTGAAGACTTGGAGTACTTCAGCACTGGACAGTGCCCTGTCGGCTTCAACTCTTTGCAGAGGAGGCGTTTTAGGCTTCAGGCCTGCAGATACGTGTTGCTATCCGAGGGGTTGTTTCATCAAAATATCAACGGTGTCCTCTTGAAATGTGTCAGGGGGACAGAAAAATAGAAAATCCTGGATGAGTTCCATTTTGGAATGTCCGGGGGCCATCTCGTTGGAAGGCTGATGGCTTTAAAAATAATAAGGGCGGGCTATTATTGGCCCTCCATTTTTGCTGATTCCTTCAGTGTGAGCCAAAAGTGCGATAAGTGTCAAAGATATGTTGGCCGCATCAAGAATGCTTCTCTGCCTCTGCACTCGATTCAGGTTGAGGCTCCATTTCAGCAATGGGGTTGGACTTCATCGGAATGATTGAGCCTAATTCTTCTGCAGGGCACAAGTATATCTTGACCGCCATCGACTATTTCATCCGGTGGAGAGAAGCAGTGCCCATCAAGCGGGCTAATCAGGATGTCGTCATCGCTTTTTTGGAAGGGCTGATAACCCGTTTCGGAATACCGGATGCCATAGTAACAGATAATGGTTCCCATTTTATTGGGGCCAAGATTGTACATTCGCCAGCAAGTACAGTATTTACTTGAAAACTTCGTCAAACTATTACCCAACCGACACCATTCTATCAATAAAAACTTGCTTTGGATCCTGAAGAGGATGCTGGAAGATAACAAGCGGACATCGCACCTACTTCTAGATTTTGCATTATGGGCGGACAAAATTTCCATCAAGAAATCCATTAAGAAGTCCCCATATTCCCTGGTGTACGGGAAGGAAGCAGTGCTTCTTGCGCATATTGAGTTGACCCTAGACTGATTATCCTCCATGGCTGCATACAACAATAGACTGCATCAATCCTCTTGCATCGCTCTCCTTACTGCCTGCACATCCTTCCTGGGTGAACAACCGTGCATGAACATTCTGTATGACTGAACCTCCTGAACCCTTCAATCCATGAACATCTTGAATGAATGAGGGGGGGATTTATTATACACCCACCAAGTAGTTATGTTCTCCAACTACCTTGCAACTATTCTCAAATAACATTTCATGTGCATTTGATCTTGCATTACATTTCATTTCCACTATGTGACAAAATACCCTATGGCTTATAATTTAGCCGACATATTTGACTTAACATGACTTTTCATGACTTTATTATGACGTACAATATTAAATTGCACTTTACAATATTAAAATATATATATGCACGTGCATTTCGTCAAACACTTTGCGTGCATTTACAAAATAACACAAAATAGCAAAACTGATCCAACAAATAAGGACATCAATTTTCCTGTCTACAGTCCCTAGTGCGCCAAAGGCTTGTGCGCCGTCTTTGATGCGCCCAAGTGTTGCGCACAGTGCAAGTATGCCAAGACGTTGCGCATGGTCTCCTGTGCGCCCAAACGTTGCGCTCCAATTCTAAGCGCCAAGCTGTTGCGCTTGGGTCTCGGTGCGCAAGATGAGGAAGGCGCATCCCGAAGAGGCCGTTGCGCTTCGGTTTGCAGGTGCAACCTAGATTTTAGACTAATATACGCTAGGCACTTCTTCCCAAACATCTCGGGCGTGCTGTCCAAGGCGGGACACATACAGGAAATAAATGCAACAGGTGCGGCGCGTCACATTCTCCAAGAAAGATTGCGCCCCACTTTGTTAGTTAGCATTGGGATGTGCGCTCCACCATCGTTTGCCGCGCAGGAGATCTTCCATAGCGCCCCCAAATCGCTCCTGGCATTTACTCCGCTCAAGCAACATTAATGCAGGTGGGTGTATACCAGAGCTATAAGAAGACGCACTGCGCACCGGATATACCTAGTAAAATCCTTAAGTTGTTGCGCCATCCACCATTGCTGAGTTTCAGAGAACGATTGTTGCGGGTAAAAGCGAAGAGCATCAGTGGAGCGCACTGCTGCGCTGAACTGTTCTGCACAAGCAAATTATTGCTGTGACGCAATCCAGGCGAGCTGTGCTTAAACGCTGTCATCCCCAGTACGCTTAACCGTTGCAGATGGGTAAGAAGGGAAAGCCCAAGCGAAAAAAGGAGAAGGTCCTCCAGTCTGCGGAGGGTGAGCAGAAACAAAAGAAAGAAAAGAGGGAAAAGCCCCTGCCGCCTCCGCTTGAAGACAAACTAATTAAAGTTCGGGACTGTGTCCTCACTAGGACCTGTATAGAGAAGCTGCACGAAGATATTGATCAGATGATAACTAAGGTGTCTGAAGTGAGTAATCGGGCAGTTGCCTACCACTCTCTCCTGTACTGGTACCTGTGCACGCCTGTGCACCCCTGCCCGGAGTTGGTTTACGCGATTGCCCAGTTTTACGACCCTCAGACTAGGTCGGTGAAGGATGCAGAGGGAAAAAGGCTATTCTCTATCTCTGCTGACAAAATCTGCGCAGCCTTCGCCTATGGGAGGGAACCTTCTGGTCAAGTCATTGTCAGGAAAATTAACAGCAAGGAGCAGGGCTAAAGGTACACCAACACGGCGCTAATGAGGCGATTCATGGAGGCCCATTTTACAGAGACGGTTGCACTAGGGACCTTGTCGCAACTCCCCATGCCCTTGAGGAGATTCAAAAATGCCGATCTCTTTTCCATGCTGGTGTGGATTACTGGTCTCGCCTTAGACGCCCAAGTGAATGCCTGGCAGGCGGCCATTGCCGAGTGCGTGTCCCACGGAGAATTCTATGCACCCGACTCTGCGTCTCGGGGAATAAAGCCTATCTTTTTTGACTGGGCAGATTGGGTGTCGCGGCAGCTGCATCTCCAGCTATGCGGGATGCAAGACGGAAACATAGCATTCTGAAGCTGTTCATTCCTGGTGTGGTACTTCTACTACCATCTGCATTCGCACCACCGCTTCGCCTTTATTGCCAAGCGCTTCACGGACGAGAAGGGCAAGGCGCTCCCTGTATACTAGTGGACTTCGAGCCTGTCAAGGCGCGAGTCCTACTACAACTTTAACCGAGTTTTTCTCGGTCCGACGCTGGAGATTATTTATGGTGTCTGTGAGCGAGTGCCCAGGGCTATGAGGGACTATGTGGTGCAACAACTTGGTGATGTTTTCCAGTTGACACAGGGGCTTGTGGTACGGATCTTCGGATTTTTTGGCAAACCCTTCCTGTTGCCGTACTACACTACCGAGTACCTGTTTGCCCTCGAAGTTGCCCGCCAGTGTGACTTCGCAGATGATATGTACGACAAGGGATGGAAAAGGCAACACACCTACCCCTGGCCTATCGAGCTTGGCGCCATCAAAGTGACAAAAAACAAGCAGAACACCCATTTGGCAGTTCCTCTGTACGAGTTTGGCCTTATTGACTTGCCCCAACGGTGGAAATATGACCCAGAAGATATCTTTCAGGAGAAAATCGCAGCAAACAAATTCCACCGCTGTCCTTGCCCAGACATTGAGAAGCAACGTAATAACCCTTTCGGGCTGGATCTCGAATGGCACATTGAAAGGATGGTCTCCTCCCCCGTGGCATGAATTTTACATCATGGAGGCTGAATACAACCCTAGGCAGTATCCGGTGCAGGACCCCGACGACCGAGTGTTCAAGTCAATAAAAGAGAAGGTGCCCCATTGGTCGGATGAGAAGATCGCGAACTGGTGGATCATGAGGTGCCACCATAGAAAAGGAGCATCTGACCCAACGTTGTAGATAGATCAGAAATTCTCTGACCTATTTGACAAGTATCATGATTCCTAGCAGCCCGTCTTCTTCGACAACATTGTGCCCAAAAGTACGGAGAGTCCCAGCAGAGTTGAAGACGCATATGTAGTACAAGAGCAATGAGCTAGTCAGGCGCCACTTGTCGAGGGCAAGGGTAAGCAACCGCTTCTAGAAGAAAAGGCTGCTCCGAAGAAGAGGAGTGCACCCGCTGCACCTACGCCCCAGAGCGTCGCGAAGAAGCCTCGCACTATTAAAATCAAACTCCCTGGCGTGGTCCCTCCGACAGCATTGGTAGCCATAGAAGGGAGCACTTCAGGAGTTTCCATTCTAGCGCAGCAGGTGCAGCATACCCAGCCAGCGCAGTAGGCGCAACTCGAAGTGCCATATATCAATCTGGAGGATGAGGCATCAGACGGAGAGAGAGAAGCCAACCCGATAACGCAGCAGTTCACCACGTCGGCTCTGGAGACGTCCGAGCCCGCAGGTGCGTCTTCTGTTCCTCTCTTTCTCTCATCCGCCCCTCTAGAAACCCCACTTCTTGGTGCCGAAACCCTAGTGTCTGCCCACATTCCGTTCGGCGCCCCTGTTGAAGTCATTCCGAACCCCCTGTTTTAGGCGCAGTTTCATCCTTCCCTGCCCACAGTTTCTAAGTTGTTCGAAACTTTTGCAAAAGTCTCCAATGCCTTCACCTTCCCGGTGACTTCCGTCCCTACTCCCCAGAGTTCAGTATTTTCAGTTACAGCTTCTGTGGCCACAGTGAGTTCTGCGAGGAAGGCCCAATGGCTGAAAGCATTCACAAGGCGCAACAAAATTCCTCAACCTGGCTCAAAGGCCAAAAAAGAAAAAGTGCGCAGGCGCTGGCCCGACCAGAGAAAAGGGCAGTGTTTGATCCTCAGAATATGCAGCTCCATAGAATGGAGAAGGCGCCCAAGGTACAGAAACCGTTGGAAGAGATGACAGCGGCAGATTATTCTTATCGCCATACGATGGAGGATTTGAAGACTGCCGATCTTGTGGAAAAGGCTGGAAATATCCATGTTGAGGTGACATCCCTCTACCTCCAGGTGGAGCATTTTAAAAATCGCTGCTACGATGCCGAGGCCAAAAATATACAGTTTGAAGAAACCCTGGCAGTCACGAGAGGGCAGCTTGAGGAAGAGTAGTCCAAAGTGAAGCAGTTGTAGCAGTGAATAATCGATTTGGAACAAGAGATGGAAGACCGCAAGAAAGATTTCGAAGAATGCCTCAAGGTTCAGGCAGAGGCAAAAGGCCAGCTACAAGTTTTGGATGCTCAAATCTAGGAGCTATAGGCCAAACTGACGAAAAAAGCAGAGCCCACAGCGGTCTTGTCAAAGGATCGTGTCAAGGAGGTGCGCAGTCGCTTCTTAGGCAACTTCAAAAATAGAGCGCAAAGGGCAGCTGCACTCCTGACGTACATAAGGGAAGCCAAGGATTTGGTTTCCCACGACGCTTCCATTGTGGAGGAGGCCGAGGCGGACGTTGACCAATGGCTGGAGGTCGCCATGAAAGCGCAAACCCTAGACAGATCGGGCATCTAGCTTGCCCCAATGCGTGACCTTGCTCGGTCATGGGCAATTGTATGCATAACATTGAAGTCTTTATTCAAGAAGGTCAAGGCAGCCCGAAAGGCCCGAGATTTGATGAACAGGTTTGAGAGAGAAAGAAAGCTTTCTCTGATGTACTTTGAGACTTGGCGCAAAACGGTTTACCAAGCTTCACCAGTGAGACGGACCGTACTTTGACAGAAGAAGAGCTGCAATCAGTTTGGGGCTCCTTTGAAAGCAACACCATAGAGATATTAAGCTTTTCATTGTTTTTGTCCATTGACCATGCAGGAAAATCGTCTTTCGGATGGCGATGGTAGTTCGTGTAATGCAATTTGGC
The DNA here is from genome assembly GCA_028583015.1 of Wollemia nobilis. Lineage (NCBI taxonomy): Eukaryota > Viridiplantae > Streptophyta > Pinopsida > Araucariales > Araucariaceae > Wollemia > Wollemia nobilis. The sequence continues at coordinate 1,569,827 of JAQPPZ010001668.1, read as the reverse complement.
CTCGAGGACCAAGGAAGAGCGTAGCACCCAACTTCAACGCGAGAGAACTATGAAGTGCGCAAGCTGTGGCGCATCGTTCCAAGTGCACAAGACTGTGGTGCACCGTTCCAAGTGTGCAAGACTTCGGCGCACCATCCTAAGTGCGCGAGACTCCGGCGCACCATTCCAAGTGCGCAAGACTTAGGTGCATCGTTCCAAGTGCGCAACACTGTGTCGCACCGTTCCAAGTGCGCAACACTGTGTCGCACCATCCCAAGTGCGTAGTGTCGGTTGACTTTTCAACGGAAGCGCGTCTCCCAACGCCCAACCTGTTGCACACCCTTTTTGTTGCGCAAGGCATTTGCGCTTCACTTCAGTGCGCCTTACCTGCTGACTTTTCAAACGCTGCGCGCCTCCCGAGGCCTCATTCTTGCGCTCCTTTTCTCCTGCGCAGGGCCTTGCGCTCCTTTTTGTTGCGCCAGGCAGCTGCGCAATGGGTCAGCTGCGCTTCACCTTCGGACCTGTCAACTCTGGTGCTGGTCTTTCTCAGCTGCGCTCCACATCAGCAAAGTTAAGGTGCATCCTTATCCGTCCAAGCGCAGCCATTCTGAGAAGCTTCCAAACTGGACGTTCCGGGATTTCAAGTCTATCTTCCACGAAAGTGGTCCCCGCGAGTGAGGAGGCAGCGCCAACAAGCCAAGCCTGTCAGGGCATTGAAGGAGCTCAATTGCATTTTCAAGGAGTCATCAATACTGGCCATGCCTAATAACTATTTCATGTTTGTACTCTCTTGTAACTCTTATCTTGGCTGCCATCACCATATTTTGTAGGTGTGCATTTAATATTTCAAGCGGCAAAATTTGCTATATAAGCCTGCTCTTTTATTGTAAAACGATGGATGTTTGCTAGAAGCTTGATGTAATCCGAATTCTGCTATCAATACAGCTGATGTCTGGCTCTAACTCTAGACTTCTATTTTGTGTGTATGTCTTCTATTGCTTATCTTCTATTAATTCTTTGCTTTATCTGTAGGCTTGAATTCTAGTATCTGGATTTAGCTTCTGATAAAACGGGAACCCTGGAGTAGCCTTGGAGATTACGCATGTTAGATGTTTAGTTTTAATTTTTGTTAGTTGTTTGTATTTGAGGGTTACTTGATTCGGCGTGCACTAGAGTTATCGTGCTGTTAGTCCATCACCCCTGTTCTATCTGGCCTATGGCCATATTTTCCATCCCTTTCAGTCATTTCCCATTCCTTTCTAGTTCCTTAATCTTTAAACCCCCCAGTTAGAATAGCAAGGGAACCAGCCCCTCTCTGGAGATTGGCACGGGAGGCATTTCTTCCTCTCGGCCTTTCAATGTTGGCCGGGTCTAAGGCGCACAAATAGACAAATCCTTACCTAAGGCAGATCTCTAGCCAACACGCCTATATTTTCAAATGCTCATTGACATCACTGTCTACCCTTGATTCATCGTCCTATGTTGTCATCTCCTCTTTGTCCTCCCCACTAGCTTCTCCCTTCGACTTCTCTTGTGGTTGTGGCTGTTTTGTTGGCTGATTTTTAACTTCAGCCATCTCCTCGTCTTCCCCTGCTTTGTTGGATTGGCCTAGCTCCATCAAGGTAGGTGTTGATGCAACATCTTTTCCCTTGTCCTTCTGCACAATGGTCTAAGTCATTGTTGAGGTTATTACAATAGGCTTGTTGTCCTATGGTGGGGAAGCACACCACTGCACTTCCTCCTTGTATTGCCACAATTGGGTAGTGCCAAAACCTTCCTGTTGAAATGGTGTGTCCATTGCAGTATCCGCCATATCTGCTGTCACACCACTGACATATAATCTTGGTGTTCCCAGATTTAATCCGGGTGACTTCTCTATCTCTCCTATGGCTGATGTATCCATTACATCAAGGCAGCATCTACTTCTCGAATTTTTTCCTTCACCTTGTCAGCCTCATCCATTACAATGGTTTCTGGCTGCACTATTGTCTTCGCTTGCGCAACTCTTTCCTCTCCATGTTGTATTGTTCTCATCTCCCATGCAACTAGTGATTATTGTTGTGGCTGCTGTCCTCTTGCAGCCTCAGGATGTGTCTCTCTCCTCTCAGCTCTTGTAGTATAGTTACGTAGTTTTGCTCCTGGAATGCACAAGTGTTACATTAGGGCCTCCTTTGGTAATTCTCTATGCCATGGTTTCCACAAATTCCCTATTGGGTACCATGATGTATGTTTTGCCTTGTATGTGGATTTTTGTCTAGCTACAATCTTGATTGGGCCTCCTCTATGTCTCTGCTATGTGTTGTGCACTACCTCCTCGCACAATCTCTTTGGTTGGTGGATTCTTATTAATTCTATTGGCAATGCTGGTTGCGACGACAGTCGGGGAGATATTATCTTCATTGCCAGCTTTTGTGGTTGAGGTTGTAGCTGCTGCTCCCCTTGTGATTGATGTTGCTGCTTTTGCATCTTCTCTTCTTTTTCCTTCTCACTTCCTTTTGTCTTGGACTCTTCCTCTTCTGCCAGTGTGTCCATGTCATCACCTTCTTCTTTAGACAACTACATCGAATGCACCGCTATTGCCTTCTTCCTTGTTGCCTTCTTCTTTCCTCCTTGTCTTGGGGTTTGTACCTTCGTTGTTGGAGCCACTGTGGTCCATTGGAAAACCAAAGGCACTCTATCTAGAATGTGTTGAGGTGTGTCAAACCCTAGTATTTGGACCTTATCATATCTAGCTGCATGCAAGAATAATGCAATGACATGAAATGCTATCGAAAAATTCTTCATATATTGCATCATAAAGTTGTGGATGCAATTGGCCAAGTGTGTAGTCCAATCAAATTTGATGTTGTGCATGATCCGTTCCATGTACGACACAAACCAGGTGGGCATGTTCAAGGCTTGTTGTTCCCCCAACAATCTAGACATTACTACGTTCATGGCACATTGTAGCTGATCTGTCTTCATATTCTGCATATTCAGTCCTCAATTAACATGCTTCATCAATTTGCAAACTTCAACAGATTTTAGGTTGGTAAACTTGTCCACAAATACTTGCAGTTTGTATGGTTCAATTCCTTTCTTCTAGACAGGTTTATTGTTCTTGCGAGGTAGCCCAAACAGTCGCCTGAAGTCAGTTGCTGTATGTCGCCCAAACATCTTTGTTTCCGACTTTGATCTTTCTCCTATCCAGATTATACTTCAACACTTGCAACAAATACATCTTGAAGAAGTCTTTGTCAAAATTTCCCACCTGCATGATATAGTGCATGCTTGCCTCCCAAAATGCTGATTTCATTGGGACGTCAAGATTCGCCTGCCACCAATTTCGTTAAAACTCCCCAGCTGGCATGGTCCATGTTATTTTGTCCAAAGGGGTTTGCATCTTCTCCTCCCTTTGTCTTTGGCAGTGGAATGTTGCTTTGTCCTTCCCCTTCATCCTTGGTTCCTTGTTTGGTGTTTGAGTTTTGGACCACGGCTGTGAGCCTTCTTCTTAGTGCTAAGAACTCTGCTCCTCTTCCCTTTCATGATGACGTGCATATGCTCAGAATGGTTCTCCTGAAATCCTCAACCTCCTTTGTGTGTCCTCAGTCATTGCCTTGGTATCAAGTTGGGGGCAAATTTGGAAGGATTTGAGCGCAACTCCTTGCCTCCTTTGCTTTTCACTATGTGTGGCCTCTACTGCATGTCACATGATTCTGTGGGGGTTCCTTCCTCTGTTGCACCTAAGTCTTCTTCTTTGGCAATTGGGGATGACTGCTGCGATGGGTACTGTAGTAGCTTGCAACTACCAACATGCTTTGAACAAAGATCCATTGTACAAGTTGAGGGAGAAGACAAAGTAGGGCAGGAATCAGCAAAAAATGGCTAAGTGTTTGGAAGTAGTGCGCCCTACTTTGTTTAAGTGAGGCTCGCTTTGCTAGTGAACCCGCTCTGCCAATGAGCCTTGCTTTGCTCCGCTTCGGGTGAGCCCTGTCCAAGTAAGCCCCTCTATTAGTGTTTTATTTTCAAATGTAAATAAGAGAATGATTCTCATTGTAAGGGTCTTTGGCTACTTAGCGTACCAAAGCTTCTCTTTCGAGATTATCGTACTAAAATATTTTTCAGAGATCAATAAAGTGAAGAATTGTGCATGACATTCTTGAATAATTGTGTCTATGACATTTTATTCATGGATGCGTGGAATTAGTAGCTCTGCTCTCTTTCCCTCTATTAGTCCTTTTCTTCATAATATTGTTGATTACTTTGAATATTCAATCACAATGAAGTTATTTGGTACCTGTTGGAAAGGTTGTTTGTGCCAAGCTCGAAATTCACTATGGCTTTAGCCATATTTCTTGTTTTCTTTCTTGCACTCTTTTCTCCAACAAAGTAGATTAGATTTACTTTTCATGCACTTAGCTTAGATTTCAATTTTTGCACACTTAGATTAGTTTTTCTTTCACGTTTTTTAGCAAAGTTAAGGGAACCGACCCAAAGTCCAGAGGTTGGGGAAAGTAAAACCCTCCCCATCAATTTGTTGAACTGCGGTCATGGGTGGAAATTACACTTGACAATTTCTGTGCTCAACAATTTTGGCATGCCCAACGGGATACACAAGTGCAATTTCAGTACAAAATAAATCTTAACCTACTCGCACATAATTTTGTACATCTAGAAACTCCTTTGAGAGTTACTTATCAGCTCCTCCTCAAGATGCTAGCAACTCATATTTCCCCTCCGAGTGGTGCATGTGAGGAATGGATGAAATAAGTAGATATTATATTCACTTCTACCTATATGACACTTGCATTACATATCAGTTTGCGATCTTGTATAGATATTTCTTGGAACTTTGTCTGTACAAATGTATCTAATCAGTACTCGATGATTGATACAAGGTTTCCGATACCTCCTCTCTATATCTCTCTCTGTTTGTGTCTATGGTCTACAATATATTACATGGTATAATACATGATACATCCATAGCTGCTTAATGAATAGGGAATCCTATTTATCATTGTGGGATGGTAGTTAACAACAACTACTGCCCGGGACACATCACCTGTAATTGGGTGATAAACATAGTAGAGAAAATTGGAATCGGGTAGTAAATTGGCTGGTTTAAAAATCGGCAAAGAATCAGAATTGGCAAAAATCGAGGAAAAAATCGGCAATGAATAGACAAAAGAAAACCAAAGAGTGTAGGACTGGTGAACCACGAAGCGTGTAGGACTGGATATCCTGCTGGTGAACCACGAAGAGTGTAGGACTTCCCTTTCTGTGAGAATTGCATCCATAATTCAACAAAGTTCTAGGCTATTGTTCCCAAGGTACCTAGCCATTGTGCTCCTAGCACAACATCACATCCTCCCAGTTGAAGGGAAAACTTATCAGTTTTGAGTTCATAGTCCACTATCTTCAACTTAACATTGTGACATTTACCCTTACTAGGTAATGTTCCTTCATTTTGCCACCATAACTTCAAAGAAGTTGCAAGCATGTATGTATCAATTTGCTTGCTTGGCTACTTAGGGATCAATAAAATTATGTGTACTGCTTGAATCAATGAGAATTGTAATACGTTTCTCTTTGAAGAATCCTATTACCTTCATCATTTGAGGGGTTGAGATTCTTGCAAGTCCATGGACAAAGATCTATGGCTATGGTTCTTCCTGTGTTTTGCCCTCATCTTGAGGTTGTTCCTTTTGTGGTTCTACTTCTTCATTAGGTAGTTCATTCCTTGTTGATTCATCCACATCCAACAAAAATAATTTTTTTTGGATGCATTTATGCCGTGGTGAATACTTCTCATTATAATTATAACATAAGCCTTGTGCTCGACGTGCATCCATTTCCTTTGTAGTCAAATGCTTGATTGGGGTAGACTTATTGCTAGTATTCGATGTTAACTTGGAGGGAAATGTGAGTTTGGCTTGTAGGAATTTGGATGATTGTCTTTGGGCCGAAATTTTTTCTTCCGCTAATCTCGCCAATCCTATGGCTTGCATCACTAATTGTTGTTTGAACATTTTTACCTCAACCTTGATATCATCTTTCAATCCATTGATAAAAGAACTCTGAAAAAATCCTTCATTCAACCCCTTTGTCATATTAGACGGCTTTCTCAAATTGAGTCTGATATTCACGAACAGTAGAGGTTTGTTTCAAGTTGGTCAAGGCTCCTGTAAAGTCCTCGTACTCACTAGGGCTAAAATGAGTGAGTAATTGGGACTCAAAGTCTTCCCAAGAAGGGTCTGAAGTCATGTTTTGTAACCATTGATAGCATTGTAGGGCCTCAGATTCAAAGTTAAAAGATGCTATGGTGACCCACAAATATCGGGGTACATTATGAAGTTTGAAAAACTGATCTGCTCGACACAACCAACCATCAACGTCCTTTCCATTAAACTTAGGAAAGTCTAATTTAGGCATCTTAAACGGGATATTTGTGTCAAAAAAGAGAATGATAGACTTCTTTCTCTTTATTGACTCCTTTCTCCTTACTGCTTGAACTGCCACTTGGTCTTTCAGTGTTAAGATGCTTGAACACCTTTGGGCCTTCCTTTAATCGCTCTTCAACCTCTAGGAAATTTTCTTCAAGTTCAGATTTAGATTTAATCTGGTCAGTACTTATCATAGTAGTCAGACTCGGCCGGACTCCCGAGTACTCGGCCGAGTCCAAATCCGAGTGGCCTCAACTACGTCGAGCACTCTTAGATTCGTTTTTTCTAGGACTCGGCCGAGTCCGGGGCCGAGTCCTTCGTCCCGGACTCGCGAGTCTTGACGTTGGGACTCGGCTGGCCCAACAAAAATTAAAGTTAAAAAGAAAAAAAAAACATTCATTTTCCGCGACTGCCGTTAGATGCGTGGGGTTCAAGATATTTGTGTTGTTAGACGCGTTGAGTTTCTTCTTCTCGATCGGGATAGTGGCGGTGTTGCTACAAGCCATGGCTATAGATATTCGTATCGCTGAGATGAATACGATGGTGAGCATCTGTAACAGAGCGGCGTACATGGCTATGGCATGCTCATGTGCTGCGTTCGTGTCTGCAGCGACGACGTTTCCTATTGGAATGCAACCGATATTGAATTCCCACAATTTTGTGTAACACAGCCGTGGCGGTCAGTCTTTCCTTCAATCGAAAGGAACCCCACACTCAAGCTTATATCATTCTATCCACCCTGCCACAATAACATTTTACGTAAATATACACAAGCTACGCAATACCTTTCGTTAATCCATTATTTATATATAATACCATAAATGCGCTCTTAAGGCTTTTTTTTTTTAAATTTTTTTTTAAATATTTAACTCTTTCAGCTTATAAACTAGTTCTTCATCTTATACTATTCCGTCGATACATTTTGAATGAGCATAGTATTGAATAGATGATAGTCGATAGGAAGTGTAAGTATACTCTATTAAAATCCGGACTAAAAACATGTATGACTTCAAATCAGTTTTTAAATTTTATAATGTTTATTATATTTTAATTAATAAATAACTTTTAAAAAACTATATATATTCGTCTATTAAAGTTTTTTAAACAAAAGTGTTTTAATATTATGATAACATTAAATGTGTTAATTTAAATAAAAAACAGCATATGGGTGTTTTAAAATGGACCAAAGGTCCTCCGTATTCCCTTGCCTGCCTTGTGGAGAAATGGCGACGTGATATTGTGCTCTTTGACTTTTAGACAAATTGAGGGAAGGGCTTGTTGTTGGCATTGGTGTATGTGCAAAAAGTAAGACAACTACTTAAAACTAACCCAAGGTACAAGCCAAATGTATAGGCGCCAGATGGAAGAATACTCAGATCTGACCCAAGGTATATGCTTTGAAGACTTATTTTACCGTTAAAAATAAGAATCAATGTCTGCGTGTATATGTCCACAGACTTGTGAGAGTTAGAATTATTCCATTGAGATCTGGTGAGCTGGAAAGCTACAAATCGAAAATAGACAGAAAACCAAGAGTACATACAATTGAATGCATGAGAGTGGTATTTGTTGTAATCACGGTCTATAGGTTGAAACATCGAGGTCTTTTCCCTTCTTAAAGCCTTTTTAATTAACCTCGTCTCAAATATTAAAATAAATATAATATATTTTAATTGGGATTTCTTCGGCAGCTTCAAAATCATAACTCAAAAGAAATTAATTAAGATTGAGTTGATTGCTTTTTATTAATCTTCCAAACATAATTTGAAGTTATCTTTTCTAAAATTTAAAGTAGTATTTAAGGTGGTAAGGTTAAAAGATTGTATAATTAATAATTATTAGTTATTAAAATTATATTATAAGGTTAAAAAGTTATATTATTGTATATTAATAATTATTAGTTACTAAAATCGAGTCATTTATAAAAGAGGGAATCATCAATCCATTATAATTATATGACTATAAATTTTTAGTTAAAGTTTATCAATTATTAATTATTAAATATTTTTATTAATTATTAGCCCATTTTTTTTAGATCACATGCCTTATAATTATTAACTTTAACTTTATTTTTTTTATTATATTAAATAGTTTCCTTTTTTTTTTTTATTTGGTTATTGTGAGAAATCTCTATGACCGACGCACAAGGTTGAGCAGTCTCCTCCCAACCATGACCCCTCGTAAAGCCGAGAGCTATACTTATCAATAGAGAATTTAACACAAAGCCACCACACACCCACCCCCTCACACACTCGCCCACGCCGCAGTTTGAACCTTGGATCTCCCGAAGAAGAGCCAAAGCCCGAACCGTTGCGCTACACCCCCAGGTGCCTAGTTTCCCTTTTTTTTAATACATATAATAATTCTATTAACTTTAATTTTTATGCATGAAAAACTTTTTTTTTGAATAAAAAATTGTTTTTTTTTTTCATTTTTTCTTTTTGCCAAGTTTTTGTCGAGTCTTGCCAAGTTTTTTTGCCGAGTCTTGAGTCCGACTCCCGAGTTGACCTTTTCGAGTCCGAGTTTTGCTACTATGGTTCTTATAACCTGCATTTGATCTTTCATCTTGGAAATTTCTTGTCCAATGTGGGACATTTGGCCTTGTAGGTTATTAAGTGCATGATTTAATTGCTCCATATAGTGGCTTTTTTCTAACTCCTTCTGTGCTCCTCTAGTCCCTCCAGCCATATATGTATGATTTGGACCACTCTCATTGACTTAATAAAAATAGAAGTGTTGTACTAGGAGTTACTATTTTTAGTAATGGGCCAGAAAAAGTGTTTGGGTGCTATATATCAAATTGATCAACTCGAAAAGACGAATACAATGGGTTAGGTCTCATAATGACGATTCTTAGCACCTTAGAAAAAGTGCATGGAGGCTATATACCAAAATGATCAGCTCGATGAGACGATCACAATGAGCTATATCCCACAACAACATTGTTTGGCACCCTAGACATTTTTTAGGGAAGTGTTGTCTTCAAGTGTTGGCCGTTTTTCTCCTGGAGGCTTGGTTCACTAAAAAAATTGACTTTTGTCCAACACCCCTTAATCAAGCTCTACAATGCCCATTACTGACAACTATTTTGTCTGACTCTGTAAAGCAACAATTGTTCTGTTTGACTGTTACTGACTTTGTAACTAGTAACTGCTTGACCAACTCTGTCTGGACTTTTCTGACTAATACCCGGCTGTTATCGATAGACCCTGTTTGGACTCTTACTGATTTTGTATAACTAATAACTGCACTACCAAACTCTGTCTAGACTGGTACTAACTGATACCTGATTGTTATTGACAAACCTTGTTGTGACTGCTATTCTCACCACTAGTTTTTCTGTTTGTTTTTGTTCAGTCAATTCTATGATAGTGTAGTCTCCTCGGTATGCTCAATTTTTATACTGGTGTTTTTGACATTCAGGTTAACAGAAACAGGGTGCTCTAAGCCAAGGTGTATGTACTGTCCAATGTCCATAGCCCTCTGTTATATCGTAGCGACGAATGATAGTGCTCAGACCAATATTTCAGGGCACTACTCAGGGAGGATTCCACACATACCCTTGAGCACACTACCTGTCTCTCTGACAATACGGGAGGGTGATCTTCTTGAATGCTATGCTCGGTGCACTATGGAAAATACACGATCGAAAATATTCCTAGGGCTAAAGGTTTCTCCTAATCCTAGGGGAGTCTCCCGATATACTTGAAGATATGTGGGAGCTCAATTCCGTATATAGGTGTTGTCTGAGGCTTGGGTATTGGAGCTTGATCGCCCCTCACTTCACTAGATGCTTTACGGGCAATCTATCTTAGCCAATAACGACAACTCCATGATATTTGAAAACCCTCGACATAGGGTTTCTAACCTAGTAAACTAAAACAAAAAAAAAAGGCTGATTTTTTTTTTAATAGGAAAACAAGCAGAAAAATGAAAACACAGATATTTATACCTAACAATTGAAATGAAGGGCAAGAACTATTGCAGTTGTGGCGGAACATGGCCCTGGAAAGTGCTTTGATACCACTTTTTAGGAACCTTTTAATTTAAATAAGCACATTCACATAAATATTGCAATAAAAGAAATAGTTCATGAAAGAACAAAATATTGCAATACAAAATATAAATGCAGAAATATATATATTAATCTCACAAATCACAATACAAAATTGTGGGTCTCTTCGAGGGGGCAACTTCCTTCAATACTTTTATTCAATATGCAAAAAGATACATTTGTTTATGCTCCCTTGGCTTTTAAAGATACATTCATGCAACCTTAACCTAACGCTCAAGAGTTGGCTTACATGCAAAATACCACCTGAGCTAGAATCTTCTACCAACAAAAAATTACATTCTTTATAACGGTTACATGAAATGGCCCTACTTGTCTATGTGCCTCAAGTGCCACACACGATTTTTCAAAATATTACAAAATATCATTATAATAGGGTCCCTTCATTGGAAAGGGGGTCATAACATAATAATGTTAAAATGGGGTCTTAACAGTTATAGATCCATCTTTGTGGGCTATTCAGATACCTCTAAAGCATACCGTATCTATGATCATCAAAGGCATGAGATTCTCATTTGGAGAGATGTGGTTTTTGATGAGTTTCTTCCTGGGGTTCCATCTTGTCCGCCACCCGAGCTTTTTGTCAGAAGATCCTCTTGTTTCTATGATTTTTCTAGCAGATTCTTCAGGGATTCTTGTGGGCTCCATTCCTGTTAGGGCTTCCCCTTCATCTTCCAATGAAGGCCCTATACCTATAGATTTCATCCCTTCTCAAGCAACACCATCTTCGACACTTTAGTCTTGGATTCAAGGAATGATGACCTTGACACACCAGTTCCCTGTGCTAAAATATTGGATGATAAGGTGAGTGGTGCGTTTGATTTAAATGCTTTAGTTTTGGTTGCTGAAGTTGCTTTGCCATAGGATGTGTCTAGATATTTCATAGTTCGTTTAACACCCAAGTGGATTAAGAAACTTTTGTAGGACACTCAACCCGTTCCTTCTATGGAGCGACACCAAAAGGCCCCTTCTTGAGCTTTGCTATCAAAGGTTGATCATTCTAAAGACCTTGTTACATATTCTCAGGCTAAGGGCCAATTGAAGTTGGAGATACGATGCTCGTGGAGTATGAGTCAATGAAGAATCAAACATAGGGCCTTGTTGCTTTTGGAGGGGAAGAATGTTTCTGGGGTGCAAATGGGTCTACAAGACCAAGTACATTTCAAACGATCAGATGGAGAAGAACAAGGAACGCCTTGTTGCTAAGGGATTCTCTTAGGAGGGAATTGACTACTTTAAGACATTTGCCCTAGTTGCTAGGATGGATTTTGTCTAGATGTTTCTCTTCATAACTACTTCCTATGGTTGGAAGGTACGTGTCAAGATTGCCTTTCTTCATGGTGAGCTTCACAAGGAGATCTACATGCAACAACCACTTGATTTTGACCTTGAGGGTCCTACTCCTCTGCTATGTCAATTGACTATGTCCTTGTATGAAGTTAAGCAGGCATCACATGCTTGGTATGAGAAAGACTTTTCTTCCTCAGTAGTGGGTTTTAACGATGTGAGGGCGCACATGATATTTACATCAAACATCATGATGAGGAGACTTTGGTGATTTTACTCTATGGAAATGATCTCATTATGGGCAGCTCTCTTGCCTTGATTTAGGACATGAAGTCACAACTTCATGCTTCCTTTGAGATGATAGATTTGGGTTCATTTTGTTATGAAACTTTATTCTCATTAACAAAAATCATTCACCAATATGTAGAAATATCAAATCATTCATCCACAAATAATATTCCACAATAATAATCCACACAATGAGACAGAGATATAGATAATACCCTTATGGTAGGGCAACACCAATAATACTCCTTAAGGAAGGAATAACTCCACAAGATCTCCCAAGATGAGAGTGCCACTTAGAGAGGGCAAAGTCTCATAAGCCACTTCATGGGCAAAGACGATTACAAGAGAATACTTGATATGAATGATGATTATTACAATGACAATATCCCTTCTTTATATACCCATCTTCTAATTCTACTTTGGGGAGCCGACTACTAAACCCTCATCCCACTCATTATTATAATATAATATAATAATATAATCAACCTTGGGTTATGTGTGGCCCATGCCAACTATCCATAATACCCTTATACAATATAATATCATATCCCCATATACCTATTCCTAGGTACCATAGCATTCCACCCTCCTTACAAATGTTTCATCCTCGAAACATGAGAAGAAACTAAATAATATGATCTTCTAAGCAATGTTGACAACTGGTACCAATCTTGATCATCCATCCATCCAAGTGAAATCTTGATTGGTGGTGGTCTTTGATGATGCCAAGCTGCCATTGTGCCACTTGAATATCCATAACTGCTATGTTGGCTCCATGCTTCTGCTGCTCTACTCTAATATTTCGAATGATTGGTCCTATTGTTCCCTGATGCTGCTGCACCACTTTGAAATCCAGAATCACTATGCTTTTTCTGCCAAACACTGCCATACTTGATGCCTTTTTGACTCCATGTAGATCCATAATAATATTGATGCCCTAAGCCATGCCTCCAAGATTGTTGCCACTCATGGTGGTGTGGGTGGCGATATGCTGCAACCTTAACCTGACGTTCTGTTTCCTTTGATTCTTCAACATTTTGTTCCTCTATTTTAAATTCTTCCTCATGCTCTTCTCTCTTGTGCCCTTCTTTTGGTGCATCCTTGTGCGCTTCTAACAGAGCTTCCTTGGACTTTGTTGCTGCTTCTTCCATGGACTCTGTTGCTGCTACTATTGTAGATTCAACTTTTGATTCTTCTATTGGTTCCTTAACTTGTTCCCCTACCATAACTGCTTCTTGCTTCTCCTTGGATCCTTGCTCCTTAAGCTGAGAAATATCCTGCAGTGTTATCTTCTTTTTCCTGTACCATAACTTCATAAACTTCTTTTGCACATTAATGTTAATAGTACCCAAAGAATCCAACCAAGGATAACCAAGAACAATATCCACATCATCCATCTCAATAGCATGAAAATCTGAATGTAAAACATATTTATCCATGGTGATCTTCAAATCTTCAAAAATTTGAACATTCTCACCCTCAAGTTGTATGTCCTTAATTTTTGTTGCTTGAACTTGCAACCTCTTAGCCAAAGCAATATTAATAAAATTATATCTGCTACTAGGGTTAATGGAAATAATAACCTTTTCCTTTTGAATGCAACCATGAACCTGCAAAATAGAATTTTTAGATTCAAACAAATCCCTTTGTCCACTTTTTAGCTTATCTGCCACCAAAGGTGTGGTTCCCTCAATCTGCACACTGACATCTTTTTTCCTTCTACCACTTCTTTGAAATTTGCTAGCTCTCTTTTTAATTCCTTTTGTTCTTTTTGAAGCTTGTTTATTTCTTCTTCATATCCCTTGATGGTAACCTTCAAACTAGCTATCTTTTTATATGGGTCCCATTGACTCAAGAATGCTTGCTCTATTTTTTCCCAAGTGTAATTATATTTCTCCTTAACAAAACTTACCCACCAAAAATAAGCTTCCTCTTTCAAAATTCTACAAAGGTGGAATTGCCAATAAGAATTATCAAAATATAGAGATCTAAAATTTATCCACCATTCTCTAACATCAATATCATCCTCTCCAGAAAATTTTTGTAACTCCATGAGTTTACATCCACAAAAATGATAATGCAAACTAGGGTTTTATAAAATATATATCTCCCCACTAATTTGAAGCTAAAATTCCACATAAACAATTAAACCCAAAAAACAACAGATGATTTGCTTACCCCAATTGATAGATATCTCAAATTTCATTTTTTGGAAAAAAACGCGATTTGAAAAATCGTCACTACCCTTGTTCTAGATGGCTGACTTCATAGGGTTGTATCTCCCTCAATACTGCTCAGATTCCTTTATATGACCACTCATTTTAAAGCTCTTCAAATTTTGAATAAAATGGTACAAGAATCGTCTGAATCGGACAATTTTACACAAAGATATGGCTCCCAAAAAATGAGACATTTTCTGGAAAAAATTTGCCAAAATTCTGCAATCCACAAAAACAATCCCCACTTTGCCAGAATCGTTGCTCTGATACCACTTGTTATGAAACTTTATTCTCATTAATAGAAATCATTCACCAATATGCAGAAATATCAAATCATTCATCCACAAATAATATTCCACAATAATAATCCACACAATGAGACAGAGATAGATAATACCCTTAAGGTAGGGCAACACCAATAATACTCCTTAAGGAAGGAATAACTCCACAAGATCTCCCAAGATGAGAGTGCCACTTAGAGAGGGCAAGGTCTCATAAGCCACTTCGTGGGCAAAGATGATTACAAGAGAATACTTGATATGAATGATGATTACAATGACAATATCCCTTCTTTATATACCCATCTTCTAATTCTACTTTGGGGAGCCGACTACTAAACCCTCATCCCACTCATTATTATAATATAATATAATAATATAATCAACCTTGGGTTATGTGTGGCCCATGCCAACTATCCATAATACCCTTATACAATAGCACATTTAGATTGTTTAGATTGCTTTTGGGATCACTATTTCATAACCCAAGTATGTTTTAGATCTCCAATGCTTCAGGATGGAGGACTGTAAGTCTACTCGGACTCCTTTTGCTTTAGGATTAAAGATTCAAGCTGATTGCATGACTCCTTTGGTGGATGCCACTTTATATCAATCTATTGTGGGATGTCTCCTCTACCTTACACACACGTGACTTGGTATTGCCTTTGTTGTCAGCTATAGTTCTAGGTACATGCAAGCATCTAGAGAGAGTCATTGGACAACGGCCAAGAGGATCCTTAGATACATCATAGGTACAAATCAGATGGGTATTCATTATTTAGTTGGTTCATCTCCCATTTTTACAGGATTTGTACATGCAGACAGGGCCGATGATTGGATGAGTGGTGCTTCTCCATAGATTTTGTCTTATATCTAGGTTCTAACCCCATTTCTTGGTGCTCTAGATGATAGTCTACTATCTCTCAGTACTGCATGGAGGCTGAATATTGTGCTGCTAATGAGGCAGCAAAGCACCTTCGATGGATGCTTATGATTCTAGAGTAGGTGGGCATTCCTCAATCCTACCTAGTCACTCTTCGATGTGACAATCAGAGCACCTTTCAACTTGTCTACAATCCAATGTTTCATCAATAGACCTAGAATATTGAGATTTGTAGCACAACAGTGGTATTCCGTAATTGAAGGAACAAAGAATAATGAATGACAGGAAAAATCAGCAGTACACAACATTTCACCATGTATGGGAAAGAAATATCAAAACAAAAAATGGAATAAACAACAACAAATAACTTTTATTATGTTCAAACAACCATATATGTTCATCTCCAACACCATTTTACTTGTTTAGAGGCACATGCAATTACATGCACAACACAAGCATACCCTTAGACACACACAATGGCTGAATGGATGTTCTCTGATTATCTCTAGGCATACATATACATGAATATCTCCGAATGGATGAATTGAAATTGTGAGGGGGGTCTATTTAGGCATTTCCTTTGGAAAAGGGAGGTAGTTGCAATCTCACAATTTCCTTGTATCTAACCCTTAACTAATTGTCCTGACACTTAATTACCTGCCATCTTGAATTACATGTACATTCACTTACTAGAACATTCTAATTACACGTACATCCTAATTAGACGTATACATGTTTCGTCAATCACTTTGCGTACAAACTACAAAATAACTCAAAATTACAAAACTGTATATACAATCAAAATTATATTTGCGTATTTGACTTCGTACGCACTTCGTTAGGCTTGATGGCACTTGAGGCGACGCCATGTTAGAACTAGCTTCTACAAGATTTGGATTCACTATGTGCGATGGCTTTATGCTTGTAGGATGCTTGATCTAGTTTTGTGCCATTAACAAAGTAGGTGACCAAGGTCATGCTAGAGGTTCCTTTTGTGCGCATGCGGAAGCTACTTGGTGTGAGAGAGTGTCCCTTAAGTGGGGATGACTAGTAAGGGTCTTTCTCCATGTCCCTTACTCAACTTAAAGGGGGGTTGTTGAAATATGTGGTGGTTAACTTCACTTGAAGCCACGACCGGCCCTTGTAAACCTTGCAAAGGTATTTTTTGTAATATTTTATTATTTAACCTCAAGGTTAGTTCCATAACCTTAACCTGAAGGTGACTTGTAATTGGGTATAAATACAACATCATACCAACCATTTTATTATTGGTTGGAGTGTATTCTATTTTCCTTTAGTGAGATTATTTGGTGTCGCTGGACACTCCCTTATATCATTTGCATTGTGTTTTGTGTTTTTTTTTCTCAACAATATTGGATAATGCGTTGATTCCATTTGGTTTTAGACACTACTGTGAAATCCAACAAGTTCACCATGGGATGAGATGAGAAGCAAGGAAGTGGTCATAATCATGAAAGTTCATGCATCCACCCTTCTTGCCAACCACTTCAGGGCTGAAAGGGAATATTCTCCCCTAGACATCTGGTATCAAGCCTTAAATCATGGACAGATCAAAAGGGTGAAAGCTGCCTTAGCTTTCAAAACTGCCTTTGATGAGGGGGTATATTGGTCACTGGAGGGCATCCATGAAGTTTCGAGTTGGGGAAGACCTCTTTGGAATATGTTGTTAATGCTATGAGACCTACTTTGTTTCTTTAGGTGTTAGAAGATCCTTAGTTGGAATGTCAGAGTTGAGGAAAGGCAACTACTTTTTTGGAGCTGGTTAATAGGAGCAACCCGGTCAACGAGAACAACCACCATCGAATCTGTGAAAAGTAATCATTGATGTTGAAAGAAAAGAAAAGAGAGAAAAATAAAAAGAAAAAGAAGAAGAAAAAGACAGAATAACACACCAAAATAATAATAAAAAAAAAAACTCCCACTTCTTGTTCATTTCTTTTACCTCCATGTTCTTTGTTTGGTTGAATAGGAGAGTCTCAAGGAAGCATCCACTGAACAGAGTTGGAAATTAGCTGTTCAACAATCTTGGGTTCAGGTTGTAGCCACTTCTTGTTCATTTCTTTTTCTTCTTGAAGTCTAGCTCAAATTTGAGCTCCTTTGGCTTTTCTCTCCTCTAAGAGTTTAAGCGTTTTGGAGAGTGAAGCTTCTGCATCTTGAAGCTGTAAATTAAATGGTTCCTTTTCTAACTTGAGCCTGGTTTCTTTGAGAGGCTGGGCATTAGATTTTTCAACCTGTCTAAAGCTGAATACCAGCTGCTTGCCATACCCTCTAAGGTATTTAGCTATGCGAGCAATGGCTTCTTCCGACCAAGTGATCCACCGAGTATTGGACCTTGGTTGAGGTGACAGGAATCAGACAATCTTGATGTTATCAATGCATTTTTTCCTAAGAAGGTGTGAAAGGTTCATCTTGAATGGGGATTGAGGGCATTTGGAAAAAAACTCTCCCCAATAGATTTTGAATTGGATTGGTTGGTGGTCTGATAAAGTTGCATCTTCTATGATTTGCACTGGTTTGGTGCCTTCAGACTGAAATTTGAAGGTTCTATCATTGGCAATCATTGCCCTATCAAGCCTCTTTAGGATCTTTCATGCTTGTGTCTAAAATTAGACCATGTAAACCAGAGGTCGGTATTATCATAATGTCTGCCAATATTGGGGTCTACTAGCCCAAACTTGTTTTTGAACTGGAGCCAAGCAAGCCTTTCTTCAGTATCCTATTTGTGTGGAAGACCTCCCAATTTATCTTTAGGTGACTCTACCGTGTTGAAATCTCCACATACTAGCTATGATGCCTCTGATAGGGTTTCCTTTAACCATGACCAGAGTTCTTTCCTTTCTGCAGCTCTATTCAGAGCATAAATATTTACCAACCGTAGAATGCCATGACTTGTGGCGAATCTGGTCCAAATACATCTATTTCCTGGGTCTGTTCCTGAATCCAGGATACTATTCTCCAGTTTCTTATTAACAATGGTTACAGCTCTACCTTTCCCTTCCACATGAGAAGTGCTAAAGGAGATGCTATTTGGCCAAATGACAACCACAGCTGTTGTAAGGTTGTTACCAGTGCACTTAACTTCTTGCAAGCAACAAACATCAAGATCATGGGTATTAATTCTTACCCTTCTGACCATGACCCTATGACATGGGTTAGTTAGTCCCCTGTCATTCCAACTCATTGTTTTCAACATCATTAACTTCTTCTATTTCCATCCCATTCTCTGGGTTGTCTGACAAATTCTGCAAAAGCTCATACCTATTATTGACAAAAGGTTTGAATCTCTTACTGACAAAATCATAAACAATTAGAGTCTGCCTTTCCACTCCTGCCTTACTTGCTATGTTAACCAGGGGTTTTTCCACCTGTTTCATTCTCTGCACATCAAATGAAGAGGCCGGTTTGGGTGTAACCGGTGGTGGCTCTATGACCAATGGTGTAAGCGGAGGCTGACTTAAGTTACCCTTACTGGGAAGATCTTTATTTCTTGAGGACGAAACATTCTTGTTTTCAATTTTTCGTTGGGGTTTCTGAAAGTTCAAATTGGCTCTTCCTTTGTTTTTATTAGCAGATTTTTTGGTCTGGACATCTATCCAACCATCCTCATTCTGCACTACTACTTTTTGAGCTGCATGGTCAGTGGGATTTGGAGGATTTTGCTTGTTCGGGTTTAATGGACAGTCTTTGATACAGTGGTCCAGAGATTTACACTTAAAGTAAGCATTGGGGACATTTAGAAATGACAGACTCTGGTTGAACGCCTCCCCATCCATGCATATCTGCATAAATGTCGGCAATGGTTTAGAAAGGTCCATTTTAACACAGGCTCTCACATGAGGACGAGAGTAGAAATCTCTCATTGGCTCGGGGCAAACAAAATCACCTAACTTGCTGACAATTTCAGGGACAAAACGCCATAAGTAGAGGGGTAGCCTGGGAAATTCTACCCACACAGGGCATTTGAACGAAGCTTCCTTCTCCAAAGAGAAGTTCCTATCCCACCTATTGAATACAACAAGGTTCTGGTGACAGGTATACGGATTTATTTTTAGAACCTCATTTGCCTCCTTAGGGGTTTGGAAAACAAAAGAGTAATATCCCTTTGTGAGGTTCCTTATAGAAATGACATTCCAGTTAAATGTTCCAAAGGAGTCTTTTGTCCATTGGCGAATCACGGCCTTAGGTGGTGGCCGACCCACAAAATATGCAATAAGGGTTTTAGCTTCAGCTTTGAACACAACTTTTAACATATCCTACTTATTGAAAGTAATGGAAGGGGTTTCATTAGTGGACTCACCTTGACGAATACCTTCAGGACAAATTGTCTGGCCCTCTTCGGCGCCATTCGGAATGCTATTATGACAGCTCTGAGTACCTGCACTGCTAACAGAATGCAAACCACAGAAACTATCATTCAGTGCCTCAGCATAGAGCCGATTGTTACTAGGCAAGGAAGCCATAATGGCCCCCGGCCTGGTAGCAACTGCGCACGACCTAGGGAAAAGAATGAAGGTTTGCACAAGGAAATCTAACACAGGTTGAGGCTCACACCATTCCCCTCTCCGAGCAGGACTCTTGCATGCGTCTCCCAACACAAAAATATTCTCCCGTCTAGAGAGACCCATATATTAAAATTTATGTATTTGTATATTTATGAACCTTGAGGTGCTTCTCAAAATTCTTGACTCAATTGATTTGATGAGGACTCTCGAAGTAGAGCTGAACTGTCTTAAATGAAAAACAATCACATTTGGATTCTAACATAAATAATCAAGTAATCAACTAATATGCCAATGATAGTCCAAGATCCTTAAGATAAAAATTATAGGCTGGATGGATACATTGATGCAGATAGGCTGGTTCATATGATTATAAGAAATGAGGAATGGGCTATGTCTTCAATCTTGGATCTTGAGTAATTTATTAGGTGAGCAAGAAGCAAACTTCAGAGGCACTGTCAGCAACAGAAATGGGAACAAACATAGCAAATGAAGCAACTTGTTATGTAGTGTGGTTAGGAACAAGTTTGGATGCTATGATGGTTCAATTATATCAACAGTCACCATTGCATTATGACATGTGACACATAGAGTATAATAGAGTTGAAAAAAAAAAAATCAAAAGTTCTTCATTGTCTAAAGAAAAGGTATTAAGCTATTGAGGTGCATTATCACTACATTAGGCAATAAGTTCAGAACAAGCATATTGAATTTTCACTCTTTAGCACATAAGAACAAATAGCAAATATTTTCACCAAAGCGCTTGTTAGTGATAACTTAAAAGAAATTTCTGTGCTTAGGAGTATTTGTTCACAAAATAAACACTAGAGGGTTTAAGGTATCTTATCATGTTTGTTTTGTGTGAACAATATTAATCAACAATTAATAATATGAATTATTTGTTTGTTAGTGGTTAGGAGGGATTTAGTAGTTGAAAGGTAGGTAGTGGTTGTGGTGGTTATGCGCCGTTGTCTCAACTTGACATTATGTGTGTCTGAATGCAGTTTATTTTGAAAGTGGAAAAGAAGAACATATTCTCTTTTTTTCCTTCTTCTATTCTCTCTTCCCTTCTTTGCTATTAAATATGTGCCTTTTTTTTTTGTTTGAAGTAAAAATGGTGTAATCATGTACTGATTTTGTAATCTAACATAATTTCTATAAGATCCCTAAAATAAGTAGAAGTATGTTTCTGACTAAACATTTAGCAAACTATAGATAACAAATTAATATTTAGTTACAGATTTTTGGACATTGTTGACGCTGTACTAGTTATATTGACATGGATTATGATATTATAATGAAAAGTATATTTATGTGTATTCTTGTGCTAATCTGTAAATTGAAAGCATTCATATTGTGAACCCTATCAACTGCAGGTACAATGTTTCACTTCAAAATTGTTCTATTGGCGATTTCTGCATTATCCATAATGGTGTCTGCATTGGGCAAGATGGTGATCTCTCTATCTTTCACTGCACTCTATAAGTGACTGTAATTAGCAATGTACATCTGCTGCAATTTTTGCTTTGCTATAAGATAGAAGGGGATAATTTCTTTCTATTGTTAAATTCCAACTTTGAGTAACTTAGGCCATAAAGATACTGCTTTTTTGAAAGATAAAAAGATAATATTGCCTTCTATTAACTAGGTTTTTAAACAATTTAGATTAGCTCAGCAATGACATAAAATAATACTATTGAAATTTTATTAATAGATAAGATAAGATATGTATTTTTTATAGGCTACTTATGACATGGGACCTGTGTTCCTTAAGATTAAAGTAGTATAGCATAGTATCTGCAAATAATATCTATAAGTTAGTAAGAGTTTCCCTAGGCTACATCCCTACATTTGTAGGCCAATATTCCTATGCATTATTCTCTCATTTTAACCACCAATTTGTAAGCATATCTTTAGGTATATAAATCTATATGTTTCTCCTTTTGAATATATTGTTTGGTATTCTATAATGTTACTAGCACTACACTTTTTGGTTTGTGGTTTAATGTTGGTCAGTAATTTAAAACTTAGGGTTTGTAGCCCAAGAATACTAAGAAAAATTTACACACTAATTTTTAAATTATATCTATCTGTCTTGCCCAGGCTGATTGGCAAGTATGAAGTGCTTGTCGAGATAAGGAATTGGGTTCAAGCCCTATTGGTTAGGCTTCGTGTGCATATGTGGGTTGCACGACCTCGAGTAGATTAAGAATATTTACCAAACAGAACAGGAAAAAAAAAAATCTTGAAAAGTTAAAAATAAAAAATATATCTATATATTTATCTATATAATACAAATAATAAATAATAATAATAATAATTTCTTTATAAGGAAAAAAAAAGAAAAGAAGAAAATTGGAAAGAATGTCCTTACCCACGCTTCTTGAGAACTCCACCGCCTGTGTCCTCACAAGACGTAGTGGCAGTTTGAAAGTCCACTGTGGTAAATTAAGGGCCATAGTTGTCTCTTAGTGACAGTGTAAGGTTATTGGCTTTTTCATGGCTGTTGCCAAAATTGTATATGCCTCATAACCCATTCAACTCTTAGAGAGAGTTGTGACTTTATGGACTAAAATCGTAACTTTGCATATTAGCTAAGTTTAAAACACAATTCTTTATTCTTCGAACAATTAACTTAAAAAAATCTATATTTTAAATGATAGCACCAATTTTGAGGTTGTAATGCTCAGGTAGAAAAGTTTATTTTTAATTCGGCTATATGTTAGTTGCTCAAACCAACAGGTTATGCTAGTAATGATTAGACTTAAATGGTACTATTTCATCATTTAAAGTTTAAAAGAAGGATAACTTGCTTAAAGCGCCTTAGGTGGAATATCCAAATGACAAAGCAAGAAGAGTAATCATTGAATTTTGGTGATGACTTTGCATTTCACCATTTTTCTTTGATGGCATCAATATTGAGTAGGCCTACTTCCATTGAAGAAACAAAGGGGGTAGGGGGATTAGAAAGGGCAATGTAGGTAAAATATCATCCCTCTATGAAAAGTGGGACTTGGGTTCTGTAGTAGCTGACTACTACCATCGCTTCTAGAAAAAGTTCTGTCATGCAATTAGTATGAAAAATGTGAAGGGACAGATAAATTTCATATGTAGACAGCAATGAGGATTCTCGAGACAATGGAATGACTGTTAGTAGAAGGAGAACTGGCAATGATTTCCAGAGGAATACATTTGTGTCAGCAGGTTTCAATGACGGCAGTGCAACTTAGATGACAATTGGCATGTCGGCCCAGCTTCAGACGACAACTTCTTGTGACGACTCAGTCCTGATGACATCCTCTAAGTCGACATTCAGCATGATGGCGAATGGCTGATGACATGACAACACGACTAATGATGACATAACTCATGACGACTTAGACAACAATTGGCATGTCGGTCCAGCTTCAGACGACAACTTCTTGTGACGACTCAGTCCTGATGACATCCTCCAAGTCGGCATTCAACATGATGGCGAATGGTTGACGACATGACGACACGGCTAATGACGGCATAATTCATGACGACTTTCCATGTGACGGCACTGCACTGACGGCGTTCAATATCTCGGCATGAGGACTTTACTCATGTCGGCGCTGGTCATGAAAACAAATAGGATATTGGCCTTTGTGATGTCGGTAGCTTGAATCAGACGACGTCGACAAGTATGACAGCGATACTCAGTCTATGATGGCGTCAACTCTTGCAACTGGACTTGCTCGCATGAAGGTGATGCGGATTTGGTCTTCGTCTAAGCAATCCTACCTGCAACACTTACGACATAGAGACAAAAATCTAACATAACACCAACATCCATGAAAACACAATTGGCACAAGAGAATGGTTTTGCATTGTCATTGGAAGCATGTATAGCTTAGTATGTGACTTCAACAATACTACGTACAACCTTACGCAGTAACAATCTGGAGTCTCTCCCTCATACATGGACTTGCTCTCCTAATGCAATGGATACAATTTGAAATGTAGGGGGTCTATTTATACTTTGGCCCTAGTAGTTATCAAAACTAACAGGACAAAACTACCAGAACTACCTTTTCTAAAACAACCTTAATCAAAATGCTAATTAACATAATGTTAATTGTTTACAAATGACGGCTGCATTTACATTGCGCCAATTTTCCAATTATTTCATTTGACCACATTACATTTTATTTGAATTTTTACATGACATGTCATTTGATGCACATGTAGACCTTTTTACAAACAGTTTCACTTTTTCTTAGTGCTGCTATCTACATCATAGATGCTTCACTTTGAACATATTTTCACTCCATAAAGCGCACTCTCGCTGAAGCATCCCACTTTTTGAGCACCCTACTTTTTAGAACAACTCGCTTTTCAAGTGACATCACTTCGTAAATTGAGGCCGTCGTCACACAAGCTGAGACAGAAGACAGAGTAGTGCAAAAATCAAGAATTGGTTATTATGCGGTTGGAAGAGGTAGCCCTACTCTCCGATTGCCCCGCTCTCATGGCGACCCGCTCTCCGGGTGCCCCACTCTCATAGCGGCCTGCTCTCTAGGTGCCTTGCTCTCATAGCAACCCACTCTTTGGCCACCCCGCTCTCATAGGGACCTCTCAGAGTGACTTGTTGTCAAGGTGCCTTGCTCTATGTCTATTTTTAGTAAACAAATAAGAATGATGTAATCACCTCGTAATTATCACCAAGGTTCATTGTATGTAGTCCATTTTGTGGCTACAAGTTCAAGTATAAATAAGAGCTAAATGCTTACTGTAAGGGTCTTTTGGTCCGCTTTTCGTTCTCGTTTTTTGGTGTGATTTTAGAGGTTTCTTCCCTTTTGTTCATGAATATCAAAACACCCAAACAATGTCAAGGATGTCCTAGTTACCAAATCATCAAATCCTTCAACAACCTGCTTATGTCCCTATAGGATCACCTCTATACCAAGTTTCACATGAACAGGGACAATATGGCCAACTTGTACAATATGGGCAAGTACCTCAAGGCTCAAACCATAGTTGAGAAAATTGGAATCGACATGGAAAAATAATTGGGAAAAATTGGGAATTGGGAAAAAATATGGAATAATCGACAAAAAAAGGGCAAATTTTCATTGAAAAAACCGAAGAAAATGCAAATTTTTCAATGAAAAAAAGCTGTTTTCATGCATATCACAATTTTTGGGAAAAAACATCGGCAAAAATTAGCCAGGCTATGAATTGGGAAAAATCGGCTCGAATTGGAAAATTTTGCAGATTTTCTCAACTATGTCTCAAACCATACCCATTCATTCACCAACAAAACCTTGCAACATTTGCTGAGCAAGGGTACCCAATCCATACAACCCAAACACCCACCTTGCAGATCCAACATCCTTCCCCTCAATAGTTGCCCCAATATCCACTTGTTTCCCCAAAATCCCTAGTGTCAACCAGCCCCTCAGGAACAACAAGAATTGCAAATGCAACTAAACAAACTCAAGCATATGGTTTCAGCTCTTTAGTCACTCTATACACAGGAGTATGAACTTGATGAAGGGAACATGTTATTTCCTCAACAGGGAGATTTTCATATGACCAATCAAAGGAACTGAGCGTTACCCCAATAGGACATTTTTTAGATGATTGATCAAACATAGAACTATATGGTGAATCAGCCCACCGTATTCAGTCAACCATGTAGGCAGGCAAATTGATATGTCTGCATAATTAGTATAGTTTTATCATTTTGTGTTATTTTGTAGTTTGTACACAAAGTGTTTGATGAAATGTGCATATGTATAATTAATAAAGTCATAATGTAATATTTCATATAATAATGTGTAATGTTAATTTATGTACGAACAAGTCATAAAGTGACTCACGAAATGAAATGTAAATGTGAGTCAAATGCATGTCAAATGTAATTTAGGAAAATGATGAGGTGTCAAGTAGTTGGAGGATGCAACTACTTTTTAGTTGTATAAATAAGACCCTTCCCTCATTCATTCGGGTAATGTAAGGGCTGAAGTGTGTGGCTGGCCGAAGAATGTGGATGTTGTCGGGTGGCTGGCCGGTGTTTGGTGTGGTTGTGGTTGGCATGGAAGGAGAGGCTGACTAGGTACATTGGGTACTGTGTATGTAAGGTGAATGTCGTACGTATTTTACCATACAGGCTATTGTTAATACAAGATCTACTCATTCATTTATCATCTGCTATTGCTATTGTATGTTTCCTGTATGTATTGTCATTGCTAATTGTTGCAAAAGGTAGTTTAAGTGGAAATGGAATTGTGTTTAAGTATGTTAAATTTTATTTCTACATTCTGGCGTTGTTGCTTGTACGAAGTTGGGTCAAGCCTGGTGACATGGAGTTGTGAGAAGCAAATCACTTGGGAAGGTGCACAACGACAATGATGGAATGTAGCCAAAGAAGCAGATGAAGACGCAAATTTGTTTGTTGGTGCTGATGAAGGGCCATACAATAGGACACATACAAAAAGCATGTAGAAGGGAAAAGAACGACAGATTCCAGAGGATGTGTATGGCAGAACGACAAACTACCATACAAATGACAAGCGTCGTACAAGTGACGTGTACCATAAATAGAGCTTGCTGTACAAATGCAAACCATCGTACAAATAGAACTAGCCATACAAATGTAACATGTCGTACAAATGAGGGAACCTACCGTACAAATGTAGCCTATCATACAAAATCAAGTGACCATACAAGTGCAAGCAATCGTAAAAATAATATAAAAGACCGCACAAGCCAAGTACAACAGGAGTTGCTAGGTGTTGGTGAAGAATTGCATGTCGACGAAGAATGCTTGACATCAAAGCAATTGCAAGTTGGTGTGCTTGATATTGAGCACGACGAGAGTCTGACATTGGAGCAATTGCAGGTTGGTGTGCTCGATGGTGAGAAGGACGAGAGTTTGACATTGGAGCAATTGCAGGTTGATGTGCTCGATGGTGAGCAGGACGAGAGTCTGACATCGAAGCAATTGTAGGTTGGTGTTCTTTATGGTGAGCAGGACGGGAGTTTGACATCGAAGCAACTGTAGGTTGATATGCTCGATGGTGAGCGGGATAGGAGTCTGACATCGGAGCAACTGCAGGATGGCATGTTTCACGGTGCACAGAACAGATTTTCGACATGAGCAATTGTAGTGTGGTGCGTCTTATGTTGTGTGAAGGAGAGATACACAAACAACCACTGCCAATGTTAAGTCAACCTATCACAACAAAGGCCAATTTGGGCATATTGTGTAAGTGTCTAATGTTTCATGGAGGAGCAACAAAAGACCCAGTTAGGCATTGGGAAATCTGCCTCACGATGTGGAGAGCGATTGGGCAAAATAATGACGCAGATTGGAGGAGGTTATTCCCTACGACATTTTGTGGAGTCGCAATGGACTAGTACATGAGATTGCCAAAGGGCAAGTACCAGACATGGGAAGAGTTGCACGGTGCATTGTGAAAGAATTCCGGTTATTCCACAATGACAATGCATTCATTGCTGAAATTTATAGAATGAAACAAGGTGAGAAAGAGCCTGTTCATTCATACAACCGAAGGTTGAGTGGTTTGTTCACCCATCTGGAGGAAGACCCATTAGACGCATTGAAGAGGAGGTGGTTCATAGAGGGACTTCTTCCTACATACTAGAAGAAGATCAGGGTGGTCCCTCCGAAATCATATCAAGAGGCATTGGAGTGAGCCTTGAATTTGGACAATGATGTAAATACATTAGTAAAGTATTGGGGTCATGTTAATGCGGATGAGAGTGAACCTGAAGATGAAAGTGACTCTGATGTTGAGAGTGACTTTGATAGTGAGAGTGATGATTTTGGGCATGAGAGTAGTTCATCGTTCAAGTGTTGGGGTCAAGAAGTCAGGGAAGGAAGTGACTCCGAAGAGAAGAATGATGACTCCGAGGATGAGTGTGACTCGGAGAGTGCAAGATCATCTCTATAAGAATATGCAGCATAAAGGGAGATTGTACCAAGGGGGATGCCATTGGTAATGCGGTTTGTGTCAACCGCTAGAGAACTAGAAGATGCAGAATTGAATATGATATGGATGACAGACCCATTGTACAATGTTGGTGATGCCATTTGTGGGGGCATTTCACATGTGAATGTCAAAGTGTTGCAAGTTGAGATGAACCAATGATGCGTACAGAGTTCGAAGCACCAGCAAAGAGTCACAACCCTAGCCGGGAAGAAGAGGAGGTGAACTTGATTGCAATTGAAGAGGTAAACTTGATGAACTTGATTGCAATTGAGGAGGTAAATTTGATTTCAATCGAAGAGGTAGAAATCCAACAAGTAGTTGAAGTTGCACAGGAAAAAGTTGTAGAAGTGCCAAGGCTGTACTGTAAGTTGTCGTATGAATGTTTCCAATGAAGAGAGTTGTACGAAGGTTGTCGATGAAGATTTCCTTACAGGGAGTGTCAATTAGGCGTGCCGTCGAGGAGTGTCAATGAGGAGTGTCGATGAGGAGTGTCGTCGAGGAGTGTCGATGAGGAGTGTCGTCGAAGAGTGTCATACTAGTAGTGTTGTTGAGGAGTGTCGTACGGGGAGTATCATCGAGGAGTGCCAACAAGAGTTGTTGTACAAGTGAGTCTTGCTGTACAAATGATGGCCATACAAGTGAATTTTGTACAAATGATGGTCGTACAAGTGTTGTTGATGAGTATTGCTATACAAGTGGTGTTGACATGGAGCGTTGTACAAGCAATGCCAAAAGGAGTACCTTACAAGAACCTGCCGTACAAGGAGGTGTTGTACAAGAACCTATCTTCCAAGGAGGTGCCATACAAGGACCTGTCGTTCAAGGTGTCATACAAGGAGTTACCATTCAAGGAGGTGTCGTAAAAGGAAACGAATGTCAATGAGAGGCTAAAACAGGGTTTGTAGACAACAGTTCCAAGCAGAAATAACACTATGATGTTGTCTGACATGAATGTCCTATGAAGAACTACAATTTTGATTATGTATAGCCATTTTGGTGATGTAAATGACAAACTGCAATGTAAAATCAGCCAATCGAATGAATATGGCTCGATTAATAAATGTGCACAAAATGACAAATGCAACTGTCTTTTTGTTAAGACGTTTGGATTAGTTAGACTTCCAGCCTAACTAATCAGACGTCTGGAACCATTAGACGCTAAATGCAATTGTTAAGGTAAATAGGCGGTTGGGATGGTTTGGACAGGTTGGTTGCAGTAACTACCTTATCCTACCTATAAATACCCCCCCTATTTCATTTTGTAGGATATCCATACTTGTCTATAATACAGAGACGTGCAACAACTGTTAGTCTAGAATGTGTGTTGTACGAGATTGCACTTGTGTTGTAGTGTTGTGTTGCAGGTATTGATCATCGCTTGGTACGGAAGCATGTATTGTTGTGTGTTGTTTTCATGTTGCAGGACGTGTTAAGGGATTGGAGGCAGAATACATAACTGGAGACATCTATACCCCCGAAGAATAGTTGAATGCATACCAGACTAGCCATCTGATTCCATCGGCAAACTGTCCAGACGTTCAGCCCAGACGTCTAGCTGACTGTCTAGTTAGACGTCTAGCCATCTAGTCAGATGTCAAGTCCAGACGTCTAGCCGTCCGGTCAGTTGCCCAGTCTAGACGTCCTATCCAGACGTCTAGCCGACCAGTCTTGACGTCTAGCCGTCTCGTCCAGACATCTTGTACAAATGTCTGGCAGCCTGTTCTTGACGTCCAACATTGACGTATAGTCGTCTGTCCTAGACGTCTAGACCGTCTATCTCAGACGTCTAACTGATTCAAGACATATTCGTCAGACTTGCAGAATATGACAATTGGTATACCTTGGCTTATTAATTCCTCCTAGTTCATCGTCATTCCCTCGTCTCGGAAAAGTACTTACCCCTGTCTACATCTGGCGCCGTTGCCTAAAAACGAACTTTCGATCGAGAAGTACAAGTGACAAGACTAGGAGGTGAATGACACAAGGCAGAGGAGGAACGAGTCCAAGACAACTAAGAAAAAGTGCACGACTGGCGAATCTAAGAACGCAAGACGAAGAAGAAGTTTAAGAACCTGAAGTGGAAAGAGTGTGGGATTCAGTGGAAGACGAAAATCCAAGAATAGAAACGTTGTTGGTGACAGTAGAAGGCGAAGAGCAAATAGCAGAGGAAGTGCTTGGTATTGAGAACGTGGATTGAACGGTAACACCCGAACCAGAGGAGAGGAGTTGGTCGGCGGATACAGATGTAGGAGACTTTGTACTGCAGCAACCACGTATCGGTTCGTGGGGAGGAAGACCAGAACCACATCTCGTGTATTCACGAAGGTCACGAAGTGGCAGTAGGAGGCTATTTGACCAAAATTTCGCACCATCAATAGTAGAAAGAGAACCAGAAAGAGTTCCATCACACTCACCACCAAGACATTCGCCTAGTGGGACAAATACAATGGCACAAACTACGCCTCACATAGAGCGACAGAAATGTCCACCTTTCCATGGGGAAGGAAAGGAAGATCCAACCCATCACGTGGGAACTTGCATTACCATTTGGGGAACACATGGGGTAACACAGGATGCAGAGTGGTTGCGATTATTTCCAGCCACCTTGTGGGGAATGGCAATGGATTGGTATTTGAAACAGCAACGTACCCAACCATTCACCCAATGGGATGCCCTGAAGGATGCATTCATTGAAGAATTTCGACCATTAAGAGACGACACGGAGATCATCTCTGAAATCTTTGCTACAAAACAAAAATCAAATGAAGATATCAGGAGCTACGCTAGGAGACTGAGACGATTCACAGATAAGATGGAAATGCCACCAGTCGACGGAATGGTAAAACGTTGGTTCTTGGATGGATTACTACCAAAATAGCAAAAAAAGATGAAAGCAGTACCATCCTCGACATATGCAGAATCCCTCGAGATTGCAAATAACTTTGAAAGCGAAGCCAAGAAAACAGCTGCAGGAATCGGTGGATAGTCAAAACAAGAAGAATCTGACAGTGATGAAGATGACAAAGTGCAAAGTGCAATACATTCCTTTCAAAGAGAATTTGATAAAATTATAAAAGAAGTCAAAGGAGAAACACGAAAGGATAGGAAGGATATTTGGTGCTCTGATTGCAAAACAGAGGGACATGCCAACACCAATTGTCCAAAGAAAGCGTATTGCAACATATATGATATTGCAGGTCACCCAGTAGCGGATTGTCCATTCAATCTAAAGGGAGCAAGGCACCAGATGTTAACAATCCAATAGGGAAACCAACCGGATGCTCCAAGAAATGGACAAGGTGCAAAAGCGGTGGATACAAAAATAGCCGTAGAGGAGGAAGACAAGGAGGACATAGTCAACTGCAGTACGAATCTGAAGGGAGACCTGTATGTCGAAATTGTCAAGAATGGGGTCATTTTACAAAGAATTGCCCCCAGCCTCAGAATACGAACACTATTGGCGTTAACAATGTTATGTAGATATGTAGGTGGTGTGGTCTAGGGAACCAAAAGGAGGCAAATTGCCCAAATAAGGCTATTGGTGGCTATTTGTCTCCACTCAATGAACCTTTTGTTGAAGATTGGTTGTTTGCAAACAATCTTCGACCTCTTCCTTGCACACCTACACTCCGTGATCTTCTTTCCATGTACATAAGCATCGGTTGTGGTCTTCCAAGCACACTCTCCCACGATTGCCCTTGGGCTTTACTCTCGTCCTCCGCATGTCTAGGCACTCTCTCCCGCACTTGTGCTGGAGTCACTAGTTGCTCTGCCTCATCCTTTGCACAATCCAAATCGGTGCTTCCTTCACCACATGCACGAACATTCTCCTCGGCCTGATCTTTGTTTGCATGAAGTGCTTCCACTTGCGCATCATCCTCCATCGTCAAAAATAATGTTTGCCACCTTTTACGTCCTTCCGAACTTCCCTCCTCCTGAGGGTTTCACACTTGCTCCACCTTTGGCACTTGTATCTCCTCGCCAACAAACTCCATCTGCATGCAAGTCTTCCATGCTCTCCTCGCTCTTGCTGTTGTGCGATCTTCAAATTTCATCTTGTTTGTCATCCACATCTCCTATCTTCAAGCTCCACGCAGTCATTGGTTCGAACTTTAGACAACGATGCCAAATTGTAGCACAACGATGACATTCCGTGGTTGAATGAATAGAGAACGAATGACAAAGTGGGTTGGTGAAGTAACTCAGCAACATGCAGTCTAAATAACACTCGGACGGTCTCTGGTCTCAATTTAGACAACTTGCAACACAATAGTCTTCACCCTTGATGGCCTTGCACAACACAACAAATTAGATGGCTTTGTCTATAGTCCAAACGACCTTGCACATGTTCCAGATGGCTTTCCTATTAGTCAGAAAGCCTCAACCTTGCATGGGACAACCTTGGTCCAAGATCTAGAAGGCCCATAATGGTTATCTATAGCATACAGAAATAAGTGGAAACAGTTCGGATCTTCTATCTACAACGATGGCAATCAAATACAAAGACATGCATAAGGACTACACAATCTGCATGACAATGGCTAAATGGTATTATTATACATGTCTGTATGCAATATAGTTATCTCTGTAATCTCTTTCGCATTCTCTCCTCTATATGCCCATTCGCCTATATGTCCGTATATGTGTGTAGCTGCTCAAATGAATGAGTTGCCCTATTTAAACTTGGGGAAGGTAGTTATTCCTCCAACTACCAACCCGACACCTCATCACCTTTACATCATGTTTGTCTTACATTTGCATTACATTTTATTTCCAACTACATGACCACTTCGTGAATCATTAATCATTATACGTTTTTTTTTTGAAAAAATTGAAAAAACTTGTATTAAAACAAAGATCAGTTACATAAGGGAGAAGACCCTTCCCACCGATTACAAGGCGCGAAAACGCGACACAAACCACCTTTGACCGCAAAAAGTCAACAAGTCACGAAATCGCGACAGGTCGCGATATCGCGGCAACAAACCATCCATGACCGCGACGGAGCGACATGTCGCGAAATCGCGACATGTCACGATTTCGCGACAGCTAACCAACCTTGGCCGCGACGAGGCAACAAGTCGCGATATCGCGACAACTAACCTTCCCTAGCCGCGACAGAGCAACATGTCGCGATATCGCGACAACTATCCTTCCCAAGCCGCGACAGAGCAACATGTCGCGATATCGCGACAATAATCCTTCCTCGGCCGCGACAGAGCAACATGTCACGAAATCACGACAACTTTCCTCCAATGGCCGCGACGGCGCAACACGTCGCGATATCGCGACAACTTTCCTCCCATGGCCGCGACGGCGCAACATGTCACGAAATCGTGACAACTTTCCTCCGAAACCGCGACGGCGCAACATGTCACGAAATCGCGACAACTTCCCTCCAGTAGCCGCGACGGCGCAACATGTCGCGATATCGCGATAGCTTTCCTCCAAAGGCCGCGATGGCGAAACATGTCACGATATCGCGACAACTTTCCTCCAAAGGCGACGACGCAACAATGTCGCGATATCGCGACAGCTTCCAACCAAAGGCCGCGACGGCGCAACATGTCGCGATATCGCGACAGCTTCCCTCCAAAGGCCGCGACGGCGCAACATGTCGCGATATCGCGACAGCTTCCCTCCAAAGTCCGCGACGGCGCACCATGTCACGATATCGCGACAACTTCCCTCCAAAGTCCGCGACGGCGCACCATGTCACGATATCGCGACAGCTTCCCTCCAAAGTCCGCGACGGCGCAACATGTCGCGATATCGCGACAGCTTCC
Organism: Wollemia nobilis; assembly: GCA_028583015.1. Taxonomy (NCBI): domain Eukaryota; kingdom Viridiplantae; phylum Streptophyta; class Pinopsida; order Araucariales; family Araucariaceae; genus Wollemia; species Wollemia nobilis. The sequence continues at coordinate 1,536,111 of JAQPPZ010001668.1, read as the reverse complement.
CTCCAAAGGCCGCGACGGCGCAACATGTCGCGATATCGCGACAGCTTCCCTCCAAAGGCCGCGACGGCGCAACAGGTCGCGATATCGCGACAAAAACCACCCTTAGCATTTTCTTTGCTCATTGTCTCAAGGATCTTTCAAGGCCCTGCCTAATCACTTCATCCTCCAAAGGCATGTCACTGTGCAGCTGCACCCCTACCTCTTTCTCAGCACCCATCTTCGCAAGGAAATCGGCCGCTTTATTTAAATCTCTACTCACATAAACGGGGATCACATCATCTAATTCCCTCCATAGTTCCTTGATTTGAGAGACCAGAATCCGCAACCTCCATGCTTTCGAAGCAAAGTTCCTCATGCAGTCTAGAGCGCCAACCATAATTTGAGAATCAGATTCGAGAATTATCCTCCTGTGGCCTTGATTAACCGCCCGGATGGAAGCAGATTTGATAGCAATGGCTTTTGCTTCATTGTTTGTGGCTCTTCCCAAGCCTTGCAGTTCCCAATAGAGCACTGAACCAGCATGATCTCGACAAACTACACCAATTTCGGCACTGCCCGGATTGCCTTTTGCAGCTCCATCAGTATTGATTTTGATCCAACCTTCTGGGGGTGGTTTCCAGCTAGCTCTGTCCTGTCTCTCGTGCTCTTCAGCTCCCTCTTCCAAGTGGCCCAGGACCAACCTCGATTTTCCTCTTCAGCATAGATGGCAATAGTTTCTGTGACTTTGCTCCGGATGACCTGCCAAACTCCATCTAGCGAGGAGAAAGTTTCTCTAAAAATACGGGCATTTCTCTCCAACCACACTTGCCACCAGATGAAAAGTAAGCCAAGCTCCCAACCAATTCGAAGAGCTTTAGATTTAAATCTACCCCTCTTCCATTTTTCCCAAATATTGGTCCGATTCAGATCACTATTAGCCCGGAGTTTATAGTGAGAGAACCAACGCTTCCAAATCTGACGCGTGAAAGGGCACTCAAACATCGGTGATCAGCTGTTTCCTCGTTCTTGTGGCATAAAACACACCGAGATGGACCGATGATTCCTCTACTTCTGAGATTGTCAAAAGTGAGAATTCCATTGTGCATAAACTGCCAGGCAAAGAAATTTACTTTCGGCCAGCCCTTGGAATGCCAAATCTTTCTCCAGTCCCGAACCGGAAATGAATGTGGGGGAGGCTCTAGGAGGATCTTGTCGTATCCATCCTTCACTGTATATACACCAAGGTTCCCATAGCCCCAAGCTAGTTCATCCTCCTCGTCTCTCCCTGTGAGAAACCTTTCTTGTCAAGATTTTGGTCAAGATGGGTGCCAGCTCCGGAGGGATTGTAATTGGCCACTCCTCCAACCTCTTAAACTTCTTAAACTTATACTCCCCCATTTGGCTAGTGTTGAAATAACTTTCAATTTGGACCCAGCCCTTGGCTTCTATGGCGGATTTAATTGGTTGTAATTCGGGGTACGCAGCAATGATGGGTGGGTACTGGTCCCATGAATCAGTCCAAAAGCGTGCCTTCTCCCCTCTCCCCACTTTCCAAAACAATTGGTCTTTAATAACCTGAGATCCAAGCTTGAGAGCCTGCCACACTAAGGATCCAGTACCATCCAGAGGGAAACGGCCCACCTCATTGGGGTGAACATGACCCAAATATTTACTGGTTAGGATTCTACTGAATAAGGAGGTTGGCTGGGAAATCCACCTCCAGTATAGTTTTCCAGCCAAAGCTTTGTTATTAAGCTTGGAGCTTCTCAATCCCAGCCCTCCTTTTTCCTTGGGCTGGGTAACTTTATCCCAACCAACCAAGGCCCATTTCCTCTCCCCTTTTGCTCCTTCCCATAAAAATCTTCTAGCCATTTTGTCCAGCTTCTTTCCATATAGTATGTGGGGCAGCCAGGATAGAGAATTTATAAATTGGCATGGCCTCGAATAATCGATTGTAAGAAAGTTAATCTACCCCCATAGCTTAACCATTTATGAGACCAATGATTCATTCTATCTTTGATACCATCCAAAAGATCCTTCCAGATATCTATTTTTAATTTTTTGAAATGCAAAGGAACTCCCAAGTAAACTATTGGAAGAGAAGTCCTTGTGAATCCCAAGATCTCTATAACTCTGTCCTGTAGCCTTTGGTCAAGATTGAAAAAGACCACTTTGGATTTTTTATCATTGATGACCTGGTTTGAAGCCCTAAGGTAGACATTAAGAGTATCTCCGATTCCTCTAGCTTCCCTGAAGCTGGCCACTCCAACCAATCCTGTATCGTCCACAAACTGTAAGTGAGTCAAAATTTCCTCACCCACCTTGATACCGTTAGCAGGCCTTGATGTCTTCTCCTCAAGAAAAGTCTACCTAATCCTTCAGCCAAAATGAGGAAAAGATAGGGAGAGCAAGGGTCTCCTTGACGAAGACCACGAGTGGCTCCAAAAGGTTGCGAGGGAAGACCCTTGATTAGAACAGAATAAGAAGGCGTAGAAACACAACTCATGACCCAATCTATCCAGTCCTGAGAGAAACCAAAGGCTGCCATCATCTTTGACAGGAAACTCCACTCCACCCTATCATAAGCCTTGGACATATCCAGTTTAATGAACATTCCTTTATTACCAGATTTTTGCATTGTATGGATTGCCTCCTGAGCGAGAACCACCCCATCCAAGATCTGTCTACCCTCTACAAAACCCCCTTGCTCCGAGGAGATGATGTTATGAAGGAGAGGTTTTAGCCGTTCAGCCATTATCTTTGTGATTATTTTATAAATCACGTTGCATAAGGCAATAGGTCTGAAATCAAAGATATGAGCCCCCTCCTCCCCTTTTGGAATTAAAGTGATGAAGGTATGATTTATTGCCTTAAGCATTCTTTTATTAGTTCTGGACTCCTCTGTGACAGCCAAAACATCCTCCTCCACAGTATCCCAAAAGGCCTGAAAAAACTCAATAGGAAAGCCATCTCGGACCTCGGAGATTTGCCAGTGCTCATTCCAAAGACCACATTCTTCGGCTCATCTCTATCAATGGGTCTAAGAAGGGTCTGATTTTCTTCTTCGGAGATAACAGAGGGTATGACATCAATAACTTCATTCCCGAGCCTCAACATCTTGCTCCATACTTTCCTTAAAAAGTTTAGAAAAATAATCCATTGAGTGGGAATGCATACCAGGAAGAGTATCAAAGGAGTGTCCATTCTCATCTTGAAGGGCTTCCATGTTATTCATCTCGTCTCCTAGCACAAGCCGATCGATGGAAAAATTTGGTATTTCTATCACCTTCTAATAACCAAGTGTTTCTTGCTCTCTGTTTCCAGTAAGTCTCCTCTTGGTTATCAATGTCCTCCACCGCTTTGCGCAAGGCATCATCCTCGGTTTTGAGCTGCTCAGTAATTGTTCCTTCCCTAAAGAGTTTTTGAACCTCATCCCATCTGGCCACCAAGGGAGCTCTTTGGAGCTGGAAATCTGACTTATTAGCTTGCCTCCATTGTTTCAGTTGAACTTTGACAAAATGAAGTTGTTTGTGGAATCTAAACATTGCTGTCCCAAAAGGTAGACGGCCTTCTTCCCACCACTGCGGAATTTTCTTTCGAAGATCCTCCTTTTGTAACCAAAAATTCTCAAATTTAAAAGGTTTGTGATGCTGCCCTGTCATAGTCCCTCCCTCCAACAAAATGGGAAAGTGATCTGAAACTGGGCCCTCCAAAATCTGGAATTTAGTGTTCCACTTTACAAATGCCTCCTCTGAGACCAGAAAATGGTCTAGCTTTACCTTCCCGCTATGTGGCTCCCTCCTCTTGTTAGTCCAAGTAAAGTAGGTTCCAGGGCCTTTAACATCCACTAAGTGAAAGGCCCGGACTTGGGCAATCAGAAGCCGATCCCCTGGATCCAAAATTGGGGTTCCACCTTCCTGATCTCGAGCAGATAATTTAGCATTAAAATCCCCAGCAATAATCCAGTCTAAATCTTCCCTTGAGGACCTCATGTTATGTACAACTTTCCATTGGAGCCTCTGGCCATCAAGGTTTTGGGCCCCATAAAAATTTGTGATTAAGACATGTTCAGCTGTGACATTATTCCTAAAATGAGATGTGAGAACACCCCTCCAAGCTATATGTTCTATTGCAGTCCATTCCAGAGGGTTCCAAAAAGTAACAATCCCCCCTGAGGCACCTTGGGCAGCCACATCCATATGACCAGCGCCCCTCCAGATTCTATTAACTGTTTTACACATAAGATCTAAAGACATTTTTGTCTCCTGGATAAGCAAAAAGTCTGTTCTACATTTTCCTAAGAGTCTTTGAACAACAGATTGATGGGTTCTACTGTTTAAACCCCTAACATTCCAAGATTGAATAATCATTGAAAACCTTGAGAGCAGTAAGAGTCAATTGTCCTCACCGATCCTCCAGTGATCGCCTTGTCTCCTTGAACTCGCTAGCAGGTCCTTATTTGATTTTCCGCCCGCTCCTTGAGAGTTGCTATTTTTGGATCTCTTTTCCACCCGAGTTATCCCTAGGGCTGGCCTTTCTCTGTTCTTTTCTGCAATTCCCATGCCGACATCCTTAATTACCGGCTCGCGCTTGGGAGTGCACTATCGGTGCCCCTGCATTCTCTGGCTGCGGTAACTCAGTGGACTCAATCACCTGTTCTAAGACAGGGGGAGATGAAGGAGAAGCATGAGTGTGGATGTTATTGTCCTCAATATTCCCATCCACTCCTTCCATGACTTGATCCTCTTGATCCACTAGTGTCTTAAAAATTTCATATCTATTGGCTGGCTTGAGTTGTGATTGCTCCTTACCATTTTTCTTTTGCTTTCTCCTTCTTTTGGGCTGTTCAAAGCCATCTTTCTGAACATCATTACCCTGAGGAGTATTGGATGGTTCTTTGGCAAGAGTAGACTTACCCTCTCTAGGGGCGATTTGGCATTCCAAGCGGGGCCTCCATTTTTGTGTTCAAAATATTTGGACAAAACCGGGCCAAATGCCCATGTTTATGGCAAACTCGCATCCGAAGGGCAGAGCCTCATAATCTAACCGTTGGATCCAAGATATTCCCGCCGCTCAAGTTCCACCTCTCGCCGTAGAGGCTGGCTAATATCCATTTCCACGCAAATTCTTGCAAAGACAGCTGTGTTACCTTCTATGGTGTCCTTGGAGATGCCCGGGATGTCTACCGAGGGAGTTACCGATCATTTCCAGAACCTGCTCACCCCAAAACTCCATTGGAAGAGCGTACAACCGGATCCAAACCGGGACAGCCGTGGGTTCAATACGAGGATCGAAACCCACTCTCCAGGGTTGAACAAATAACCCTGCCGGACCGTGGTTCCTCTTTTCCGATTCAAACGCCCTGTTTCTATCGGCTAGAGAAGAAAAACTAACAATGAAATACCCGTTGCTAATAAACCATAAGGAGTACTCACCATGAGGCTCCCAGTTCTGTCTGACCCAGGTATGCAAGAAATTCAGGGTAGGTCGGATACCCATGAATTTACAGATCAGATCATGGTTAGCTCTGTATATGATTGTGTCTTCGACCATCTTTGGTTCGATGACAATCTTGGGTCTGGAGGCGGATTGTGGGAGGCATCCATTAACTCGATGTGCTGTTGAACTCTTGCCAGCGTTCTTGAAGAGCGTATGAAGAGTATTTCTCTGAGCTTCGTCATTAGAAGACGAAGAATTTTCTTTTAGCAGTTCAGCGTAAGAGCTCTTTCTCCCAGAGAGAGGGTCTGGAGGAGACCCCATTGGGCCCTCCTGGGGCAGCAGACGTTCCTTCAGATCCACAATATCCAGAAAAACACTACGGCAACCCACCTGATGCCCTGGATTTTCCTTCGCTCCACAAACCCTAGAACATCGCCTGTCGCCTGCTCAGAAAATTTCCCGCCCCAAAAAAAAAAATCCATTAATCATTATACGTTAACTAGTACTTCACTAAACATTACAATGAATTCAAAACTATTACATTCAAAACTGCATGTGCACATACTTGACTTCCGACACATTTATTCTGTGTTCGAGTATGAGGTAGCTCATGTGATGGTGCCACGTAAGAATTAGCGTCTACAATAATCTTGTATAGGCCTATGGGCAATCATTGTACAAATGTATATAATTTATTTTATATTATTTAATTATGTAAGCCCTATGGGTTGCGGTTAACCTTGTTATGGTTAAACCCATCTTATAATTTGTAATTAACCTAAAGCCCACTTGTTATGTTAGCTTAGGTTAACTTGATTATGTAATTGGGATTTTGGTATTGGTATAAATACCCCCCACCACTCCATCCATTGTATCGGAGTGTTGTGATCCTTATCTATGGATAATACAATGATTATTTATGGTGCTCAAGGGCACCCACCAATTCTGTCTCTTTCTTTCCTTTTCATCCTTTTACGCTTTTTGTATAAGATTTGAGCAAATGGATTTCTTCTTTTCTTTTTCGGAAATAGGTGTGAATTCCAACAAAAGGGTGTGCCCAACAAGAAGATATATGGGGCAACATTTTCTTTGTCTATGAATAAGGTGACAATCAGGTTAGGTCTAGCCATTACCTTAGGGTTGGGGGATCTATGCCAAATGGACAAGAAGAGTGCTTTCCTCAGTGGATATTTGGAGTAGAAAGTGTTATCAGTCACAAGGATTTGAGGTTGCAAGGAAAGAACATATTTTTGTAGGTTGGTAAATGCTATTTAAGGGGTGAGATGCAGTTATTTATGAGAAGCCCAATATATCAAAATTGATCTCAATATTACAATATTTGCATCTATGAGAAGCCATTTTCATCTAAATTTAAACATCAAAAGTGGAGATGATGATATAGTCATTCTCATTGTGTATGTGGACAACTTCATCATTGTTGACAATATTCAATAAGTGAAACTGGTTTCTTGTTCTCCTTTTAACATGTGATGGATTCAGGTCCCTAGCATGGTTGTTTACAAGTATAGTTTTAGAAGACCAACAATGGACTTTTTATGTCACAAATGAAGTATGTGGAAACTTTGTTGGAAAAGTTCCATATTTCTGACTGGCAACGCGTAGCTGATCTTGTGGTGGCTGATCTAAAATTATCAGCCAATACTGATTCAGAACAGGTGGATGAGTCACCATTTTCTTGGAAGTATGTGGGCAGCCTGATATATCTTACAACTATCAGTTTTGATATTTATTTGCCAAGAGCTATATTTCTGTAATTATGAGTGCACCAAAGATTGATGACTAGAACGTGGCAAAACAAATTTTGAGATATCTGAATGGTACAATAAACATTTGTGTTTGGTAAAAGAGTAGTAACAGTTTTCAACTTGTTGGAAACATGGATACTGATTGGGGAGGCTATGTAGGTGATAAGAAATCTACAACAGCATATGTGCTTAGCTTGGGAGCAGGTGTTGTATGTTTGGCAAGTAGGAAATAGCATATAGTTGTTCTTCCTCTAGAAGAGCAAATTACATGATTGCCATTTTTGCAACATGTGAAGCTGTTTGGTTGAGAAGATTGTTTGCTGATTTACAAATAACTCAGATGATGGAAGCTGTTTTTCATTTAGAAAATAGGAGTGCAATAAATATGACCAGGAATCCTGTGTTTCATGCACAGACAACATAGAGGTTCATGTAACTGTGAGACAAAGGACAGTTACATGCCCCAAACAACTGCATACCTTCTTTTTCTTTAATGAAGGATTTATATTTCCATTAGGTCTCAAGATTGTGCTGCTCACTTCTTTGTTAGAGTTCTTGCATATGAATTCTTATAAAATCATTGTTTATACATATTAGACAACTAAGAGTAAGAGTTGTCTTAATTGCAAAAAGGAAATAAAAAGACTTTGTCATCACTTTATGTCCAATGTTTTCAAATGGATCCTACCACAAATTGCTATACGAGCAGGTTAGTTTGAGGAATCACTTGACATTGCTGTAGAGATATAGGGATACAAGCAATAAGTAGTCAATTGCGGTGGTTAACCAAAAAAGCTCCTTTTTCTATCCCAAAGATCCCTTCACGCATAAAATCCCTTTCATGCCAGATTTTTTTCTAATAAACATTGAATCTATGTTCCACCAAGTCCCCTTTTAAAGGGGACATGGAAATGTGGGAACGTGTGGAAGTTCCCTCCAATCCAAGGAAAAAGGAGATGGCAAACCGGATGACTGTTCCAAATATGAAAAAGAAAAATCACAAATTTTAGGACTTAGTTCATTTCTAATATGATGTTTTAGCAAAAGCAATGAGATTCAAGCCCATATGTAATGGTTATATGAACAACAGGAACTACACTTGAAAGTCCATGATAAAGAAATGAAGGGGATTTGTCCCCATGGAAGTGGATAGTGGGATGAGTACCCACAGGTATGCAGCATAGGGGATGTCTCTCCATGTAACATAGATTTGAATACATCCTGTTTTACCTTGAGAGGAGGAAATATTCCATATGGGTAAAACAGCAAGATCCCGTATAGTGCAGGGGTCATCATATTGTAATTTTTTTGACACAACTTATTGCCAAATCCTTTTCAGAACCAGAGATCCTGAATTTCTGACAGAGGGCACAGCTCCGAGGGCATCATAATTTAAAAGAAATTGGAATGCTTGTAGGAGATGATATAATGTGGAAGTAATCTGCCTCTAATGAGCAACTTCCAAGGAGCCTCTTTGCACATTGCTTTTTGCACATGCGGGACTGATATAAGAACACTCCCCCATGTTACAACTCCTTGGTATGAGATGAGTGACCAAAACCCAACACTGAAGAACTGTAATCTTGTCCTGTCGCAAGCAAGAAGAAAGAACTAAGGCCTTGGTAGCCACTCTTGTATGTAGACAAGGGCACACATAATTGTCATTAACATTATGGATAGTTGTAGCTTCAAATGAGCGCTTATTACTCTCAACTGCATAGATAGACTGAAAGAATGAGGTGATTAGTTAATTAGTAGTCTGTATCCCTTGTAATGATTAATGCCGAAGAGTGATAGCTTCCTCGAGGTAAAGAGCCAAGTGTCTTTGGTTAGGATAGCTGAAAAAGTGGCAAGCAATCTACTTGAGTCTCTATACAAGCAATAGTACCTCCCTCAAATATCATAATAAACAGGACACCTAAAGGTGAAATGTTCTTCAGTCTCTACCTCTTGAAAACAACAAAGATAACATATCCTATCCTCTCGAGGAGTATGGTGGTTCGTGTCCACTCGCAACTGATGTGAGCTTACTGTGAGTTGACCAAGAGGAATCCTAAAGTTGTGTCCAATGTCACTCGACATAATTAGGACGAGTAATAATGCCATTCTCAATTCTCATGAAATGCTTAGTGTAAAAGGCCAACTTAGGACTAAGAGGTTGAAATGGAGTGACCCAAGTGATCTGAATATATTGTCGATAAACATCATCTTTGACTACTTGATTAATTACCCTCTTACTAGGAAGAAGACGAGGAGGAGCGTTTAAAGAGCATTTGAAAAGAGGTAATTGATCTATGAAGATGCCAATTGACTAAAGAAGACAAATAACTTCTAAGTACCATCCATGATGATGACCAAAAGATGCCCTAGAGGTAATGCATTTTGAGGAGGAAAGTGCCAAATATGGGTATCTTTGTTGGCCTGAGGTGTAGTCACCCATGGATCTAAGGCGATGAAGCTGAAAAATAATTCTGAAGATGCTCTTGTTGCCACATTTTGCTAAGGGGTAAAATTTTGAAAAATCGAAAAATCGTTGCAAATTGTCTGCCCAGATCCTCTCCTTTCCTCCTTTCCAAGCTATCAGTCCAGGCGATCCTCGGGATTGCATTTTCAGGAGCCATCAAGTTCAGGTTTTCAGGTTTCAGCGAACTCCGGCAAAGTCTGGGAAAAGGCCCAAAAAATTCTAAGGCATGGGCACTCCCGGGTCACACCCTTTTTGAGCGATTCCGGGAGTCGCTCCACTTCTGCGGCGATTCCCAGCTTCGCCCTGTTCCCAGGCGACTCCCGTCATCGCTCGGTGGCGGCGAGCGGTAGCACGAAAAAAAAAAAAAAAAGGCAAAATTTTCCAAGGTAGGGCTCTCCCGCGAGTCGCTCCATTCTGGAGCGATTCCCGTCCTCGCCGCATCCCTCCAGCGACCACCGTCATCACATCCCTCCAGCGACCGCCGACGAGTTTGAAAAACGAAAAAATGGCTAAGGCACAGACCTCGCTCAAGTTCGCCCCTGCTCTTCGGCGATCCCCGTTCTCGCTCAGCCGACGAGCGATTCCCGACATCGCTTCATTTTCTGTGCGACCCCCAGCTTCGCCTCAAGTCCCGGCGATCGCCAGCAGGTTGAAGAATCGACACTTCCCGAGGTTCGCTCCATCTGCCCAGCGACTCCTGTCATCGCATCATTTTCTGGCGAACGGCAGCAGAGGGAGGGAAAAATTTTCTAAGTTGAAGAAGCCCGAGTTCTCTCCATCCCGGAGCTACTCCTGTCGTCGCCGCGACAACTCAACGACTCCTAGCTTTGCTCAAGTCTCCTGCGATCGCCAACCGAGGGAAGATGGAATTTGTCTAAGGCAGGGAGCCCGCTCAAGGTCGCTCCACCCAGCAGCGACTCCCGGGATCGCTCCTCTTTTGGTGCGACTCCCGGGATCGGTCCATCCAGGAGCGACTCCCGTCGTCGCTCATGCAACCCGGAAAACCTCGACATGTTTTTTCCGGAGCTTTCCCCCCAACTTGACTTCCCCGAATTCGCTCAAACACTGAGCGATTCTCAGCGTTGCTTCTTAGCGTTTGCGATTTTCAGCTCTAGCATAGGGTTGTGCGACTCTTAGCAGATTTTTAAGCGGACTCGGAGGACAGAGGTAGGTGGCCTGTCAAACTGCATTTATGACGCGTCAGCTCAGTTTTCAACCCCAGGACATCTTGTCAGAGCCTTTAAACATCCCAAGGGGCAGATCGTACCTGCGGCATTGAAGAGACGTGCCCTCTCAACAACCAGATCCGTTCGGAACCGTACCAGACTCAGGAGAATCGTGTTGCAGGTACGCTTATGGCCAAAAGGGGTCAAATCTCACCTACTTCGGCAGTCTTGGGGTTCTGTGCATCAATGTAATTTGGGGGGAAAAATTTGCTATAAATAGCAGTTCATTTCAATGTAAAAGGGGGGGAACATATTGCTAAAAGAGCTGCTGTAAACAAACACTTGCTTCAATACAAAGGATCTTTGGCTCTAACTCTTGTCTCTTTCTTTTATGCTGCCTTCTGCAAGTATTTCTGCTTCATGTTCATTTATTTTTCTGATTGCTGTAATTCTGCACTCTGGATTAGGGCATTGGACATTAAGTGAATTTGGAATTCTGGCTGAAGGATACATAGGAAGGAATCGCATTGTTAGTTTCTGTTACATGCTTTGTTTTGATTGCTATTGGTTTGGGTATTAGTTAGTAGTTGTGCTGCTTGTTCTTCCCCACCGCTATTGCAATGCCATTTACATTTCTTTCTGTATTTTTCAATCTCTTTCCAGTAACCTTATCTAAAACCCCAGTTAGAATAGCATAGGAGCCGGCCTTCTCCGGAGATTGGCACGGAAGGCATCCCTTCCTTCCGGATTTTCAATCTGTTAGGCGGGTCTAGGGCGCAAATAGACCAAATCCTTTCCTAGTGGCAGATTCGTAACCAACAGCTCTCAAGGTGAAGTGGATGAGTGCCAAAATTCAATGGAAGGTTTGAAAAATAACATGTGATTGTAAAGAAATCCATGTTATCCCATCTATCTAGAGTTTATTTTCTTTCAAAATATGTTTTTTTTTGTGTTAAATTACCATACGCAAAATCTGTATATACCAATCAAATGATGGGCAGTAATAACATAAGACTGTTATTAGATTTCCGCCTGATAGATGGGGTATGCCATCAAACCTTGACTGTGGTACCCTGTATGCTTTAGGGACATACACCCACATTTCCTTACCATAGCAAGGGCTGAGTTGACCCTGGCAACATCCTGACGATGCAGGAGCACATAAGAAAAGAAGTGGAGCAGCCTCAGAAATGTCTGGCCCCACTGTGCCACCCAAAAAGAAAAGAAATATATATTTTTATGTTCTTGTATACCACTGGCCTACCTTTTTGCAGCCGTATCAACTTAGGTCTTATAATCCTTGATATAATTAGCTCAATTCTGCTACCAAAGAGCTTTGTCAATGCCTTGTATACTAATTAGAAAGGGTTTCCTTCTATCCACCTCCTTTTTGGAGCCTTTAAGGACCACTCTGGGAACAACATATCAAGAGGCTGATCTCCAGTACTGTAACTAGTAACCAGTACCCTGGAAGCAACAATATCTACTGGAAGAGCCCATGAGGGACTGTCCAAGACCAGGAGAGCCCGGCGGGCTGATCCTGGAAAGCTGTATAAAATGAATTCCATACACTTTCCTACCATTTATGGCCAATGAATCTGTAGAAGACAAGAAAAGAGTAATACATCTGGTGGAGAACAGATCTTGCATAATACAGAAAAACTAGAGAAACAAGAGCCCAAAATTTGTATTCAATACTTTGGAAGAATTTTAGAAGCATAAACAGCCAAACTGCCGTTTGCCAACCCCCTCGCATTACAATCCATGGGTTTTTATCGAGGTCCCGATCCTCTGTGCTTTCAAGCTTCCCACGATCTACAATTGCCACCTGGGACAATTTTGGAAAGTTGCATTGATGAGACTCCAGGTGAGGTGCGCGACTGGCTGCCATATCCAACGGAATCTTCTTCTCGATCTGCTGCTTGCTGTTAGTTGCTTTAAACACGTCTTCCAGATATCCTGCGCGAGTGGCCAACATGCCCGTTGAAATCCTTCTTTGGAACTGCTGCTTCACTACCGCTAACTTGCCGTGCACGAAGGGCCGCCTTTAAGAAAGCTGGGAGTGCGTGTTTTCCTGTTTGGTCGCGATATCGCGACATGTCGCGATATCGCGACATGTCGCGATATCGCGACCATTTCCTTCCTACGCTTTCTCTCTCCTGCTCCCGTTGCGATATCGCGACATGTTGCGATATCGTGACATTTCCTCCGTCAAGCCTTCTCTCTCCGTTTTGGCCGCGATATCGCGACCTGTCGCGATATCGCGCCGTTTTTGTCTGTCGGCCTCCGTTCTCTGCTCTGGTCGCGAAATTTCGCGACCATTTGTCTTCCGCGCCTTGCCTTCCCTGCTTTGGTCGCGATTTCGCGACGTGTCGCGAAATCGCGACCTTTGTTCCTCCGCGCCTTTGTTCTCCGGCTTTGGTCGCGATTTCGCGACCTTTGGTCTCCGCGCCTTTGTTTCCCCTGCGGTGGTCGTGATTTCGCGACCTTTGGTCTCCGCGCCTTCGTTTCCCCTGCGGTGGTTGCGATTTCGCGACCTTTGGTCTCCACGCCTTCGTTTCCCCTGCGGTGGTTGCGATTTCGCGACATGTCGCGAAATCGCGACATGTCACGATTTCGCGACCTTGTGTCCGCTGCTCCCCTATCTTCCGTTTTGGTCGCGATATCGCGACACATTTTTCTTGCAACACTTAGAAAAAAATAACATTGCAACACTTAGAAAAAAAAATAACAACAAAAAGTTTGGTTGATGCTCGATTGCTTTGCTGCCCTTGGATGCTCTTGCATCAACATCTGTCTGAACTGCCTGGTATAGGAGCAGAGAGGAGTAACTGATACACAATGTCAATCTTAGATCAGTACCTATGACAATGCAGACATGTTCATAGATGATCTTAGCCTATAATAGTATCACTGATATGCAGTAATCTGACCTGACTAGCAGTAATGGCGGCAGATAGAGATTGGCATAAAATTGATGAAGTGTGGCTTGAACTTATAATGACCTTTTTGTGTTTCATAACAACCAACTAGTAACCACATTATTTTTGCTTGACAATGATATCCAGTACCCTGATACATCTCTTAAATTTATCTCATGTTTGTTGTCCCAGAGGATGTAAAATAGCTAATTTGTCTCCACTTCTATTACCTTCCAATTTGACCACATTGAAGTCACCTCCAAAATGCTAATTGGTTACAGGAAGAGAGTGAAACATCCAATTGCAGGACTGCATCTGTCCAGCTTGTTCATCAAGTACGTATAAGAACAGAAACCCCAAACTGTATCAGATATCAATATCGTCTCAATACATCATGTAACCTTGGGTTTATTGACCTAATTGCCTACAAAAGAGACTATACATGGAGCATTTGCACATACTGCACTCTGCCATCCCTCATCATTGCTGGTTGATGATAGCTCCCCTTAACCAGAGCAACTCATTCTAATTCTCCAACAAAAGAGAGAGAGAGAGAGAGAGAGAGAGAGAGAGAGAGGACATAAACCTTCATGTCTTGGAGAAAAAGATCACTAGCGCAAGCATTCTGAATTGTAAATCTGATAACATTATGTATTCCAGTTACTTGAGGCCTTCCTGATATTCCAATCTTCATGAGCATTGCTCTTCAGGTCACTGTTACAGTGTTGCATATGCAGCATTGCCTAGTTCACTATCCAAACGAAACATTATTGTATGAGCTAATTGTCATTGATTCTATGAAACTGGGAATATTTATTTTTTCTTATTTTTATTGAATTGTTTCTACTCCATGTCTCTAGAGCATATGGCATATGAACAATATGTATTGGTGGCAGGATTTGGTCATTTTGTCGACGAGCAAGGTAAAATGGTGAAGAAGCCCCAGGTTAGGATTGCTTGACTCCATAAGTGCCAGTACATATCCATGCCATCCATTATTTGGTATAATGTTTGACAATTTTATGGATATGCAATGCAGTTGTTATACGCTAAAATTGGAAAACATGTGGAAATAGGTGCCAATGCATGCATCGACAGAGGCAGGTGAAGTGCTTCTTATCACTTAGTTCAGTCAATGACAACTGTTCCTGCTCGTATCCTCTCTAGGTGACTTTTTTGTGTTGATTAAGTGTCTTATTGTAATATTCCTTGCTTTCCAAACATGTTTTTGTGCTAAATACTAAAAATGCACATAGAAAAAGAAAATATCCTAATAAAAAATTAATAGACTGATGTCCCATTGATTGCAGCTGGCGAGATACAGTAATTGGTGATCACACAAAGATTGATAACCTAGTTCAGGTAGTTGATTTGGAACGTTGAGATGGTTATATGGAGGCTGTTTACTTTTGTTGTGAACACTCTGTTGTCCATTAGTATGACTGATGCTGAGAATGCTTCTGTGCCAATGTTCTGAGCAGTAACTTGTTGGATTTGCAGATTGGACATAATGTAGTCATTGGAAGTTTTTGCATGCTTTGTGCACAAGTTGGTATTGCAGGATCTGTAACGTATGAAACTTTTACTTATTCCTTTTGATTTAACCATGCATTTTGCTATGTAAGTGTGGGTATGGACTATCTCATTACCAACAATTGTTGTTGCTGGTGATGTCAATGGCCAACCCATAAATTGAGGGGTCCTAAAAATGTTTAGTACAATCTGATACTTGCTTCCCTTTGTTTTTCTTTTTCTGAATTTCAGAATAGGCGATTATGTAGTTATGGGAGGACAAGCAGGAGTTTCTGATCATGTTTCTATTGCTTCTAAGGTTAGCATTTTGATGTTCAGTATGCTATTCTTTAGGTGGCTTCATTCAGGATTTCATTTCATAAGATGTTTCCTGTTGACTGAATTGCCTTGCTTCACCTGAAAGCAATTACTGGTGTATTTACTTGTATGCAATAAAAAATATGACTCTAAATTCATTTCTACATCTGATGACCTGTCTGATAGGAATTTATGGCATCTTAGTGCAACATAGTTTCTGTCAAATCCATGTTAGAAAATATAGCAAAATTCTGTCCAAGCAGAAAACACAATAACACAGAAAAAAACAGTAACACAGATTTTACGTGGAAAACCTGCAATGTGCAGGAAAAACCACGGGGCAATGGCAGCTTGATATTTTATTGATTTTGGCAGAATTACATTCAATCATATTTTACATGCAAGGGGTCATTCCCCTTTAATAGAAAAAACAAAAACTGTTTGTTTCCTCTTCCAAAGGAAGAGTCCAAAAACTGTTTGTTTACTCTTCCAAAGGAAGAGTCCAAAAAACTGTTCGTTTCCTCTTCCAAAGGAAGAGTCCAAAAGACTATTTGTTTCCTCTCCCAAAGGAAGACTACAGAATACTGTTTGTTTCCTCTTTATAAGCTGCACCACCATGCACCTCTCTGCTGAAGAACATTGGAGATCTGGATATTGACTTCACCTCCTAACATTTTCCCACTTGAAGTCGATATACATGAATTCTTTGCCTATGTTTTTCCATCCAAGTGCCAATTGCCCAATGCTGCCCTTAACACATTTTCAGCAAGCCCAGAGAAGTTTTGCACCACTCAAACTTCTCTGTCTTGACCGGCTTAGTAAGCATATCTACAGGATTCACTTCAGTGTCGATTTTCTGCAACAGGATCCTACCTTCTTCCACCACATTTCTTATAAAGTGGTACTTGACATCAATATGTTTCGTGCGATCATGGAATCTTGGGTTCTTCACTAGCTGAATAACACTTTGGCTATCACAATGCAACGTAATTTTCCCCTGCATTACCTTGAAGTCACCCAACAGTCGCTCTAGCCAAATTGCCTCTTTGTTGGCATGAGTCGCTGCAATATATTCTGCTTTAGTGGTTGATAAAGCCACCACAAACTGCAACTTAGAAGCCCAACTCACAACTCCACCAGCAAGAGTGAAAGTATATCCTGTAGTGGACTTTCTCCCATCTCTATCTCCACCATAATCAGAATCCACAAAACCTTTAACTTGCAAACTATCCTATCCGTAGTAAATAGCAGCATCTGAAGTGCCTCTTAAATATCTAAATATCCACTTCACAGCATTCCAATGCTCCTTACCGGGATTTGCCATGTACCGACTAACTACTCCCACTATTTGGGCAATATCCGGTCTGGTGCTCACCATGGCATACATGAGGCTTCCTACTGCTGATGAATATGGTACACGAGACATGCTTGTCTTCTCTGCTTTTGTTCTAGGACACTGGTTGGAAGACAATTTTAAGTGTGAAAGAAGTGGGGTACTAACTGGTTTTGCATTCTGCATATTGAAGCGCTGCAGAATCTTTTCTATATATGACTTTTGACTTAACTAGATCTTTCTTCTTTTTCTGTCCCTGTGTATCTTCATCCCTAAAATTTGGTTTGCTGCTCCTAAATCCTTCATTTCAAATGTCCTAGCCAACTGAGCCTTAAGATCAATGATTTTATTCATGTTGGGACCTGCAACCAACATATCATCAACATACAACAACAAAATAATAAAACTGCCATCATCAAACCTCTTATAGTATCCACAATGGTCAGCTTCACTCCTGCTGAAACCTTGGCTCTTCATGAAGTGTCAAATTTCCTGTACCACATCCTTGGTGCCTGTTTCAACCCGTACAGAGATTTCTTCAGTCTGCAAACCAGATGCTCTTTGCCTCTTTCCTCATAGCCCTCAGGCTGATCCATATAAATCTTCTCCTCAAGATCACCATGCAAGAAAGCAGTCTTTACATCAAGCTGCTCCAATTCTAAATATTGTGCAGCTACAAGTGCAAGAAGAACTCTAATAGTTGTCATCTTCACAATTGGAGATAAAATTTCATTAAAGTCAATACCTGACTTCTGCACATAGCCTTTTGCCACCAAGCGAGCTTTATAGCGTTCCAACAGCCCATCGTTGTTCTTATTCACTTTGTACACCCACTTGTTTCCAACAGTCTTTCTTTTAAGTGGGAGATCCACAAGTTCCCACGTTTTATTCTTGCGAAGTGCCTCGATTTCCTCCTCCATGGATTTCCTTCACTTTTTTGCATTCTCAGACTCTCTAGCTTCTTGAAATGAACTAGGCTCACCATCATCAGTTAACAAAGCAAAATAGGACTAATAAACATGAGAATACCTTTCCGGAAACTTTTGTGGACGTGTAGATCTTCTAACCCAATGATCTGTTGATTGTGGCTCTTGGTCTTGTGACTGTTGTGGCTGCTCTACTTGCTGTTCTGCATGCTGGTCAAAAAATTCAGCATGCTGGTCAAAAATTTCAGCATGCTGATTTTCATTTTCATCTTCGTTCATGTCTACTTCAACTGGTACAACATTAGGTGTTTGCTGTACCTCCTTCCTTTGCATGGATTTTTCATCAAAAATAACGTCTCGGCTAATAATTACCTTGTGGGCAGTAAGATCCCACAGTCTAGACCCCTTTATTGCATCTCCATAACCGAGAAAAACACATTTGCTTGACTTTGGGTCAAGTTTGGACCTTTTCTATTTAGGCACATGAGAAAATGCATCACAGCCAAAGGTACGCAAGTGAGAGTAATCAAATGGCTTACCACACCAAACCTCCTCTGGAATCTGTCCATCCAACGCAGCTGTAGGTGACCTGTTAATGAGGTAGACAGCTGTATTAACAGCCTCTGCCCAGAACCTTTTATCCAACATGGATGCGCTGAGCATGCTTCTTGCACGTTCCATGATTGTGCGATTCATTCGCTCAGCCACACCATTTTGTTGTGGAGTATATGGTACGAGTCTTCCGGTGCTTAATTCCTTCCTGCGTACAAAATTTATCAAATTCCTTGGAGCAATATTCACCCCCATTATCTGACCTAAGACATAAAACAGGCTTGCCCAAACTTTTCTCTACTCGAGTTTTGAACTCTTTAAATTTTTGCAAAGCTTCCGACTTCTTCAGAAAATAAACCCACACTCTCCTAGAATAATCATCTATAAATTTCAGAAAATAGATGGCACCATTTAAGGACTGAGTGGGGACTGGTCCAAATATATCCGAATGTATAAGTTGCAGAAAATCAGAACTCTTACCAGGGCTTGAAGTAAACCGAACCCTCTTTTGTTTACCAAAAATATAGTGCTCACACAAATCTGAATTGCAAGACTTAATCCTAGAAAGCATGCCTCTGTCATGCAGAATTTTCAGACCTTTTTCACTCATATGGCCTAGGCGTTGATGCCATAGCATTACTGCATCCTGAACTGAAGTTGCTACTATTGCATGGTTCATCACCGTATCACCGCATAAACGATATAGGGTCCCATAAGATTCTCCCTTTGCTACTACAATAGCACCTCTGGTAATTTTGCAATAGTTGTTACCAAAAGTGACAGAATACCCTAGCTTATCCATCATCTTGATTGAGAGCAAATTCTTTCGCAAATTTGGCACATGTCGCACATCACATAACATCCTTTCTCTACCATCGTCCAACCTGATCCTTATGTCCCCTCTTCCCACAATTTCTAAAGGGTGATCATCACCCAAGTAGACCTTCCCACCACTATATGGTTGATATTTGTCAAACTAGTCTCTGTGAGGAGACATGTGGAAAGATGCACCCGAGTCCAAAACCCAGGTATATAAAACAAATCTGCTGTTGCTGATACAGAAAGCCTCACATGTTGCCGTCTCTCCAAAATTTACTGTACTGGCCTCAGTTGAAGGCTGAAATTGCTTTTCACCATTTTTTTCCTTTTTTAACTGCCAACAGTCCTTCTTTGAGTGCCCTGGCTTCCCGCAATGCCAGCACTTCCCTTTCAGCTTGCGTCCTTTAGACTTAGATCTGGACTATGATCTACTTTGTTGACTCTTCTCGAAAGATTGACCTCTCATAGCTAGGGCTTCATTGGTTGAGGGTTCCAAAGACGTTTTCCGCCTCAACTCTTCTGCCAACAAAGCGGCTACCACATCATCAAAAGTTAGAGCTCCTGATGATGAATTGCTGATGGTCATCACCAAATGATCCCAAGTCTCCGGGAGGGAACAAAGTAGGGTGATAGCTTTGTCCTCATCCTCCATCTTCACATTAATTGAAACCAGTTTACTGATGAGGGTATTAAACTCATTCAAGTGATCTGCCACAGATGAGCCCTCCTTCATCCTTAGGTTGTAAAGCTGTTTTTTCAAAAAAACCTTATTTGTTGCAGATTTCGTCTCATACAACTTTTCAAGCTTCTTCCAAAGGGCTTCCACGGTTTTTTCTTCAACAACATTGAACAAGACGGAGTCCGCTAGGCATAGACGGATTGTAGAAACCGCCTTCCTATCCAGCGTTGCCCACTCCTCATCTTTGATGTTGCTTGGTTTACTCGCGACCCCTTTCAAGGCTAGGGCTTGGTCATTTTGAACCAACAAATCCTCCACCTTCATATTCCATAGGGCGAAGTTCTTGCCATCAAACTTTTCAATCTCAAACTTGGTTACACTTCCAGTCATTGTTGCAGCTCCCACTCGCACAAAACCCTAGGCTCTGATACCAGATGTTAGAAAATTTAGTAAAATTGTGTGCAAACAGAAAACACAATAACGCAGAAAAAAAACTGTAACAAATTTTACGTGGAAAACCTGCAATGTGCAGGAAAAACCACGGGGCAATGGTAGCTTGATATTTTATTGATTTTGGCAGAATTACATTCAATCATAATTTACATGCAAGGGGTCATTCCCCTTTTATAGAAAAAACAAATACTGTTCGTTTCCTCTTCCAAAGGAAGATTCCAAAAAACTGTTCGTTTCCTCTTCCAAAGGAAGAGTCCAAAAGACTGTTTGTTTCCTCTTCCAAAGGAAGACTACATAATACTGTTTGTTTCCTCTTTATAAGCTGCACCACCATGCACCTCTCTGCTGAAGAACATTGGAGATCTGGATATAGACTTCACCTCCTAACAATCCAAAGGAAAATGTTGCTTGAATTTTAATTTTCCATCTTTTAAATATATGAAATCTATTTGTCCCTAATAATTTGTTGTTCAATTCCATGTCAATCCATTGCTTAAGTCTAGTGTATAAATTTAAGGGATAGGTTTTAGCCATGTTAACATAGCAATGACAACCAAAGACAGACCTAAGGCACAAGGTAGATGCAACAAACGAGTCAAAGGCCTATGGGTAATGCAGAAAACAAACACAAATGAACAATACAAAAATCAAAACTGCAATAAATCATCTAGAATGAAAATAAAATTGGAACCCTCGCTTTTTTTGCTTTTTGCACTCTGTATAACTGATTGGTCAGGTTTGCTTTCTTTTTATTGTCAGGTTTCCAAGTTATTTGCATGAATAATAATATTAGTGTCAATGAAATTTTTTTTCCTTGCAAAATACTAGGCTTATGATGCAAACAAAAAGTTTATAATGATCGAAGTAACAGAACTTGGTAACGGAGGATGCAAATTATGAGTTCCATCTGTCTCACTTTAGATACTAAAAGCATGGTTGGAAGGCCATGAAACAAGATCTCCAACAATAGCTTTGAATCACATAGATTTTGTTAACTGATGTCAAGGATGCAACTAGTATGCAATGCAAGCAAGTCAAATTTACCTAATCTGGATGAACTCAAAAGATTGTACGAATGATCCAATGTATGACAAGTAAAAGGCAGTCAAATTTATGAACAACTTATGCAAAAGATAAACAACTTAGAATTAAACAAATTGCTGATTGCTATGTTGCATGGAAATGGATACATTATCTGATGCAGATATAGCGAATTTTCACGATCCCTTAGTGTGGATCATAGTTGAGAAAATCAAAATTGGCTTGGAATTGGCAAGGCAAAAGAGTCAGAAAAAATCAGGATTCAGCAAAAAAAAAAACCGAAGAAAATGCAAATTTTCATTGATTTTTTTTTTTCATGCATATCACAATGAATTAACATTATGCAGATCAAATATTAATACGGCAAGTGATACAAGCTTAAACTACACATGAAAGTGGCAAGTGATACAAGCTTAAAGCCTTAAACTACACATAGTTGATGGTGAGACCCCTTGTATTGGCATGATCTATGAGTGTATAGACTGTTGTAAAGAATCAATTCAGGTTGCATTCAATAATGTAGAAGATGAACACAAAAATTTGGGAAATGATTGATGCAAGGTGGAAGATGATGCACACTCCTTTGCATGCAACAGCATGCTATTTGGAGCCTAGACTGTTTGAGATAGATAGCGACAGTGACAATAAGGTCATGAGTGGGCTTTATGAGGCCATTGATAAGCTTGTTCCAGATATTGATGTTGCAAGGAAAATTAGAGACCAACATAGATCCTATAGATTGCAAGAATGTATATTTGGATGTGCATCAGTGAAGGATGACAGTTCTCATCTTGATGGAGCAGTTTGGTGGAAATCTCATGGAGCAGGTGCACCTGACCTACAACACTTTGCACTTAGAATCTCAAGTCAAGGGGTAAGTCCATCCACATGTTAGAGCACCTTAAGCAGATTTGATAATGTTCAATCAAAGAGGAGCAGGTTGCTTTCTAGAAAATTGGGGATCTTGTGTACATTTGTAACAATTTGTGAGTCTGTATGCAAAGTTGCAAGAAACTCATCTTCCTCTTCTTCAAAGCTCTTGTCTTATCCAGAAACATTAGAAGATGGAGCTGATTTGGACTTCGATACTGCTGAACTTGATGCTGAATCCAGTGGTGATGATATAGAGCCAAGTGCCTTAGATGATTTAGAACATTTTAGCTTGTAGGAAGTTTATGGACTTGATTTTAACTGTTTTTTGCTCAGATTCAGAACGTTGTTTGACATGTGTTCATATGATTTTAGACTTGAATCTTTGTTGATTTTATATGATTACATGGAGTTTTAGGGTTTGATTAGTTGGGCGGCTGTTGGTGGCTGTTAGATTCCTTCAAACTACAAAAACTCTGCTCTTAGGATGCACTTTACTGTTTTGTTTGGTGTGGTAGCAGGTAGGTAGAGCTCTTTCTCCAATTTTCAAGAAGCAAAATGAGTAAAAAAAAACTTTTATTGTGTTTCTCAGTCTTGTCCCACGTTGGCTGATTTTTTGGATTGGGACTCCCGATTATTTGAAAAAAATTGTGATTCCCAATTTTTTGAAAAATTCGATTCTTTATGCTGAGTGATTCGACGAAGCTGAATTGGAATTGGAATCGGAAAAAAATGGTTATTTTTTACAATTTTCACTACTATGGTGAAGAAATCCAACCATCATTGCAAATATAGTAGCAGTAGTGGGCAAACAAAAGTGCCCACCATTTCTGGGTGATGGGAAGGAGTACCTGGAAAGTCATATTGGAATGTGTGACAATATGGTGAGCAAACGGAGTGGACAATGAGGAATCGTGGTTAAGATTGTTTCCGACGACACTGCGAGGGATTACAATGGATTGGCATCTGAAAAGTGCAAGGACAAACCCCTTCACAACGTGGGAAGACTTAACAACCGAGTTCATACAGGAATTCAGGTTACTCCGAGACAATATAGAAATCATCAAAGAAATTTATGCCACAAAGCAAAAGAAAGACAAAGATGTCAAATCATACAATAGAAGATTGAAGGAACTTATCGATAAAATGGAAGTGAAACCAATAGATGGTTTACAAAGGTGATGGTTCTTGGATGGATTGCTACCGAGATATAAGAAGATGAAGGTAGTAGCACCTACTACCTATTACGAAGCATTTGACATAGCAAACATTTTGGAAAGTGAAATGAAGCAAACGGCAAGAAGAATAGGTCACTACAAAGATGAAGATTTAGATAGTGACTGAGATGATTTGCATGTGCCTATCTAGTCCATGAGGAAGGATCTCGAGAGAACGGTAAATGATGTGAGGAATGAGAAAAAAAAGGATATTTGGTGTTCGGACTACAAGTGTAACAACCCTAAAATCCAACCAACTGAGAGAGATTTTTTTTTTTTTTTTGTGTGTGCTCATTTTCTATACCATACACAGGCTCGTCTACATAGGTTGCATTAAGCATCTTACAAGCAAGCTATCCTTCTCATCTTTGCGATGAGCTAACTTACTCTCCCTTTTTGCTAGTTAAAAGGGGTATGCCAATCCCCACCTCCTACGTAATCCAGTCTACGTAGGTGTGCTAAGCATATTGCGATCGCATGCTCATCTTCATGATGAGCTATCTCTATCCTTCGATCACTCCACATGATAGTCGGATTACTAGCTCTACCATCCCTTCGTTGTCTTTTTGCAACTACTAAGGGATACTTTGACCAAAGGGACCCCATAATCCCTTCGAGTCAACTCTCTCATTCCTCTAATGGACATAGCTCTTCATGCCCACTCATTCTCTAATGGACAAAGTCTTTCTTGCCTCCCTAGTCCTCGAATGGACAAAACCTTTCTTGCCCACTAGAGAGTGACAAAACATCTCTAATCATGAATACCTTCTATATGACTAGACTAAGTTGGTTATCTTCCAAACACAACTTCCATATTAACCATTAGTGGTCATGAGCATATGCTAGATACCAATCATATGCGACCCATTAGCCAATACTTATATTCATGGCTTCCCTTCTTAAATGTAGAGTAACCAAATCCATAACAAGTTAACTCTAGATAGCAATAAGAATCAAGATCATAAGATATCAACAATCCAATCACATATGACATATTTTATCTTGGGAAAACCTTGCAGGAAAAACCCAACCTTAAATATCCTTGATCCATTTATTAATGATAAATTTTACAATACAATCATTAGAGGAATCCCTTGGTTCCTTTTTCAACTCATTATTACAATTTATGGGCATATAAGGACCCCATAATCCTTATGACCCATGCTGTGAATCAGCCTATTAATTCACATTTCTTGATACATGAGGGAACCCCATAGTTCACTTGGATGAACTCCACGTTCATCTTCCTAAGGACAACTTCTTCCTTTGACCTAACTCAAGGGACATCTTCCCTCCAAGAGTTTAATGTAATCGTACATCAACCATAGAACTACGCACACAACTCATTAGAGAGGACCCCATAATCCTTTCTAATGAATCCTCATGCGAACATACCAAGGAGATGAGGAACCTTCTCCTACTCTCCAAGAAATGAGATATAATATTCACTTTTGCGTCTCAAGTCCATTCCACTAAAGGACCATAATAACCATTATATTATATATTTTCCAAGTTGGTTCTATCGAAATGAAACATAATATCCATTACTATCTTTCGAGTCTATTCCATTAAAATGAAACATTATATCCACTACCATATTTGAAGTCTATGACATTAAAATGAAACATAATATCCACTACCATATTTCAAATCTATGCCATTAAATGTTAGAAAGTGAAGACAATATCCAGTGTACTGTTAGCAGATGTCAGAACTGCAGCAGTCAGACGTCTAGGTAGCAGGCCAGACGTCTGGGCTGCTAGACGTCTAGGCAGCAGACCAAACGTTTGGCCTGTCAGACGTTTAGGCCAGACGTCTAAGCAAGTAGACGTCCGGATAGACGTCTAACCGCGGAAGACGAACGAGTTCAGGCGCCTTCCTTGGGAGCGGAAACGAACAGTTTTTGGAGGCTTCCTTTGGGAGAGGAAACGAACGGTTTGGAGTCTTCCTTCTGCTCTATAAAAGGGATTTGATCCCTTGCATATGTTATGTTGTTGAAACGTTGAGAAACGTGAATGTAAAGTTTTGCTGAAAATAATAAAAGGAGAAGTTGCCATTGCCCCGTGGTTTTTCCTGCACATTGCAGGTTTCCACGTAAATATCTGTGTCACTTGTGTTGCTGTTTTTGTTTTCTGTTATTGTGTTTCCTCTTGCAGGTATAAAATCTGAAGTTTTTCCTAACATCTGGTATTAGAGCTCAAGGTTTTGTGCGAGTGGGAGCTGCAACAATGACAGGAGGTGTAACCAAGTTCGAGATTGAGAAATTTGATGGCAGGAACTTCGCTCTATGGAAGATGAAGGTGGAGGATTTGTTGGTTCAGAATGACCAAGCTCAAGCCTTGAAAGGGGTCGCGAGTAAACCGAGCAGCATGAAAGATGAGGAGTGGGCAACGCTGGACAGGAAGGCGGTTTCTACAATCCGTCTCTGCCTAGCAGACTCTGTCTTGTTCAATGTAGTTGAAGAGAAGACCGCGGAAGCCCTTTGGCAAAAGCTTGAAAAGTTGTATGAAACAAAATCAGCAACAAATAAGGTTTTTCTGAAAAAAGCAGCTTTATAGCTTGAGGATGAAGGAAAGTTCATCCGTGGTAGATCATTTGAATGAGTTTAATACTCTTATCAATAAACTGGTTTCAGTTAATGTGAATATGGAGGATGAAGATAGAGCTATCACCCTACTTTGTTCCCTCCCGGACACTTGGGATCATATGGTGATGACCATCAGTAATTCATCATCAGGAACTCTCAAATTTGATGATGTGGTAGCCGCTTTGTTGGCAGAAGAGTTGAGGTGAAAAATGTCTCTGGAACCCTCAACCAATGAAGCCCTATCCGTGAGAGGTCGATCTTTCAAGGGGAGTAAACAAGGTAGAAAACAGTCCAGATCTAAGTCTAAAGGACGTAAGCAGAAAGGGAAGTGTTGGCATTGTGGGAAGCCAGGACACTCCAAAGAAGGACTGTTGGCAATTAAAGAATGGTGAAAAGCAAAATCAGCCATCAGGTGAGGCCAGTGCAGACGAGTTCGGGAGAGACGACAACATGTGAAGCCTTTTGTATCAGTAATAGCAGATCTGTTTTATATACCCGGGTTTTGGACTCAGGTGCATCTTTCCACATGTCTCCCCACAGAGACTGGTTTGACAAATATCAGCCATACTGTGGTGGAAAGGTCTATTTGGGTGATGATCACCCTTTAGAAATTGTGGGAAGAGGGGATATAAGGATCAAGTTGGACGATGGTAGAGAAAGGATGTTATGTGATGTGCGACATGTGCCCGATTTGAGGAAGAATTTGCTCTCAATCAAAATGATGGATAAGCTAGGGTATTCTGTCACTTTCTGTAACAACTACTGCAAGATTACCAGAGGAGCTCTTGTAGTAGCAAAGGGAGAATCTTATGGGACCTTATACCGTTTATGCGGTGATACGGTGACAAACCATGCAGCAACAACAACTTCTGTTCAGGATGCAGTAATGCTATGGCATCAACGCCTAGGCCATATGAGTGAAAAAGGCCTGAAAATTCTGCATGATAGAGGTATGCTTTCTGGGATTAAGTCTTGTAATTTAGACTTATGTGAGCACTTGTATTTTTGGTAAACAAAAGAGGGTTCGGTTTACTGCAAGTCCTGGTAAGAGTTCTGATTTTCTGCAACTTATACATTCGGATATATTTGGACCTGTCCCCACTCAGTCCTTGAATGGCGCCATCTATTTTCTGACTTTTATAGATGATTATTCTAGGAGAGTGTGGGTTTATTTTCTGAAGAAGAAGTCGGAAGCTTTGCAGAAATTTAAAGAGTTCAAAGCACGGGTAGAGAAGAGTTTGGGCAAGTCGATTTTATGTCTCAGGTCAGATAATGGGGGTGAATATTGCTCCAAGGAATTTGATAAATTTTGTATGCAGGAAGGTATTAAGCACCAGAAGACTGTACCATACACTCCACAACAAAATGGTGTGGTTGAGTGGATGAATCGCACAATCATGGAACGTGCAAGAAGCATGCTTAGCGCAACCATGTTGGAGAAAAAGTTATGGGCAGAGGCTGTTAATACAGTTGTTTATCTTATTAACAGGTCACCTACAGCTGCGTTGGATGGACAAATTCTAGAGGAGGTTTGGTGTTGTAAGCCAGTTGATTACTCTCATTTGCGTACCTTTGGCTGTGATGCGTTTGCCCATGTACCCAAAGAAAAAGGTCCAAGCTTGACCCGAAGTCAAGCAAATGTGTTTTTCTCGGCTATGGAGATATAGTGAAGGGGTATAGACTGTGGGATCCTACTGCCCACAAGGTAATTATTAGCCGGGATGTAATTGTTGATGAAAAATCCATGCAAAGGAAGGAGGTACAACAAACTCCTAATGTTGTACCAGTTGAAGTAGAAATGAGTGAAGATGAATGTGAAAATCAGCATGCTGAAGTTTTTGATCAGCATGCAGAACAACAAGTAGAACAAGTAGAGCAGCCACAACGGTCACAAGACCAAGAGCCACAATCGACAGATCATTGGGTTAGAAGATCTACACGTCCACAAAAGTGTTCGGAAAGGTATTCTCATGTGTATCAGTCCTCTTTTGCTTTGTTAACTGATGATGGTGAACCTAGTTCATTTCAGGAAGCTAGAGAGTCTGAAAATGCAGAAAAGTGGAGGAAATCCATGGAGGAGGAAATCGAGGCACTTCGCAAGAATAAAACATGGGAACTTGTGGATCTCCCACCTGGAAGAAAGACTGTTGGAAACAAGTGGGTGTACAAAGTGAAGAAGAACAACGATGGGTTGTTGGAATGCTATAAAGCTCGCTTGGTGGCAAAAGGCTATGTGCAGAAGTCAGTATTGACTTTAATGAAATTTTCTCTCCAGTTGTGAAGATGACTACTATTAGAGTTCTACTTGCACTTGTAGCTGCACAGGATTTAGAACTGGAGCAGCTTGATGTAAAGACTGCTTTCTTGCATGGTGATCTCGAGGAAGAGATATATATGGATCAGCCTGAGGGCTATGAAGAAAGAGGCAAAGAGCATTTGGTTTGCAGACTGAAGAAATCATTGTACGGGTTGAAACAGGCGCCAAGGATGTGGTACAGGAAATTTGACACCTTCATGAAGAGCCAAGGTTTCAGCAGGAGTGAAGTTGACCATTGTGGATACTATAAGAGGTTTGATGATGGCAGTTTTATTATTTTGCTGTTGTATGTTGATGATATGTTGGTTGCAGGCCCCAACATGAAGAAAATCATTGATCTTAAGGCTCGGTTGGCTAGGACATTTGAAATGAAGGATTTAGGAGCAGCAAACCAAATTTTAGGGATGAAGATACACAGGGACAGAAAAGGAAGAAAGATCTGGTTAAGTCAAAAGTCATATGTGGAAAAGATTTTGCAGCGCTTCAATATGCAGAATGCAAAACCAGTTAGTACCCCACTTCTTCCACACTTAAAGTTGTCTTCCAACCAGTGTCCTAGAACAGAAGCAGAGAAGACAAGCATGTCTCGTGTACCGTATTCATCAGCAGTAGGAAGCCTCATGTATGCCATGGTGAGCACCAGATCGGATATTGCCCAAGCAGTGGGAGTAGTCAGCCGGTACATGGCAAATCCTGGTAAGGAGCATTGGAATGCGGTGAAGTGGATATTCAGATATTTAAGAGCCACTTCAGATGTTGCCATTTACTTTGGATCGGCAGATTTGCAAGTTAAAGGTTTTGTGGATTCTGATTATGGTGGAGATAGAGATGGGAGAAAATCCACTACAGGATATACCTTCACTCTTGTTGGTGGAGCGGTGAGTTGGGCTTCTAAGTTGCAGTCTGTTGTGGCTTTATCAACCACTGAAGCAGAATATATTGCAGCGACTCATGCCAACAAAGAGGCAATTTGGCTAGAGCGATTGTTGGGTGACTTCAAGGTAATGCAGGAGAAAATTATGCTGCATTGTGATAGCCAAAGTGCTATTCAGCTAGTGAAGAATCCAACATTCCATGATCGCACGAAACACATTGATGTCAAGTACCACTTTATAAGAAATGTGGTGGAAGAAGGTAGGATCCTGTTGCAGAAAATCGACATTGAAGTGAATCCTGCAGATATGCTTACAAAGCCGGTCAAGGTAGAGAAGTTTGAGTGGTGCAGAACTTCTCTGGGCTTGCTGAAAAAGTAACAAGGGCAGCATTGGGCAATTGGCATTGGATGAAAATATTTGGCAGAAGAATTCCTGAATACTGACTTCAAGTGGGAGAATGTTAGGAAGTGAAGTCACTATCCATTGTACTGTCAACAGATGTCAGAACTGCAGCAGACTAGACGTATGACCTGCTAGACGTCTAGGTCAGACGTCTAGGCAGCAGGCCAGACATCTGACCTGCTAGACGTCTGGGTCAGACGTCTAGGCAACTGGCCAGACGTCTAACCTGCTAGACGTTTGGGCCAGACGTCTAGGTAGCAGGCCAGACGTCTGACCTGCTAGACGTCTAGGCTACCAGACATTTGGGCTGCTAGACGTCTAGGCAACAGTCCAGGTGTCTGGGCTGCTAGACGTCTAGGCAGCAGACCAGACGTCTGGGCTGCCAGACGTCTAGGCCAGACGTCTAAGCAAGTAGACGTCCAGATAGACGTCTAACCGCGGAAGACGAACAGGTTCAGGCGCCTTCCTTGGGAGCGGAAACGAACAGTTTTTGGAGGCTTCCTTTGGGAGAGGAAACGAACAGTTTGGAGTCTTCCTTCTGCTCTATAAAAGGGATTTGATCCCTTGCATATGTTATGTTGTTGAAACGTTGAGAAACGTGAATGTAAAGTTTTGCTGAAAATAATAAAAGGAGAAGTTGCCATTGCCCCATGGTTTTTCCTGCACATTGCAGGTTTCCACGTAAATCTCTGTGTCACTTGTGTTGCTGTTTTTGTTTTCTGTTATTGTGTTTCCTCTTGCAGGTATAAAATCTTAAGTTTTTCCTAACATTAAAATGAAACATAATATCCACTACCATATTTCAAGTCTATGCCATTAAAATGAAACATAAAATCCACTACCATATTTCAAGTCTATGCCATTAAAATGAAACATAATATCCACTACCATATTTCAAGTCTATTTCATTAAAATGAAACATAATATCCACTACCATGTTTCAAATCTATGCTATTAAAATGAAACATAATATCCACTACTATATTTCAACTCTATTTAATCACATGAAATACATTATCCACTAACATATTTCAACTCTATTTAATCAAATGAAATACATTATCCACTAACATATTTCAACTTTATTATCAAATGAAATATATTACCCGCTAATGTATTTCTAATTCAAGTTAATCTATTACTTTGTTGTTTATTCCATCATTGGTCTACTCATCCTTTGAGTGCTTAATTAATTTAATAATCATTTAACCTGTGGCTTCATGCTCCTACATAAAACATTCATGGGTCTTAGATAGCAAAAAGGGGTGGCACGAGTCAAACACAAACCATTCACAGGTCGGCAAGGGTTGGCGCTTGACGTAGATAGCCAACACAGGTGGCCCACACAAGCGGAGCCACCCAGCGCCTCCAATTGGTGCTTAATAGGTGGTCCGCGTGGAGCCACCTTGACTACCTTGTGGTAGTTGAAACAATAAGGGATGGGTTCCCTTCTTAAGGCGCGAGGGCGCCTTCTCACATCCTATGTGGGATTAAACGGTAGGAAAAACAAACCCAAGTCTCCCTTCGGAGCGTTGCCATCGCAGAATGACACCATGCATCCAATGTCACGTGTCAGCATATAGAGCACAACTTGAGTTAAATTATTTATAAAGCTAAGGTCTACAAATCCGAATGATTTTAATTAACCACCGAGATTCATTGTTCTCATTTTGCTAGCATGGAAACAGGAGAATACAAGCAACACGTGGGGGGGGGGGAAAAGCCAATTGGAGGCCCGAGGATCCTCAACGGATCCTCGCTCTCTAGCTTAGGACTCTGTTGAAGTCTATAGTGATGTCCCAGGGTAAGGCGACCCTAATAGGAGGCCATGCTGCAATTTTTAGAACAAGTTGACCGAAGGTTCTTTGAGAACACAAAGTTCTTTTGAAAACAGAGACATTCAACTCAAACGTCAAGGACGAAAGCATAGGCGCCCCTTTTCAGGCGTAGAAGGAGAGGTAATCTGGGTTTTATGTGATCATCGGTCTCCATAAACGATTTAAAAAGGTTGAAAGGTAATAAGCTGACAATCAGAATCACATAAGAGAGTACAAAAGCCCCTGTAAACGACCAATCTCATATATATATATACTTTATTTTAGACTTTAAATATTAAGGCCCAAGAATCTTAATATAAGCGCCTAACATCTCAGGCTCTTAGGTCCTCAAAAGAAAGGCCAATGACGTCAGATCACTTCGCTGAAGAAAGCTGAGTCAGGGTAGGGTTTTTTTTCTCTACACCAACACAGAATGGCCGAACTCGGGCCAAAGAGTTTTATAGGGCATTAAATAAAATTTAAATTGCAAAGGAGTCCAAACCAATTTGAGATTCATTCCTCATAAACACGAACCAACTTCGATTATAAAAGCAAATAATAAAACATATATGGATTCACCAAGATAGGAGGGAGATAGTTTAGTCATAGACCAACCTGGTATTTTTTGAAACCAAACAAGGATGAATGCTTCGAAGGCCTCTGGTTTTTACTTCACCTCCCAGACTCCTCGTCCCAACTTGCTTGTCGTTTCTCTTTTTGTTTTTTTTTTTGAACTCCAAAAGTCAATCCCCCTTAATCTGGGGCTTCTTTCTTTTTATGCATCCTTTTCAGCGTGCGCTAAAACCAAGGAGTAAGACGTCCATCCTTGCTTCTCCAAGTTGACAAGAGAGGAGGGAGGAAGCGTACTCTACATTTAAAGCTAGCTCCCCTTGCTCAATCTCCGCTGACATGGGCATTAACTCCCTTTTTCATTTTAGCCATATTTTAATGTATTAAAAAATGCCTGCCTCTTTTGGAAAGTCAAAAGAGACTCATCCCTATCTAAAAGCATTTAAATAATCCATGATAATAATTGAATCTCTTATGAGCATAAAACAATATAAATTAATTTTCTTGCTAATCAACTTAAAAACAATATTAAACCAAATATTAAACTGCTAGTTTAATATCATAAAGGTTGGTTACCTCAATTGCAGCCATTATATG
Organism: Wollemia nobilis; assembly: GCA_028583015.1. Lineage (NCBI taxonomy): Eukaryota > Viridiplantae > Streptophyta > Pinopsida > Araucariales > Araucariaceae > Wollemia > Wollemia nobilis. The sequence continues at coordinate 1,503,491 of JAQPPZ010001668.1, read as the reverse complement.
TATTTAAACACTACCGAGCTCTCTCTTAGCAAGTCAATTTAACAATAAGGTAAATATTATATCGTTAACTCAATAATGTAATGGTTAATCATCTTAATTTAACCATTATATTCTTAAAACATTATTAAACATTTTCTTTTCTCAATCAATTTAAAAAGCAATAACCAGACTAATAATATTAAATTGTTAGCTAAATGATGTATATCTGCAAGTATGATTAACCCTACAAAACCGCAAAAACTAGCATCATCATCATTATGAAACAAGATTGAATGTTACGACATAACCTTTGCAAATTTGAAGCATCAACAATGTTTAGACATGAAAACAAAAGGTCCAGTTGAATTGTCTTCTTAATAAGGGTCCTATCTGGGCGGGTCGTGAGAACAAGGCAGAGGGACACACAAATATCAATTGTTTGTAGAACCCTTTCTATAATATCTGCAAATTTGTAGGACATGCAGTTAGTGATTGCCCATTTAACTTGAGAAGTTCAAGGCATTAAACCTTATCTGTACAAAAAGAAGAAAAGGAAGAGAAACCAAGCACTTCCTAGAGAGGGCAAGGAGCAATGAGTGGTGCATACAGGAACAACCGTTGAGAATGACAACCGTAGCAAGGTATTGGACCACAAGGGGGGCAAGGTCGATTGCAGTATGATTCAAATGCCAAGAGTGGGGCACTAAGATGATTTGCATGTGGCTATCTAGGCCATGAGGAAGGATCTAGAGAGAACGGTAAATGATGTGAGGAATGAGAAAAGGAAGAAGGATATTTGGTGTTTGCACTACAAGGCAGAGGGACACACAAATATCAACTGTTCGTAGAACGCTTTCTATAATATTTGCGAAGTTGTAGGACATGCGGTTAGTGATTGCCCATTTAACTTGAAAAATTCAAGGCATTAAAACCTTGTCGGTACAAAAAGAAGAAAAGGAAGAGTAACCAAGCACTTCCTAGAGTAGGCAAGGAGCAATGAGTGGTGCATATAGGAACAACCATTGAGGAGAATGACAACTGCAGCAAGGTATTGGACCACAAGGGGGACAATGTCGATTGCAATATGATTCAAATGCCAACAGTGGAGGTACTTTGTGAGGAATTGCCAATATTAGCTAGTAGGAGATAATGCTGGAAACAACAATGGATTAATGTGTATATGGTGTGGTCCGAGCAATCATAGAGAAACTAATTACCTGAAGAAAGCAAGTTCAAGTACTACCCAAAATGTCAATTTTATTGACATTGAAGAGCCTTTAGTGGATCAACAAAACAAAGACAAACATGTGCTTGCAGTAAGGAGGGCTTAGGCGAGGAAAGCAGAGCAATATACAAATCCTTCCATAGAGAAGGAGAGATGGCAAGAAGCACATGATGAATTAGGAGAAGAAATGAGAAAGACCAAGAAAGAATGACTCCTTTAGGAGAAGAATTTGAAGAAGTCGATCACTCAAGAGGAAGAAGAGATGTTGTCAACCCAGTAGCTGGCGACACAAGTATAGCACGATGGTAAGTATTCCAATTATGGAGCAACAAGATGACAAATTTAGAGGCTAAACAAGATGCAGTCAATGTAGTTCTTCTAAACATGTAGCACTTGAATGGCATCAACAAGTATTTGTATGGAAAAATGCTTGAACAACAAGGTGCTTGAACGATAACTTGCTTGAACGAAAAGGTGCTTGAACGACAACTTGCTTGAACGGCAAGGTGCTTGAATGACGTCTCCACTAGATCGACAACAAGCAATCTGCTTGAATGGCCAAGTGTTTGAACAACACGCTCAACTTCATTGGAACAACAATCTCTGTAGTTCCACTTGTACGACAAAGTCCAAATGGTGGCCTGGACTGCAACTTCCTCTTTCCATGCTCTAACCGCAACAACTTGATACCTACTGTGGGTGGAATTTTGCGCTTCTTCACCCACCCTTTTTTTATGTCAGATAGATCTTGAGGGGATTACTGGACAAGCGGAAGGGATTGAGCGGCAGTAACAACAGTCATAGGTGAACCAAGGTACTAGGCGGATGGTAGAACAAAAGCAGGGCGGACTTTCCTCCCGGAAGTCTGGGCGGAATATACCCAAAAATCCGCCCATCTCCCTGGGCGGATGTTCTAAAGTAGCCAGGAAGAGCGAAAGATTGTATTCACTCCGCCCTTGGAGACAAGCTCAAAACCCCACCCGCTTCGGGTAGGGAAACAATGTGGCGGAACGCATGAGAAATCTCTGCCAAACCCCTATGGGTGGAAGGAAGGACCCGCCATCCGAGGAATAACCTGCCCAGTAACCTAAGTACCTGGCGAAGTACACTGAGGTGATATATTTCCGGCACGGTGCTCCCAAGAACCTCTGGTGTCTGTCACACGCCAACTCATTAGGGGATTGCCAGTTGAGGAGAAGGACATGGTAGCTGAACAATAATGAGTTGGGCAGAAGATCCAAGAGCCCAGATTGATCCAGAAGCACCTACCACCTTCTAGAAGATCGGCGCTTCCCAGTGTAGTAGTGTACCAGGACAATGCTTGTCAACTGCAGAAGCCATCTTCCCACCTACCGCCATTAATGTCCAGATTTTGAAATCCATGTAAATATAGTTATAAATAGTGGAATGCTAGATATTCCAAAGGGTGGCTCTTTAGCCTTTACAATTCTTATGTAAGGTTTCCCCTTTGTAAATACAAATTCTGCATTATTCGGTCCCTAACTGTGTTTTCTTGTTATTGGATTGAATGAATGAATATCCTATTTATTAGCTGCTTAAGTCATCCTGGTTATTCAGCTGTCTGGATTCCTTGGGATGTGCCTGAGTGACTAAGGGGGAGTGTGTCCATTATATGGGTTGGAGGTTTTCTTCTGCTAACGTCGCCCGAGCGGGAGTGCTTTGATTCTGCATCCTGGATCTCATGCACTCGCTCGTCGGTGCTGGAGTTCGCCTTCCGCCCACCACTGATAAGAGAGCTAGGACAAGGGCACTGTTGGACGATTGAGTGTAGGGTTTTGTGTTTCGGACGGGGTATTGCGCTTGCATAGGTCTTGATGCGGCTATACTTGTCCTTGTGAGTTCGGCTACGACCTTTTATTTATTTTTCTTTCCGTTTTTCCCTTTTCCCTTTCCCTTTTGCGGCGTAGAGTAGCTGGAACCACCCCTTACAGGAACCGGCCTTCTCCGGAGATCGTCCGCCCTGTCCTCTCGACACGACGACCGTTCTATGCTGGGCGCTGACCCGACCGCCCCGTCCTGCGCGCAGTGCCGAATTGGCGACCAACAGTTTTTGGCGACTCTGTTGGGGACGATTGAGTCCCTTGTTTCAGGAAATCAGAGTTTGGTGACTCTCTGATTTGCCCAGATCATATCAAAGTCACTTGGCGACTCTGATTGAGTGGCATATCTAGACCATGAGATCAGTCGCCCGCTCAAGTTGAAAATCCAAACATCTCGGAGGACTCAAGGTACGGTGAGCAGCCTTGACCTCACAAGCGGAGATTGTATGTTCACCTGGCGACTTCGACTTCGACAATACAATCGGGACCTCGGAAGACTGGTTCCTTAATGGCTCAGCTGTCGTTCCCCAAATGGAACGACCCCGGTCCACTGAACCTCCACTGCTCTCATGAGATTACCAAGGGTGCCTTGAAGGCCTTGACCAAATATAATGGCACCTTCGGAATGGCTCAGGAGCACGTTGAATATGTCACCACATTGGCGCCCCTCGATGGCATTAATCACGAGGATGTCAAGATTAGACTTTCGGTCATTTCTCTAGAAGGAAGGGTGCTATTGTGGTACCGTACCCTTGGGCGGAGGACTATCAGCTCATGGGCGGACCTGGCGGGAGCTCTCATCGATACATTCGACGGCTCCACGGACTCCTTCCAACTCTTGATGCACCTCTCATACATCAAGAGAGCTCCTCTTGAGTCCCTCATCGATTTCAACATTTGATTTGAGAGTTGGAAAAGGATTCCTCATGAGTGTCAGCCGTTGCCTGCCCAGGTTCTACTGTACTACATTCAAGCTCTAAGCTCGAATATAGGCCGCCTCCTGTTACAAACTGGGGAAAGGAGATTCCTCCAAGTCTTCCAGGAGGCTATACGTGTAGAGTGACTCCGGCTCCAATCAGGAATGACATCTTTAGGGGACTCTGCCCTACCTTCCCCATTTCCATCCGCCACTGCTCCCTGTCCTTCTGCACAGTATCCGCATTGGATCCCATCTCAAGCTATGTAGGGGCCAAGGATGCAAATCGACGGGATACAAGGGGCGGGTGCCGCCTCGAGCTCAGATGAAAGAAGTGTGAGCATTGACTCAAAAGGTGATACCTCTAGCGCTTGCACCCTACCCCAAGAAGTGGAGGATCTGGACCTGAAGGGGAACACCACTCATGATGAGGGTGCATTTTTGCACCCTTCTTGTGTCCCGAAGTGCAATGAGCAAGGGCCAAGTCATCTTCACGATGGCATAATTAATCAGTCCGCAGTTCTCGAGGAGGTCCCATTAGCAGCAAGCCCAATCAATGAGGCTTGCAAAAGAAAATGCGTCAAGGCGGAGGAAGCGTACGAAGATGGGATTTCACAACAGGTGAATCCCAAAAACTGGCAACATGGGAGCCTGTTGCTAGACAAGCCAGTACGAAAAGAAGGCTCCCACATGGTAAAATTCATGGCCATCTTGATCATCGATTGTATAAGTACTGGTATGGACGATGATCATCCAAGTCGTAGGTACTACATGACTTGGAAGGGTTGGCTATGTTGACCGGACTATAAAAGGTGCCTCAAGTTCAACATGATATGGTCGGGTCATTGTAGATTCACTGGATAAACCTCTAGAGCGAATCAATGGTCGTGGCGTGCCATCCACACCGTAATTTTGTGTACATAAGCCGACAGCTAAATAAAAGTGCGCCAGGGTGGCAGAACTCAGAAAAAGGAAAGAACTTTAGATAAGTATCTTGGTTCCTAAAAGCACTTTCCCTGTCTTCTAATCCTCTCTTCTATGACTCCGCAGCCCAATGGATAAAGGACAAAGACCAAAAGGCACGTGATTACATCGTACAAAAACTAGATTCATCGGTGTGCCAACAATGATATGAGTTGGCGAATCATACCTCGTCAAATCAGCTGGGAGTGATGCCTGCCTCCTCCTATATATGCCATCAAGAAGATAAATGCAGCTCAGAGAGCTCATGGCATGCTCACGGAGGAGGCGAATCTGGTCAAAACCTGCTAGGTGGAAAGCCAATTCAAGAATAGGCAGATTGCTAGAAGTTACCTACCTTGAAAATCATGGCTTATGGCAACCTGTTTGTTCTTGAATCAGCTTTGGGCTGCAGAGGAGTATAATTATGGGTGCACAATGTTAGGGAATATCCCACAAACCCAGAGCTTCAGTCTGCCGTTCTATGAAAATATATCATAGATCCAGTAGTTTTGTTTCTCTTCTTCTGGGATTATGCTCAACATTATGTCCCCTCTTGTTCTCCCCTTCTGTCATGTTTTCTCTGTTTGGCTGTTGTTGTTCTAATGATTGTTTAATGTTGCAGTCATCCTGCGGCCGCCCCTTCCCCCTCTCCTCCCTTCCTATGTGTCCTCCTTCTCATGCTCGTGTGCTCCTCTCCCGCTTCGTCTAGTCTTCCTCCTTTTTGTTCTCTCTTTCTTCCCTTTTTGCTTTTGTCATCCCCCTGGTTTTCCTCTCCCTGTTCCGTTTCTGCCTCTACCTTCTCTATTTATCCCTTCTCTGCAGAAGATCCAAGAGCCCAGATTGATCCAGAAGCACCTACCACCTTCTAGAAGATTGACTCTTTCCAGTGTAGCGGTGTACTAGGACGACGCTCGTCAGTTGCAGAAGCCATCTTCCCACCTACCGCCATTAATGTCCAGATTTTGAAATCCATGTAAATATAGTTATAAATAGTGGAATGCTGGACATTCCAAATGATGACTCTTTAGCCTTTACAATTCTTATGTAAGGTTTCCCCTCTGTAAATACAAATTCTGCATTATTCGGTCTCTAACTATGTTTTCTTGTTATTGGATTTAATGAATGAATATCCTACTTCTTAGCTGCTTAAGTCATCCTGGTTATTTTGCTATTTGGATTCCTTGGGGTGTGCCTGAGTGACTAAGGGGGAGTGTGTCCATTATATGGGTTGGAGGTTTTCTTTTGTTAACGCCGCCCGAGCGGGATTGCTTTGATTTTGCATCCTGGATCTCATGCACGCGCTTGTCGTTGCTGGAGTTCGCCTTCCGCCCACCACTGATAAGAGAGCTAGGACAAGGGCACTATTGGACGATTGAGTGTAGGGTTTTGTGTTTCGGACGGGGTATTGCCCCTGCATAGGTCTTGATGCGGCTATACCTGTCCTTGTGATTTCGGCTACGGCCTTTTATATATTTTTCTTTCCGTTTTTTCCTTTTCCCTTTCCCTTTTGCGGCGTAGAGTAGCTGGAACCACCCCTTACAGGAACCGGCCTTCTCCGGAGATTGTCCGCCCCGTCTTCCTGATGCGTCGGCTGTTCTATGCTAGGCGTTGATCTGTCCGCCCCGCCCTGTGCGCGGTGCTTGATTGGCGACCAACACCTACCTGCACATCGAACCCAATACACAACTACCAACTACCAATGGCAACCATATTGCACATAGATCATACACATCATAGATAGAAGATGAATCATTTACATTACTCAATGTACAAAATTACTGAGTCTCGTACAATAATATAATGCACATAGTCTCTCTTTTGGCTCATGCTCTACAAGATAGATTTGCTCATACACATACACATGGTCCTAAAATGAAGGGGGGGTATCTCTATCTATGCTTTGGTCCTAGTCGTTGCCAACAACGGTTTCTAGGACACCTCATCACCCAATCATATCCCCCTTTGGACGTACACGTGACACCCTTAATGCATATTATAGTTTATTGCAATTTATCAAACTCATGATCAAATTGCATTACATTGATATTTCACTATCATTTATATTTCATTTCACTAGCATTTGACTCACATTTGAATTTACATTTAGTGCATTTGCACTTTATTTTCTACTCTATACACTACTTTTTTTGAGGTCTAGAACTAGTGCTTACATCTGCCCTCCCCTTTAATTTGGTTGACATCCTTGTCAACGTCTATCTCTGCTCTTGGGGACTCGGCTATTGAGGTATCAGAACAATTACTCCTCCTATCTCCATGATTTGCAGCTTCAATGCCTCCTCATCCTTGAGTCTCTTGGCATAATTATGGTATCTAGCCCATTCTATACCATAATGATTGGCCCTTTGTTCCATCTCTGCCAACTTTGCCAAGATTTCTTTCTCCCTCTTTGCGAATGCATCTTCAGCTTCCTTCTTTGCTTTCTCAGCCACTTCGGCAAGCTGCTCATCATTCTCTGCAATCAATTGATCTTGATGTTTTACTTCTTCAGTTTTCTTTTGCAACATTTGCTTCCTCAATGAGCATTCAGATTTCGGCTGTCCAATCAATTCATCCGGTTCTTGTAGAGCTTTTGTTCTCCTCAACTTGTTTTCATAAATCAACTAGTTCTGCCTCCGCATCCTCCATCTTTTTCATTGCTTCATACTGGTTAGCTTGTCCTTCCTGTGACTGGTGGATCTTCTCCAATCCTGTAGCTAACCACTCAATCTAGTATGCCAAGAAATTAATTCTTGCATACATCTTAACCAACTCAAGTGCGGTCATCCTATACTCTACACCTCCTCCATCCTATGGACAAGGCATCAAATCTGCTTTTCCCGTTGCTGCACTTAAACTTTTCCTTTGCCCTTTAGCATTTGTCCTTTCCTTATTGGCCCCTTGTCTCATTCAACTTGCTCATTGTCAGTAGATTGAATTGGCCTATATCTGTATGGCTCGTGTGACTTTCAAAAGTGTGTATCTAGTAGATTCAATTTGTTGTCAAATTCTTAGTCTCACATATTCCTTGTTTAATTCCAAGTCTCAGATTGGTTTCCAATAATATGAACAGTTAGTGGCTTATACGGAAGGCCTACACCAAGTTCTAAAAAAACTCTTAATGCATGCATTCAATCATTGTTATTGGTTCAAAACTTTAGATGATATGCTTATATTAATAGAATTTTGATTCTTCAAAGATAGGTGGATGCTTTCGCTCAACTTTGTGGCCTAAGACAACTAACATTCAATCTTAGCAAGACTAAGGTGATGAAATTCAACACATCAAAGGGCACCCTATAAGTTTCATTTCTTCTATAAGGGCATGTCCATTAGGTTTTGAGGTCCTTCCCTTAATCTCCAACCAGCTTCATAGTCATGGCTTTGCAAGGGATATGCATCTCTCTCAATTTTGGAACACCAATGTTTCCAGTAGTACTTCCAAGACATACCTACAAAGATGCACCTCTTTTGCACCACCAAACACATACTCCTTTATGGATCTGAGATTTGGGTTACAAGTTTATGCTGTGTTGATTGGGCTTGCATTGAGAAGTTCTAGACTATTTTGTGTCAGAGATTATCTGATGTAAAAGAACAATTCCCCAATGTATTGTTCAGGCTGAGTTTGGTGCTCATCCTTTTCGCCTTGAGAGCATTTCCATATTTATTTTTGAACTTCATCACCTTAGATCCATAGTTGACTGCACCTCTAGTTGAGAGAGAGACCCATATTTGGCGCTTTGCTCCTCAAAACGGATTATCTCCAGAAGCACTTTTGGTCGTCATTGTGGATGGTACTCAGAAGTTCTTTCTCTTCTTCAATCAATTGACATCTCTATAGATTGATTACCTCCATCCAAATACTCTTTAAATGTTCCTCCCTCCCTTCTTCTTGGGAAAAGGGGGATTAATCAAGTAGTCAAAAATGATGTTTATTGACAATATATTCAGATCACTTGGGTTGCTCCATCTTTGCCTCTTAGTCCTAAGCTGGCTTTCTAAACTAAACATTTCATTAGGATTGAGACTGACATTATACCTCATCCTGATTATGTCAATCGACATTGGACATAACCTTAGGATTCCTTGTCATCAGCTCAGAATGTGCTCATATGAGTTGCTAGTGGAGACAAACCACTAAGTTCCTTGAGAGGATAGGGTATGTTTTCTTTGCTCTATTCAAGAGGTGGAGACTAAAAAACATTTTATCTATAGGTGTCATGTTTATTATGAGATTCGAGGGAGGTACTATTGCTTGTACTAAGACAAGTGGATCGCTTGCCCCTTTTTTTGGCTATCTTGACCAAAGATGCTTGGCTCTGTACCTTAGGGAAGCTATCACTCTTTGATGTTAGTTATTACAGGGGAGATCGACTACTACTTGACTAATCACCTCATTCTTTCACTCTATCTCTGTGGTCAAGAGTAATAAGTATTCATTTGAAGCTACAACTCTCTAGAATGTTAATGAGAGATCTATGCGCCCTTGTTTGCATACAAGAGTGGTTATTAAGCTTTAGCTCTTTCTTCTTCTTGCATGTGACGGGGTAGGACTCTAGTTATCTAGCATCAAGTTTTGGCTGCCCTTCATGTATAGAGATGTAGATAGAAGCAGCTTAACACTTTCCTATTCTCTTCAATAGGTTCCATGGCCATGGATGTTAGAAGAGTCTTGAGGGGTCAAACTCTATGTCCTCCCAGGATTACCCAACCAAGTCCTTCTAGTCCTGGCCATTCTCTTGGGAGCATCATTAGATCCTATGTTGCCCCTTTTGGGATGGCAATGATTATGACTGTACTTCTACTTCACATCCCACTACATAATAGTGTTGATGCTTGGATCCACTGGAGCTCCTTTCTATTTTTGTTTTACCTTTACTTCTGGTTCTCCCTTCATCATTGCTGTTGGCATCTTAGGATTTATCCATTTTGGGTAACCCTCGAGGCTGTAATTTTATGCCATACAATTGTTTGATTTTAGTGTAGTTTACATTAGATTCTTTACTCTAGTTTAGATTATTCGTAGTACTTTTTGGTTACTACAGTGCATTGTAACAACTCTTTTCAATGAGTCCCATTGGCCTACTTTGGCCATTTGTAAACATTAATAGAATTATCTTATCTTATATAATACCCAGTTCTATGTAGTTGTACTTGATTGCTGAGTGTGAGGAACTGAGGGATGATTAACTTATTTAGTTATGTGTATGAATTTTAGTTCAAAAATATTTGTTCATGCAAAGGAACACATTACAATGGCAATCTTGAGGCCTGTAGTTTAATAGTAGATTCTTTATCATGGCACTTGGCTAAGACATTCTTGCTACTAGTTGGAAATTATGGATATTTGCACGGGCTTCTTTGTTGAGACGGGTAGCTTATAATATTAGCAAAGGTTTCAATGATAACATTTGATGAATCCACATCAAGGATTGAGTTCTATTCAAGATTTAGTTGAAGGCTTTTAATGGCAAGAGTTCTAGTTAATTGGAGGAGAGTCTGGTGCCACCTTGAGTATGCAAAATTTAATATTATAGTTCTTGCAATGTAATAATTCTATGCCATTGCTTTTATGTTGATAACAAATTGTGAAGTGAAAAATGGAAATGTTCAATTTGTAGTTTCTTGAGAGCCATAATGGTTATAGAGCTATCATTGTAAGGAGGTCAAAGTCAGTTAATCATTTGAGTTATCATGGTTTATACTTGTAACTTTGACTTAATGCAATATCTGTACAGTCAACATAGAATAGCTCATCTAAGTAAATAAATAGCATGTATGTTCCAATACGATCCATTACAGGCCATAAAAACGTGCCACTGCTGTTTTGCCACTGCCAACCTTGACCTGTGACTTGCATGCTCAAAGCATTAGTCTTTCATCCTGCCATTGTGTGCAGTCTTTAATGGGTTATGTTGTTGAGGGTATTTCTAGGTCAGAAAAGTGCAAATGCACATTGCATATTTGCACTTTTTTTGCAAATTTTTTAGTTGTACTTTTATAGGAAATGGTGCACAATGACCAGAAAAGGAATGCTGACTACACCATGAAGGCTTTAATGTACATGCAAAATAAGCTGTTTCTGTGTGAACTATGGTTTAATAAGGAAAAGGGTGAAAAGTTGAGTTGTGCTCTTGTTCTCTCCTGGGACAAACTATTAATCATAATGTAGCTTGTAACTAGATCATCTGCTTTTCATAATTTGTATTAAAAATACATGAGAGATGATTTAAGAAAATTAAAGACTAGATTTGCAAAATCATAAGATGTTTAAAGCTTGGCATTGCTTCAAAGAAGCTATTGATAAGAGTGCCTATGATTTCCTTGATATTGTAACCTTTACATTTTTGTCTTTATAGAGCTTCAACATATGTTCTTCATGACAAACTGGAAAATATTATCAATAATATGTTTGCAGGGCTTCTGCCCATGGATTCATATAAATATAAATATTTTCCCTCGAGAACAAGAAGATTCACAAGTCTATAAACTATCAAAAACTGGTCATCCATGCAGTCCTCTTGTACCTTCTTACTGAAGCAGACATATATCACCTTACATCTGAAGGGATGAGACTTCACATGCTACTGTTTAACTTGATATTATTTGTGATCGCAACCAAAATAAGTTTAATAAATTCTGCACGAATGCCAAATTATGCATTTAACAAAGGTTCTGGTTTTGTTCATAGAAATTATTGCAGTGTCTGAAATCCTGATATATGAAAGATGTATGCTAATTTGTCAGATGTTACAGAAATTATCATTGATAAATTTTACAAAAAAATATAAATAATATGATTGAATTAGAAAATTAACCATAGGTTACTGATAAAAGAAGCTTTACAAACAATTATAAATAATATGATTGAATTAGAAAATTAACCGTAGGGTACTGATAAAAGAAGCTATGTGAATTCTGAAAATCGTAGATGACACTAAAGGCAAAATTTTAGTCTTTTATTAATAGAAAAACTGCAACAAAGACACTGGTTCTATTTCAGGTTCGACTGGCAGGCCGTAGTGGTGTGACTAAGAACATTGTTGAGCCTGGTGACTATGGTGGATTTCCAGCTGTACGTGTATATTTTGTGTCTACATATTTGGCAGAAAATTTGTATTTTATGCAATTAAATAACAAATTAGTGCATACTGCTGCGTAGGTTCCTGTTTATGACTGGCGGAGGTCAGTAGTTGCCTTGCGCAAATTGTCACAACATAATAATTCATGATGGGATTGTGATTCTCAAAGAGGAGTTATTCTCGTTCGAAGTTCCCAGGTTGGCTTCCTAATCTCTTCATCTCCAGCAAGCTTCGTTTAATGTTGAGCAATTTTAAAGGCGCTGTCTAATTGCAGTCCATGCAGCACAAATGCTGAATATCTTTACGTTTATTTATTTCTTACTTTTTGACCAAACTTCCAGTGAACATTGTTTCAAGAAAACAATCTTATTTAGTCCAGATTGACAATTATAAGGAATATGATTATTCTTGTTGAGTACAGGAACAAGAAATTGTTTGAATTTTCATTGGCAATCAGCCATTCATGTCCATATTTTGTTGTACAGATATGTTTGTACATTTTGGAGGTCAACATGTTGGATAACATGCACAAGGTCTTACAGTCGCAAAAGGAAAATAGAATTAGTCCAGACAATTGTCAAAATAATTTGACCACCTTTTCTGAATTATGGTCTTGGTAACTTTTTAAAAACAAATTATTTTGATTTTTTTAAACATGACAGCCTATGTTGCATGGAAACAGATATCATCTCCTATAAAGATACACTATTGGATATGGATATGCCAAATTTTCAAGACCCCTTAATATGGTAACTACTGGATACACCATTATAGAAAGCATATCTATTTTATATATTAAAGGAAAAAACATGTAACACAGAAATCTTACACAAAAATAAGTTTTAATAGGACATTTTCATTAATTAAGAAGAGAATTGTCGCATTTTTTTCATTTAAGTTATATTTTTTGAAATTTATGTATTCTTTTTTTAACCCCCTGTTGTGGATACAACCTTGGGTGTGCCTAGGCCATATCCAGATGTATTAGATATGGACCAAATAGCGACATGTTTTCAGATATGTCTGGATATGGTATCCAGGTATTTTGATATGTTATAAAAGACGTATCCTATCCATATCTGTCTCTGATACACGGCTATGGGTATCCAGGCATGAGGATTGCCAAATACACTAACTTGGTAACAGAAGATGTATCCTTTTTGTTCTCCCTATATCTTGAATGCATGAATGGCCTGTATGTAACATGTATTTATCATCAATCCCTCGTCAAAATGGCTTTGAATGCAAAATAGCTATCTTCTTTTATGCATTGTGTGATGTTTCAACAGGGATACACGGGGACGTCCCCCTGTCCACGGAATGGAGGGATGGAAAAGGGGACGTTTCCCCACCGTCCCCTTTTTAGGAGGGACAGGCAGGATGTCCCTGGGATGCCGCTTGGCAGTAGGGGACCGTCCCCGGTACCCCTGTTGTGAGGGGACGCCATGGGGGATGGCTGGGAGTCAAAAAAAAAAACTCAGTTCTACTCAGCACAATTTCATGGATGTTTGGAATGAAGCTCTGCATGTCTTGTTTTAGGCACATTGCCAGTCAGTTTCATCAGCTTCTAAAGGAGGTGGACGGTAGGATAGATTGGTTTACAGAATATATGGAAGATTTTACAGACAAATTGTGTGTCTACTGATGTTAGTTTCAGCACAAGTTGTGGGGATGCTCATCCTATGAACCTTGTCCTGATATTAGTATCAAGCGTTGGATGGTTTCTTTTGATATCTCAAACTGGTCTGAATATGGGTTTTCTCTGCCAACATTTTCAACAGCCAATGCCTTACATGGACTATAATTATGATATAATTTTTCTTCTTCCATTAGAAAGGACATCTTATACCTGCTGTTAGACCAGGCAACAGATCCTTGGTCTATGCATAGAGTTTTAAGTGGATAAGAAAGCTGTTGTCTTTGCCATATCTGTTTTCACTTCTTCTAGAACAGTAAGAAAGAAATTATATTGATGTCCACAAATGACCAGAGTAGAACAATGGGACTCCAAAATACAGTCTGTTGAAATAGCAAATCAGAAATAAATAAAGTGTTCAACAAACAAAAATAAATATCTAAAACAAACACTAAAAGTACAAAAAGTTCTCTGACGACCAAAGATCAAAATCTAAAACACACACTGAAATAGAACTAGGATGCATAAGAACATAAAAAAGAGGGATAGCCCAAATGATAAACCCTAGACAAATCAGTATATACAAAGACATTATACAAACTACAAACTAACCATGTGAAAGGAAAGTCCCATGTTAAGAAAGTGAACCAGAAAGAGATCTGAAAGAGAATATATATATATATATATATATATTATTTTCTCTATAATATGATTTATTCTAAATATTCTACAAAAAAATTATTCTAAATATTTTTGTTGTAAATGAGACTATTTTTGTTGTGTAAATTATTCTAAATATGATGAGGGCAGCCCATTAGATACTATTATACTTGCCATCCCCTAGCCACCCCCTAGCCGTTTCCTAAAATCATCTTGCCGTCCCCTACGAACCCCAAAACCCGTTTCCTCGTCCCCTTGCCCCCTTGTCCCCGATACTTTTGTAACCTTGTGTTTCAAATACCTTGACTTTCTCTGTAGCAAAAAGGAAATTCCTTTTACAAAAAAGATGCGATGTGTGAAGGGTTTTAATTTATTTTTGATGGAATCTTGATATTCTTGTGTTGGCTTTGTTTATGTTATAATCCCCCATTTGTGAAGAGTGCGAATGTGAAGAATTGTTCTTGATTATTAATCACCTCTAGTATAGTACTTCAGAAATAGAGTTTTTGATTTGTCATGTGAGTTGCATTTACATTTCATGTAAGGATTGTTGCTTGTGAATTTTGTTCAAATTTTACATCTATGGTATTTAATGTATACTATTTGAAAAAATGCAAAAGACCCACTAGACAAGCTTGATTGGTTGGCAAATGTTTCTTGAGATGATATATAAACCCTAGACAAAATGTGGGTGGTCAATAATGGTCAATAATGACCATATTCTATTATTGTGTTGCTGATACACTAGTCCTACTAGGAGAAATTGTTGTCTTGACCACTTCAAGAGCTGGATGCTAAATGATTCATCAGATAGGCTGAATGGCTACAATTATAATTTTATTATGCAACTGTGATGCTCTAGGCATGTTGTATGCTTCTGCAGCTCTTGATTGTCATGCAAACTGAACATACATATATTACAAATGTGTTGCCTTACAGATTCATTTAAATTGAGATCTTTGGTATTTTACAACACTTAAAAGCTATACTAGATCTTCATAAATTGATGCAAGGCTTACTAGTAAGGGATGATTATGTCACAAACTTGTAGTAATCATTTAAATTGCTAAAGCATATAAGGGTTTAGTCGCCTATTTCTGTAGTATAGCAATTCTCTATCTGTTTTGAAGGAACGGGAAAGTAATTGACAAAAGCAAATGTTAGCAGCAATAATCCATACATACACAAGTGAAAGAAACACAAAGACACGAATATCAATAGGAATTGAACATCTTCATTAATATATTAAAGATACAAAACAACAGTATCACCATGAAGCATGATTACAACAATGACAATCAACAAATATCACAAGTTATCCAATATCATCATATTAGACATATGTTGCTCAAATGTAAGGGGTATATAAACAAGGAGCTCGATAGGGGAGGTAGTTGCATAACTGCACAACTAACCTTGTATCTATCCGTCAACTAACAACTAACAACTAACAACTCATTACATGACAAATAACCATTATATGACAAATTACTCAAGTGTGTGTGTAGTGACAAACACTTGTGGTGTATGCTCTTATATGGTGACTTTCTACAAACACTTGCGCAAATACATAATTATTTCACAATTTATTTAAAGAAACTATACAATAAAAATGTTTACGTGTACTCAAGTTCATAAATGTCATTCTAAGCACAAGATGGCGCTTGGGATGACACCATGCTAGAGTTGGCAACTACATTTACTCTCCCCTCTAGATTGGTCGATGTCCTTGTTGATTGTGTTTGTTGCCCTTGAGTAGATTGTTGCGTAGAAGACCATTGCTAAACTTGGACATGTTTTGCACCCATCCCTAGAATTTGTTCCCTAAGTGCATCTATGCATAAGAGGTGTACATTGCCCATGATGATGCACTTTCTTACTTAACTCTTGGTTATTGCCTTTCAACACAACCTTTGCATGCAATGCTACAATTTGTTGATCTTTTGTTGATTTTTCTTACCTTGAATGTTGCAAGTGCTCATCTTGCCTCTTCTTCAGCTCTTCACTCTCCTATCTATGTTGTGGCAGTTCCTCTTTGACCTCCTTCAATAGTCAAAGTTCTTCTAATTCTTTCACTTGGGTTGGCTATTGATTTACATTCATTAGTGAATTGTTTGACATTTCATGGAGCACTTGCAGCCCAATTGTCAACCAATGTATAAATATAATAGATAGTTTGACTTGGTATATGTTGGCTCTATCTTTGGTGCCAATTTGAACTTCTTAATTGTTGGTGGGGTAAAATATATGTCAAATTCATCATCTAATATGTAAATTCATGGTAGATGGTACAATACCCTTGTACCCTTCGGAAGCTCTATTACCCCTATCATAGTATAAATGTTGTTGCTTTGCTTGAACTCTCATGGTTGAGTTGTGCCATTTGGGCCAATTGCCTCATCTTGGATTTGCCCCTTGCCTAATTGGTCAGTTTGGCTACCTCACTCTCAACCATGAGCATTGAAATTCTTCATTGACCAATGGCCTTAGCATCAAACTCCCCTCTTGTCTTGTCCATAACTCCAATTATTTTATTAAAGAAGTTATGAAGTTGTTCATCAATCATGTCACCTATTAAGCTGGCTTGCTCAGCTTGGGATTCTCGCTTGACATAAGTTCATTGGTGTCACTATCCTAATCAACTTCTTCATCCTCATCATCCTTGTCACCATCTCAAGCTTCGTCATCCTCCACTCCTTGATTGTGTTCTCCTTCTATTTCTTCCTATCAAGCATTTGTTCATTAGCTTCATCTCTACATTTGTTGTTGCTTTACTTGACTAGTTGACTTCTAGTACTCATGATGTTAGTATTTGAAACAAGCCCTTCTGCAGAGTCTCTAGGGTCACCTCCATAGGCTTCTCCCCTAAAGGGGATGTAGACAACAGTTCTAAACCCTAGGACTGGCTGGAACATTGTGTCCACCAATTTTGAATTGTACATAGCAATTTTGGTAATGTTCATGTTTGTATTTGATTGGAAAATCAGCCAATGAGAAGAAGGCTGGATTGTAAACGCATAAGGCATAAGATGACAAAAACAGCCGTCATTGTAATTGTTTTAGTTAATGCATTAGACGCCTAGTTAGACGTCTAAGGGTAGACGTCCAGTTGTTAGACGTCTAACAACAGGTTTAGTTTGCAAGTGTTAAGGCTGGCGGTTGGGGTGGTTGAGGACGAAGTAGTTGGAGAAACTACTTCGCCCCCTATTTATACCCCCTTTTCAAACATTGTACATAATCATCATTCTGCTATAATGCCAATGCTCTTGTGCGGATTGCGTATTCTGTGTGTTTGGTGATCTTGTGCGTGTTCCATTGATTGCAGGTTGTATTGCATTAACTGTGAGTTGCAGGTTGTCCCTACTGATCAATGTTGCAGGTTGATGGTTCAACAAGGACCAGAACTGTTGGTGTTTAGTGCAGGTGCAAGAAGTAACCAACGGAGGTTGTAGACGTCTAGACTTGAGACGTCTACCTCCCAAACCTTGACGGCTAGACTTGTGACGTCTAGAACTGCACCTGTGACGTCTAGCTCCTTGACGTCTAACCTTACCTCTGTGACGTCTAGCACCTTGACGTCTACCCCTGTAGCTGTGACGTCTAGCACCTTGACGTCTACCCCTGCAGCTGTGACGTCTAGCACCTTGACGTCTACCCCTGCGGCTGTGACGTCTAGACTTGTGACGTCTAGACCTACTATCCTGACGTCTAGGCCTGTGACGTCTGATCCTGGACGTCTACCTATGACAGCTGAGTAGTTGAACTCTGTAGCCTATAACCAGCCCATTGAAGTATCTATTGCCTAAACCTGAAAGCCTACTGTCATCACCCCATTTCGGGAATGCACTCACCCCTGTCTACATTTGGCGTCGTTGCCTAAGTGAACTCAGAGTCTAGCGACATAAGTGATAGGTGTAAGAGTAGGTGAATGACTGATTTCAGGTCACAGAGTAAAAATCAAATACCGGTAAGAAGAAGCGCACGACTGGCGAACTTAAGGACACACGAGGCCACAAAGGTGTCTCACCCTGAGGTGGAGAGAGTGTGGAACATTGAAGACGAGAATAACGCAAGCATTGAAACATTGTTGGTGACTGCAGAAAACGAGGAAGAACAAATAGTTGAGGAAGAGCCCATCATTGAGAACTGGACGGCAACACCAAAACCAGCGAGGGAGGGGTGGCCAGAGGATACTGAAGGAGAGAACCTTGTATCAGGGCACCTACGCGGAGGTTCGTGGGGAGGAAGGCCGGAGCCACGTTTGGTATATTCGCGGAGAAGGTCGCGAAGCAGAGACCAATTGGAGACGGGAAGAAGGCTATTTGAGTACAATTTTGCACCACCAACAGTAGACAGACAACCGAATCAAACGCTACAACCACCAACACCAGGAAGACAAAATACCATGGCAACAAACCCCGCCAATAGAACAATACAACAGAAATGCCCACCTTTCTCAGGTGAAGGAAAGGAGGATCCATCGCGACATGTGGGAACTTGCATTACCATTTGGGGAGCAAATGGGGTCACACAAGACACACAATGGTTGCAACTGTTCCCAACCACATTGCGAGGCATGGCGATAGACTGGTACTTGAAAAGACAAAGTACGCGAGCATTTACACAATGGGAAGAGCTGAAGACTGCATTCATAGAAGAATTCCGACCACTGAGGGATGACACGGACATCATCACAGAAATATGCGTTACTAAGCAAAAATCGGATGAGGATGTCAAAAGCTACAATAGAATATTGAAACAACTGACAGATAAAATGGAGATGACACCTGCTGACGGTATGATAAAGCGGTGGTTTTTGGATGGGCTACTACCAAAATTCAAGAAGAAAATGAAGGCAGTACCATCCTCAACGTATGCAGAAGCACTGGAGAAGGCTAAAAACTTTGAAAGTGAAGGCAAACAAACGACCGTAGGTATCGGAGGTTACTTAAAGCATACCAAAGATTCGGACAGTGAAGCAGAAGATAAAGTACAGAGCACGATTCACACCTTTCGGAGGGAATTTGACAAAATTCTAAAAGAAGCGAAAGGAGAAGGCCGAAAGGATCGAAAAGAAATTTGGTGCTCAGATTGCAAGGCAGAGGGACATTCAAATGTAAATTGTCCAAAGAAAGCATATTGCAATATATGTGAAATTGCAGGACATCCTGTCGTCGACTGTCCATTCAACCTGAAAAGCAAGAGGCATCAGACATTGGCGATACAACAGGAGGAACAGCCAAATACGCAGAGGAATGGACAAGGAGCTACTAGCGGAGGATATAGGAATAGTCGCCGAGGAGGAAGACAAGGAGGCCAGAGTCGACTACAATACGACTCTGATGGTCGGCCGATTATTCAATGTCGGAATTGTCAAGAATGGGGCCATTTTGCGAAGAATTGTTCCAAACCCCAGAATGCAGGTAACAATAGTGGTAACAATACCACTCAAATGTGTAAATGGTGTGGTCCAGGAAACCACAAGGAGGCTAATTGCCCAAACAAGGCAAGTACCAGTGGAACTCAAAATATCAACCTCATCGGCATTGGAGAAGTGACAGAGGTAGACAAAGAAGTCTTGGTTGTAACAAGAGCACAGACCAAGAAAACGGAACAATATCCAAACCCTGCCAAGGAGAAGGAACGATGGCAGGAAGCCCAAAAATTGATCGAAACAGAACTAGCAAAGGAGAAGCAGGGACAACTAGTTCTGGAGAAAGTATTAAAGAGACCGGAGATCACTAAGAAGGCATCAGTAGAAGGCTTGGTAACAGAGGTGCTAAACACGAAGGTGGAGATGAAGGTAGCCAACCTGTTTAGCATAGTACCTGAGTTGTATGCTACGATCGGGGAAGCCATCAAGAGGAAGGATGAAACTCGACAGGTAGCAACTATCAAGCAAGGACAATTCATCGATCCAACAATCCTGATGATTGAAGTCGGGAGGAGGCCAGCTATAGTCCAGATGGAAGTTTTGGACCATAGGCTGAATCAGGTGATTGTAGATGGAGGGTCTAGTGTGAACGTGATGCCAGAGAAGACATGGCGGATTCTGGGGCAACCCGCCTTACGGTCTCCAAATTTCAAACTATATGGCGCTGATCAATATGGCATTGAAACAATAGGCGTTTTAATGAATCAGAAAGTACGCATAGCAGAGCAGGACTTCATCTTGGATTTTGTTGTCATTGCTATGCAGAAACCCGCATATGATGCACTGCTAGGACGAGGATGGTTGAGAACAACAAAAGTCAACCACAATTGGGAGAAAGAACGTCTATCCTTCAAACAAGGGCAGCACAAGTATATAATCAATCTGAAGAATCAAACTGTGAGTCAAGACATAGCCACTTCAGATGATTCGGGATCCTCTTCATCAGATGGTGAAACAGGATATGAACCAGATGAGGAAGGAGTGTTGCACCTTGAAAACTGCACGGAAGATGAATATGATCAGGACAAGGGTCTATTACACTGGCAGTTGGAGGACTACGAGATATTTTCCCCTCAGTGTTTTTGCATTGATGCGGGAAAGGAGATTCAAACGGATGAGATACAAGAACCTGAAAAGGGAACTAGCAATAAAAGACAAACAACAACAGAAAAGGACAAGGAAAGAGAGAAGTGGACATTTCCCAAGAATTTTGCGGAATTCACGATGGGGGAGGCAGTCATTGAAGATAAACCAGCCCACCCCATCGCTGCACTGAAATCAGCAAATGACCCTGAATCTATCAAATATGAAGGTCCAAAAATGATTCAGGTAAACTTGGGAGAAAATGGAGAGGAGAAGATGATCAAATGTGGAGATGATTGGGATCCAGTCCTGAAAGCAACAACATTTAAGATTTTTCTGGACTATAAGGATGTTTTTGCTTGGACATATAAAGATTTGAAGGGAGTACCACCCGAACTCTGCGTACATAAGATTCCTCTGATTGAAGGTGCGCAACCTGTGAGAAGGCGACCTTACAGAATGAATCCCAAATATGCAGCAAGGGTGAATGCCGAAATCGAAAAGATGTTGGATGCAGGCATTATATTCAAAGTTACGACAAGCGAGTGGGTCTCACCAATCGTGATCACTCTAAAACGAGAAGTAGATAAAATCCGAATCTGTGTGGATTTTAGAAGTTTGAATGCCGTAACCATAAAATATCCCTTCCCGATCCCTTTCACAGACTCCATACTAGAAGAAGTAGCCGGCCATGAGATATACTCATTCTTGGATGGATTCTCGGGCTATAACCAGATTAGCATAGCGGAAGAAGACAAGTTGAAGACCACTTTCGTTGTGGAGAACGGAATATACGCATATAACCGCATGCCATTTGGACTATGCAATGCACCAACTACTTTTCAGAGGATCATATTGTACATTTTTGAAAAGATGTCCACAGGGAACTTCAAAGCTTTCCTAGATGATTGGTCACTGTATGGGAGGACGCAGGAACATTTAAAGGCATTGGAGGAATGCATGGGTTTATGCAGGAAAGCACGAATATCATTGAATCCAAATAAATGTGTCTTATTGGTGCCATATGGAAAGCTGTTGGGGCATATAGTATGCCAAGAGGGTTTGAAGCCCGATCCAGATAAGATACGGGTAATATTGCTAATGGAGGAGCCATATGATGTGAGCTCAGTCTAAACCTTTTTAGGGACAATCGGATATTACAGGAGGTTTATCCGAAATTATGCATTAACATCTCATCCACTAGACGCACTTACGCGTAAGGGTGTTCCATTCAAATGGACAGAGGAACACCAGGGGGCATTTGAGGGATTGAAAGGGCACTTGGTGAAAGCACCTATCCTGGTTTACCCAGACTGGGAAAAAGAATTCCACGTGCATGTGGATGCCTCAAATTTTGCCATTGGATGTGCATTGGCACAAGAAGGCCAATACGGGTTGGATCAGCCCATATACTTCGCAAGTCGGCTACTGTCAAGAGCCGAGAAGAATTACAGCACAACAGAGCGAGAAGCACTGGGAATGGTGTATGCGGTGCAGAAATATAGACACTATCTACTGGCTAACCCCTTTGCTTTCTATGTGGATCATCAGGCTCTGTTGTACTTAATCAACAAACCAACGATCTACGGACGAGTGAGTCGATGGCTCGTCACCTTGCAGGAATTCGTGTTTCGAGTGGTAGTCAGGCCAGGGAAGAAACACGTAATAGCGGATCAGTTGTCAAGGATTCGCTCAGGAGAACCTGCAGAGGGAGGAATACCGGATGAATTCCCCGATGCACAGTTGTTTATGATTAATGCCATACCAGGATGGTATAAGCATATAGGGGAATATCTATCGACAGGACAACTGCCAGAAGAGTTAACGACAGCTGAGCGGAGAAAGGTGATTACGAAATCAGCACCCTTCACCTTGATTGCAGGATTGCTTTACAAGATGGGGGAGGACCATATATTGCGAAGATGCATAATGGAGGATGAAGTACAACAAACCCTGAAGGAGACACATGAGGGATTGGCAGGAGGACACATGGGACCAGATGCGACAGCCAAGAAAGTATTGTTGGCAGGTCTATGGTGGCCCACCCTCTTTCACGATGCAAAGAACTTTGTGGCAGCATGTGATACGTGTCAAAGAACGGGGAAACCATTGAAAAGAGACTTCATGCCATTACATCCGTCCCAGCCTCAGGAACTCTTTGAAAGATGGGGGCTGGATTTTGTAGGTCCCCTAAAAACAAGTCGAAGGAGGAGATGTCGATATATCGTAGTTGCCACAAAATATCTCACAAAATGGGTAGAAGCAAGGGCTTTACCGGACAACTCGGCAAAAAGCACGACTCGCTTTTTGTACGAACAAGTAATTACAAGGTTCGGGATACCTCTACAATTGACGAGTGATAGAGGAGGCCATTTTGTGAATGCAATTATCCAGAACTTGACGGAAGAATTCAGGATTTTTCACTCCTTGTCAAGTCCGTATTACCCCAGAGCAAATGGGCAGGCGGAGGCGACAAATAAAATCTTGGTTTCAATCATGTATAAGACATGCGGAGTAGGAGCCGACTGGGAGGAACGGTTACCAGCAGTTTTATGGGCATACAGAACCACCTTCAAGCCCACCACGAATCATACACCCTTTCAACTGATGTACGGACAGGAAGCAGTGGTACCTGTTGAATTCCTTGTACCAAGCTTAAGAGTGGCAGTGGACAATCGGTTGAATGACGAAGATAGCATGAAGGAGCGATTGACAACTTTGGTACAGTTGGATGAGAAAAGGGTAATGGCACAATGGGCTACGGAGATCGCATAGAAGAGAAGGAAATTCTGGCACGATAAGCATCTCCGGAAGATGGATCTCAAGGCTGGTGAATTAGTACTGAAGTACAACGGGAAGAGAGAACTCAAGCCAGGAAAATTAAAAACCCTATGGCTTGGACCCTTCCAGGTAGAAGAAGTACTGGAGAACGGGGCAGTAAAACTGAGAAAACTAGATGGAACACTATGCCCCGAGGTAATTAATGGCTCTAAGTTGAAGGTATACAAGCCACATGCTCAGGTAAATATGATCAACCTAGAACAACCAGGAACTTCTGAAACAGGGACAGATCCAGGAATACATTCCCAGGATACTGACGAGCAGGGTAGTGTTGTTCGAAGGGAGGATACTCATAACCTGGATTGGTTGTTTGGGAGTTAAGAAAGACAGGCAATTGAACAAAGAAGACTCTCAAATAACAGCGAGGAAGACCGACTCCAAGTGCTGACGGATGTCACTCGACAGGAAGTTCTAGAAGAGGAAGAAGAAGAAGAAGATGAAGGAGTTAGACTTCTGCAACGAATGAGATCGGAAACACAAAGGTTGCAGGAAGAATATGAAACTCTGAGACAGTATAATAATCAGCTACGGGAACAGGTGATCCAGGAGTTGGACACAACCATGCAACGAGTAAATGAAAGGCACGAAGCTCGCCTCGCGGAATGGGCGGAGTTAGAACAGGGGGAACTCAGAAGAAGTGCGACAGGAAACTCTTCAGAAGGCAGTTTATTTTCCTTAGAGGAAGAACAGGAAGATATTGTAAGCCCAAGGGAAAATAGAAGAGGAAAAGCAATAGCAACAGGTGCACATTCTAGGAGTTCTTCAGCCACATTGAAAATCGTGCTAAATACGGAAGAATCCTCAAGCGCAGAGTCAGTGAACCATCAGGAGATGAGAGATTCTCCAGAAAGACCCAGGATATGGGAAGCAGGACAAAGCTCGACTGCCAAATATCAGATAAGCAGGGAGGAAATGGCAGCCATAATATGGAAGGATATCGAGACGGTACCAGAGAAACCAAAAACTGGAGGGTGGTTGGAAGAGTCAAGTAGTGACGACAACCTACCTCCGAGATATTCCATATGCCAGTCCTAACCCAGATCGTAGGAGACAAAGGGATGAAGATCGCAGTCGACAAGCAGGTGTCAGATTTATGGAAACTGCACACATAATTGAAGATGATGCTTCACTGAGCCCGCAAGACGAATATAATGGAGGATTAAACGAGGACATTATGCCAGAATTACCACCACCTCGTGCATGGAGAACACCATATGCTGGAGCCATGAGACGTCCAACTGAACGGGAAGAGGTAGCCAGGTATCGGATGGCTGCACTTGACTTACGACAACATAGAAGGGAAGTAAGAAGATTGCAGCAACGGGTTCAAGAAACCTCAGAATGGCCAATGAACACGGTAGGAGAAGGAAATGACTCCAGTACTGATTCAGTCTTTTCAGAAGAGTACCAGGAAAACCTAACTCATTGTGCCATGCAACGACACTTTGAGGAAAGTAGATGGAGACGAAGACTGATAAGGGCCGATAGGAGACTGAGGATCTTGCACCAATTAACACCTGCGCATTTACACACCCCCGGAGACAAGAGACACAGATAAAGAGGCGGGGCAAAACTTAGGTACTCTCGAAGAGACAAAAAGGATTTAGGAAGCACGACAAGGGAGGAGCGTGGTTGACCTCCATCCCGGTAGCTGGGGAAGAAAATTCCCCTCCGACTACCAATAGGTCGCTTGGTTCTCGGTTGGACCGCAAGGGCCATCGAGAACTTAGTCCAAGCCAACCCATCACTACGTGCTCCTGAGAACCGACCAATAGGTCCGATCTCAACGAGCTCGTAGGAGACATTCGAGGAACGAATCTCGGGGAGTTCGAGCCCAACATTAGAGAGATTCGATCGAAGAGGTCGAGGACGCGGTAACCCGGTCCGCGGAAGAAGAAATTGGGACAGAAATCCCAATTTAGCACAAAGGGATCAAGAAGGGGCAGTTGCAGGAAACGATAGAGGTCGAGGAAGAGGTCTAAGAACTAGACGACCCCACCAAAACAGGGGACATCAAAGACGGCAACAACCCATTCAACATGAACTTGATCAACAGACACAAGAAGGGGAGAGGTTTCACTACTTGGATGATTGCATAATAATCCGGCGAAATGATGGAAGAACGGAACGAATCCCACTGGTGCCCGCCCATCCAGAACGCCCAAATACGACCAACAGAGACCTGGAGGATGAAACAAAATATCTGGATGACAATAATGCCAACCCAGAAGAAGGAGAAGTCCGCATGGCAGAAGAATGGATGGAACAAACACGTCTGGCAGCAGAAAGAAATCAGCAAGCCACCAATAATGTCAGACGACGGACCAGTACCTACCAGTTCAATGAGCCGAAAACACGGCATCAGCCGGAAGAGGCAGAACAACCAGACTGGCGCATTATACCACGGGATATGACAAGACGCCAGCAGCAGTCATGTCCGAAAACTCCCCCAAGACGAAATAATCGTCGAAGACGTCAGGCGACGGAGGAAATAAACAGTGACAGTGATGATGACTTCAGCAGTTTCGGAGAAAATAGCCGTCATCACCGAAGTGAGACACCAGATGCATGGGAACTGCGTATTGGCTTGGCCATACGGTTCACCCGTCGACGTTAAGTAGGAGACGTCACATGCAATTTTGAAAAAATATGAAAAATAAAATAAAAATAAGAAAAAGTCAAAAGAGAATAAGACAAAATAAGAATAAGAAAAAAAGATACCTAGACGTCTAAATAGCCGACGTGGCGCGCATGCAAGGTGGTAGTTGCAAGGTGGCGGTTGCATAACGGTTTTAGGGATGGAGAAGCAACTATAAAAGGAGAGGAGGCCATTCATTTGCAACATCGCTCTCATAGGCAAGAAGGAAGAGGAGGAAGGTGAGAAGCACATGGTAGGCACCAGTTAGGCATAGCAGTTGACAGCTAGGTAGTAGTGGACGACTAGTAGCAGTTGACGTCTAGTCAGACGACTAGGAGGTGTGACGGCTAGCGGACTGGACGACGACCTGACGGCTAGCAGACCTGATGGCTAGGCAGACCTGACGATTAACACACCTGACTGCTAGGCAGACCTACCAACTAGCACACCTGACGGCTAGGCAGACCTACCGACTAGCACACCTGACGGCTAGGCAGACCTACCGACTAGCACACCTGACGGTTAGGCAGACCTGACGGCTAGGCGGACTTGACGTCTGAGTGTTGGACGGCTAGGGCAGGCGTGACGGCTAGGTGCTTGACGGCTAGGAGGCAGACTAGATGGCTAAGACAACAGATGTCAAGCAGGTGCAGGAGACATCCAGGCAAGAAGGGAAGACGTCTAGGGCAGAAGCCGACAGATCAGAAGAAGGAAGCATAAGGAGGAAAAGTAATGAAGATGGCACACCAAAAGTCAGGAAAAACCCCAGTCCGTAGTGAGCCCGAACCTGAATCTGTGGTAGCCAAGAGGTTACGACACCAACAGGAAATTGAAATGAAGGGACAAATCAAAAGTCCAGAAGGAGGACAGGTTCGGAACAGAAGAGAAGCAGGCAGAAGTGGCGACCCGCAAAAACAAGGAGATTCATCAGAGCGGCAAGGCACCCATACCACTGGAGGAGATCACTTGGGTGTGCCCAACAGGAGAGTATTGCCGCCAATGGTGGGCAGAGGCACCAGCTGACCACCCAGTACGAACAAAGCTGAAAGAGGCGGGAGTGCACTTCATCCTACAGGCTCCTCATTTTGAGAGGGAATTTTTCAAGGAATACCTGCTGCAGATGGTGGAGACGTACGATGCAAGGAGGCACAACAGTATTGTGGAAATAGAGGGTACTACAATGGTAATTGATTTCTCTCCCGGAGTTTTTCAGCGTGCTTTTGGACTTCCACGAAAGGGCAAGCCGGTGTTGAATGAGAGAGTGGATCCGAAGAAGACACCAGAATTAATTATGAGCGTCACCAACCTGAAGAGAGAAGAGGTGGAGGCTATGCTAAGTGTCCATGGTGGAAGAGGAGTAAAATAGGCACAACTCCGAAATGATGGACTAGGGGTGATTATGAATGTCATTATGGCAAGGTTGTCAGGAGAACAACACAGTACAGACTTGCCCATCTGGCTGATTCCGTACCTACAGGGGATAGCACAGGGTATACAGTATGATTGGGCGACGTATTTGTCAATGCGTATGCAG
Organism: Wollemia nobilis; assembly: GCA_028583015.1. Classification (NCBI taxonomy): domain Eukaryota; kingdom Viridiplantae; phylum Streptophyta; class Pinopsida; order Araucariales; family Araucariaceae; genus Wollemia; species Wollemia nobilis. The sequence continues at coordinate 1,475,659 of JAQPPZ010001668.1, read as the reverse complement.
ACTTTTCTAATGAGGACTACGAAGAATTTTTCTATGGCTTTCCATGCCATTGGGTTGCTCTTGGATGCGGCAGGAAGAGCAGGAGTCCCAATCCCGGACTTTGATTCCCCTAGAAAATTACCAGATCTAGCACCATCTATCTGCAGGTGGATGGAGGCCCAACCAGTAAAGAAGACGACGCCGGTGAAGAAGATTCGGGTCAAGCAACTTTCACACAAACCGCGTCAGGAGAAGCTGGTGGCTGCGCTAGAAGGGGAGGATAAGGGAATAGCACAAGCTCGGGAAGAAAAAGTACAAAAATAGAAGGATGCTCAATCTCCAGAAGAGCCCAGACGAAAGAAGAAGGGGCGATTTGATGTGCCACCCCAAACTTTCTCCCAGGAAGCACTGCAAAAGATAGCCAAGAATTTGGAGGCAGTTCGTACTCGGGAGCAACATCAGCCAGCACAGGAGGAAGTGGATTTTGCCATACCTCCAAATCTCCATGATCAGACAGCCGGAACCAGTTCGGCTGAACAGTTTGGACCTAATGAGTACCTGGCGGAGGCTGAACACTTAACCCGCACAGGATCACCAGATTTGAGTGAAGTACCATTGGCGAGGCCGACTTCACTAGCGGCTACCTTGATGGGCACATTTTCAATAGATGACATGTTTGCCGCAGCAGCTAGGGAATCAGCCACCACTGGTAATCCAGAAACAAGCAGTAACCCTGGGGTAGAGGAGGGCCTACCACCACCGGTTACAGGACAGTTGACACATGGGGCAGAAAAGCCTATTTTGGAGGAAAGCACAGTGTCTAGAGAGCAGCCCCCAGAGATAATAGATTTGGAAAAGATGGAGGAACAGGAAGGGCGGAACAGCCAGAGTCCAGTGCAGTCTGGAGCAATAGACAGGCCACCTGTTCACCAAGTAGAAAAAGGGAAAGGAATTGCACAGGAGGAGGAACAAACAGATACTTGGTCCCAGGAATTCCTTGTCCGAGTACCCAATTTCATGGATCCCTCGGATAAGATGGATGAGCAAGCGGCAACATGCTTTGAAAAGTTGGAAAAGATCATGAATAGTTTTAGCTTGCAGTTCAATAGTGCATGTATGGGCCAATGGAAAAAGTGGCAAGGCATGGTAGAGGAGGAAATAGACCAATTGGTTAAGTGGGCGGCACAGGGTCCGTGGTGGAAGGAGATCTCAAGCATTTATGCGAAACAACCATGGTCACTACCCACTACCTACTTGCAAACAATGGAAGGCATTGAGAAGTTGCCAGAGAAGACACCAAGCCTCTATCTGCAGACAACGCAGGTATACATCTGCGGCCACGGTAAAAATCCTCCTCAGCATTCAGTGGAATATGGCACTCAAGTGGAAGTAGTGCCAGAATTACTGCCAATATACACGCAGTTGAATTTCCTCGCACACTTGTTGACCTGGTTGGGAGAAGGGATCAAGCATCTGCACTCGGCAAAACAGGTAGTGGAACAAGAAGCCGCGAAGCTTTGGAAAAGAAAGACCAGCTCCTAGCAGACGGAATGGAACGAATGGATGAAGTTAAAAAGGAACTTCAGGAGCTCGGACAGATTATGGAAGACTTGAAAACCAACTTGGAGAAAAAGGATCAGCAACTGTCTGAATCAGCAGCAGAAATATCACAACTGAAAAGTGCGAAGGAACTACTGGTCAAGCAGGCAGAATTATTTGCAGCTAACAGGAGCCAGCAGGAACGTGCTTGGGCTCAGGAAAGAGAAGATTGGCAAAAAGAACAGGCAGCCTTGAAAGAAGAACTGCGGCTGGCAAAACAGCAGAAGGGTACAACGGTTGCATCAATATCGGAACAGCGGTTGAAGGACATGTTTCAAAGCAGAGAAACAGAGCTGCTATCCAGCCTGAAGCAGACTGAAGACCGAGCCAATGCCTTAGGAGTGGAATGGGCCAAGTACTTCAACTATTCTAAGAGGCTCAAGGACGAACGGGATCACTTGCGAGAACAACTCCAGGAGTACACGAAGGCATTGCAGGCTGCCAATCCACAGAGCTCAACACCCACGGATGCTGGAACCTCGGGAGCAGAGCGGAGAAAGTCGTTGAGGACATCGACTTCTTCGAAGGGGAGGATAGATGTAGACAACAGTTCTAAACCCTAGGACTGGCTGGAACATTGTGTCCACCAATTTTGAATTGTACATAGCAATTTTGGTAATGTTCATGTTTGTATTTGATTGGAAAATCAGCCAATGAGAAGAAGGCTGGATTGTAAACGCATAAGGCATAAGATGACAAAAACAGCCGTCATTGTAATTGTTTTAGTTAATGCATTAGACGCCTAGTTAGACGTCTAAGGGTAGACGTCCAGTTGTTAGACGTCTAACAACAGGGTTAGTTAGCAAGTGTTAAGGCTTACGGTTGGGGTGGTTGAGGACGAAGTAGTTGGAGAAACTACTTTGCCCCCTATTTATACCCCCTTTTCAAACATTGTAGATAATCAATCATTCTGCTATAATGCCAATGCTCTTGTACGGATTGCGTATTTTGTGTGTTTGGTGATCTTGTGCATGTTCCATTGATTGTAGGTTGTATTGCATTAACTGTGAGTTGCAGGTTGTCCTTATTGATCAATGTTGCAGGTTGATGGTTCAACAAGGACCATAATTTTTGGTGTTTAGTGCAGGTGCAAGAAGTAACCAACGGAGGCTGTAGACGTCTGGCCCTTGACGTCTAGACTTACTACTCCCAAACCTTGACGGCTAGACTTGTGACGTCTAGACCTGCCACCTGTGACGTCTAGCTCCTTGACGTCTAACCTTACCTCCGTGACGTCTAGCACCTTGACGTCTACCCCTGCAGTTGTGATGTCTAGCACCTTGACGTCTACCCCTGCAATTGTGACGTCTAGCACCTTGATGTCTACCTCGACGACTGTGACGTCTAGACCTACTATCCTGACGTCTAGGCCTGTGACGTCTGATCCTCGGACGTCTACCTATGACAACTGAGTAGTTGAACTCTGTAGCCTATAACCAGCCCATTGAAGTATCTATTGCCTAAACCTGAAAGCCTACTGTCATCACCCCATTTCGAGAATGCACTCACCCCTGTCTACAGGGGAAGATGTGAACCTTGTTGCTTCCTCCCCATATTCCCATAGACGTGTTTCAAGGCCATCTAGATTGATCATCGAAGGTATTATTCTCATCTCAGCTTCCAAACTTGACACAACATCTTGTGGCCTTGTCTAAATCATGGACTTCAATGATCCTCACATTCCAGGTGCATCCAAACCAAATCTTGATGGGCTCATCTCCTCCACAATCTTTGGTGTTGTGTTCATAGTCTCCATAGCAACATTAGCCTCCTCAATTTCCTTCTTGACCTCATCCATTGCTTCCTGTTGCATTGTCCTTGTCTCCTGTGCAACTTCACATCGTATCTCCCTTTCCTTTGATTGTGCTTCCCTTACATCTCCTTGTTCCTCCATCCACTCCGTTTGCAATACCTATAAGTTTATTTCCACCAACTTGCACAAATGTCACCTTTAGCACTTTGTGATTTTTACACCACTCCCTACATAATCACCAATGTTGCAAGTATCATAAACAATGTTTGACCCTTCGATGGAGTGATATGTACCTGAATATTCTATTTCTAGAATTGTATTGGTCATTGTCCTTGTTGTGCATTGCATGCCTACATAGACTGTTGTGGTGGGTTCATCCTCGCATCTTTATCAACATATGTAGAATGTTTCTCAGATTGGATTAGTGGCTTCCACAAAAGTATTCTTCTTATCACCTGCTTTGGTGGTTGAGGTTGTTGCCTTTGCTTGAGTATTGCTACCTCCTCTTCGCTCTTTGCACTTTTCAACTCTTTTGTGAGTGCATTGGCATCATCATCTTCCTCCTTAAAAGACTCCACAAACTCCACAACCAATATTGTTACTACTGCTTTTTTCTTCCTCGTTACCTTTACAAGGGCATGTATCTTTGCAATTGGTGCAATAAAAGCCCTCTAAAAGATAGATGATATACTCTTAGAAATTCATACTAAGGCCCCCATTCAAGATATGAGAATTGTCTCCATCATTGCAACACTGAAGAATAGTCCAATGGCGTGAAATGCCAACAAAAAAATCATCATCACCCTCAACCTAAAGTTTATGTGTTTTGCCAAATGTGATGCTCAATCATACTTAATGTCATCCATCATTTCTTGCATGGTATGAGCCATGTGGGCATGTCCAAGGCTCATTGTTTGCTTGACAATCTTGACATAATTACGCACATGGCACATTTAAATGATCTATATTTAGTTGATGCAATGTCAACCCTCTATTGCCATGCTTTATCAACTTCTCAACTGCTTTCGATAGATTCAACTACTTGTTGATGAACTCCTTCAATTTGAAAGACCCCACTTCCTCCTTGCAGGTTTGTTTCCAAACACTCCTAAAATCATTTGCATTGAAAATCACTTTAACTTTGTGCTTCCAATTAGTATTTTGCTCCTTTTGTCTGCATCATACCTTTCCAACATTTATAGCAAGTATTGTTTGAAAAACTCTTTATTGAAATTTGGTACTTACATGATGTAGTGCACTGAATCTAAATGGAATGTTGACCTTAGTGGACTTACAAGGTTCTCATGCCACCATCTTCTTGAAACCTCTCCAGGTGGCCATGTTTATGTGATTTTGTTGAGAGGAATTTCCATCTTCTCTTTCCCCTTCCTTTCTACAAGACAACACCTTTCCCTTCTCATTGTTTCTTTGAATCCTCGACGGTTCGGTTGTTCTTATCCTAGAACATGATCTCAAGTTGTCACCTATATTATATGTCCAGATTCTCTTCTTTCTTCCTCTATCCCTTGTCGTGTGCCTTTTGAGAGCCACTCTGTGTGCGCTTATGCAAGTCTTCACTCATCTTAACATTGGGCTTTGTTGTTGTTGGACTAAATCTTGAAGGTTTCTTGCACAACTCCTAATCTCTTTCTTATTTAACAATTTTAGGTTTGGGATGCATTCCTTCCTTTGCAGACCTTTGTTGATTTTGGGCTTCCTCTTTTCGCCAATTTAAATCCCTTGTGTCAGGAGTTGAAGATAATTGCCATGATAATTGTTTATAGTTCAACAACTGCATATGTGCCTCCAATCTATAGCGTCGACATGTCAAATAGTGCAACTACATGACAAGTTCTTGACTTTGTGGTGTGCCATACTTGAATTTGCAACAAGTATCTGATTAGGGCACTTTTTAACTTTGCCTTTTGGGTGGCTAGGGTATACTCCTACACTATCCTATTCACCTCTCCCTCTATCCAACTGATTCCTTCATGTTGTCAAATGAATCTTCCTATGGGTGATCTCCTCCTATCCTAGACAACCCACTTCTACCCCTAGACGACCTACTTTGCCATCTTGATAGCTAGGCTTCCTAGCCTAATGACCTTGCTTGGTAGGATGACCTTATTATTTCCAATGCCATATTGCTATGATGGAATTTCATTCCACATTAATATTTAGTTTAATACATAGTTCATTTCCCAGATGGTTGGGTACCCTCATTAGGTGGATTGACTTTCTCAATTCATCAAATTTTAATTGTTTGCACCAAAACACCAAATTTGTCTATTGAAATGTTGAAATGCTGAATTCAATTGTTAAATCATCGAATTTCAAACCAATTTGTTGTTTTTCCTTCCATCCTAGTCATACCCTTGTTTTTTTTTTTTTAAATTGGTTATATGGGATTGAAACAGGCCCCATCCGTATTACATCCTCACCACATAGTGGTATTACAACAAAGCTTGGATATTATCCATGTATCGCTTGGCAAGATTTGAACCTTGGTATTCTCTTTAAATAATTGAGGAATCTAATTAGTTGAGCTAATGCCACTTGCTCCTAGTTAGATCCTTGTTGATTTTAATGGTTATTTTAATTAAATTGCAATCCTTTTATTTTTACTAGGATTTGGATTTTTACTCACTATGGGTTTAGAGTTTCTATAAAATCCTTTTTTCTTCTACCATTTCTCCATGCCCTAGTTCTATGGTGAAAATATTCTTTGCATTGTTGTTGATTACTTCTCTCAAAACCTTGGCTTTACTCCATCGAAGCCCTAAAATATGCCATGGCTCATGCCCTAGCTAACATGCTTTGATTGTCAGCTTGGCTCCACTAACTCCAACTCAGCTAGTTCTTGGTCCTTGATTTACCGAGTGGTGTGATTTGTGCCCTAGATCATGACCAAGATTGAATGGCTTAGAATTGCTTCTGATTCAACCTTCAGAGAAGGTCGGTTCTTTGCTTGTGCAAATAAAAAGAAATGGTATAAAGACTAAAGACAAAAATGGAGGGTTAGAGAGATAGAGGGAAAAGAGATAGAGAATGGTCAAAGGGTGGTTAGAATCAAGCTAACAACATTGTTTCTCACTATGCAAATGTCTTGTAGCTTAGCTAAAAATAGATACTAACAAACTAGCTACCAAATAAAAGCATTGCATAATTTTCATCTAGCTCATATCATGCATTCTACCACTCCAACTACTCTACAAGAGAAAACCCAAACATCAATTCAAGCCTAATATATTCCAAACATAATACCTCCCATGCAAATCATTAGCAAAAATGACTAGATATGCAAATATCACATACATGTTATCATTTGCAACACATTCACCAATAGAGGCCAAAGAACATCTAGTTCATTTAAAAACAAAACACAAATTGCACAGTTAGCAACAGGTAAACACTCAAATTGTCGATCCTCATACTAAGGAAGATTAAACTAATAGTTTTACAATGCTAGCCTAGCTTAACGATTACATGGATAGCCTATCATAGTTTTAGCAAGAATAGGCACAACTTGGCCCAGTCTTGGGCTTGTGCTCAATTAGCATGCATGGGAAAACTGGTCATCACCTTCTTGCCCTGTTTTGGCTAACTGTTAGTCTCCAAGCCTTGTCTTGATCCAGATCATCAATGCAACCACTCACAATCCAAGCAACCTCATACCTTCAACAAGCTTGGACATCTTTAGCACGCTCAACTCTTCTCCATTATGCCTTGCTATTATACCAATTGTCAGAATTGCAGGTACTTCTGCCTATGATTAGTAGTGGCATCTACTACCTTTTGCAGGTTTTGAAAGACTGGTTGTCACTTTCTTACCTAACTACTTTGATTTAGATGGCTGAGAAATGATCAGATGGTCCAAGTCTTTGGCACACACAATCTTCTCTACAAAGAGACTTGCCTAGGAGCCTTTTATTTTTTGTCTTTATTTGCTAATAGTTTTTTGCTTGCTACCGGGGCCTTGGAGACTTGGTCGAGATTTTTCGCAGGCTTTGCTAACAACATCATTTGAATATTTCAGCCACTCATGTTTTTAGTGGTCGAGAATTTTGAGGTCATCTTGGAAAATCTTTGGCTAGTCATTCCTCTGAACTTTCGCCTGGTTAATACCTAGTCAAAACTTTGAAACACTTATGCTGATGTCACCTTCAAGAAACCTTGATCAGTATTGCTCTATGAATATTTGACTAGTTGGATCAATGGAATGCTTCTGCTTACGTCATTTTTGAGAAACCTCGACCATTATTGCATTGGGCTCTTGACAGGCCATGAATCTTGAGGGCTTGTGCTGATGTCACTTTTGGAAATATCCAACCACTCTTGTTTTGGATTTTGGACTAGTTAGGTCTTTTAAGACTTTGGGTGATGTCATTATTTGAAAACCTTGGCCACTATATGCTTTCCAGATTCTCAACTAGTCGAAACTTTGAAATACTTTGGCTGACACAACCATTAAAGAATCCCCAACCACTCTTGATTTAGGCCCTGAATTGGTTGGGACTTTTGGAACTCTTAGCTTGTGTTATGGCTTGAAAGTTTCGACCACCTCAAGCCTTGTTGTTGGAGAGATTTGAGAAGTGGTCAAAATTTTTTTGCCTTAGCAAATTTGAACCCGATAATTTGCATTTGGGCTTTCGGCAAGTCATATACAGGAAATATTACATCCGACAAGGTTTCCTTGCAGCTAATCAACAAAACTTTTGCAAAATTGATAGTCCAACAAAATTTGCTTGGACCTATCTATGTGGTCAATTGCAATGGCCCACACTAGTTCTTGTCTTGGTTTCCTTGGATTTTTTCTTGCCACAAATGAAAATGAATTGAATTCAATTGCCTTTTTCTTTTTATAACTTCCTCCAAGTAAAATGACACTTGGTGCCCTTACAGAAAACTTGAAATTCCCTCTATAACTGCTTCAATAACTATTAGTTTGTGTGTGCCATGTTGGAGGCTAACTGTCAAGAGGGGTTCATTGGTGAGGCGTATTTACTAGGTGACCTATTTGTCTTTGATAGTGTCTAGTTGGCAAAAGGGAAAGGGATCTTGGCTAGATGATACAACAAGATTATCAAATGACCTAGGCAAATGACCTTGGTTTTGGCCCAAACAACTTAGGGAGCCATATTACCTCCATGGCCATTTAGATGGTCTGATCCATCTGTCGAACAACCTAGTCAAGTGGTCAAACAACCTAGGCTAACGATTGGACGACCATCCCAATTGGTTTGGCCATCTTAAATGACTAGAGTCTAGATGACTTAGGAGGCTAGATGACCCTCATAGATAGGCTGACAAGATAGGTGACCCTCTTATGTAGCCTAGGAGGCTAGACAACCCTCTTATATGGCCTAGGAGGCTAGGCAACCCTCTTATAAAGCCTAGGAAGCCAAATGACCCTCCCTAACAACTTAGAGGTTGTTTGGCTATCCAAATGTCCTATGCAATTGACAATCCACCTAAATGACCTAGGACGTTGGATAAATTGTCTAGATGACCCAAAGGTTTGATAGCCTACTTAGATCACTTGAAAAACTAGATGAAGTTGGTTGTAGATGGCCTAACAACAGTCCTAGATGGTTGGAGACAACATTGTTATTGGAACACTTAGAACGTTTTCACTCTTTCTAGTTTACTTTCCTTTGTTAGTTGGTACTCTGACTGTCTTATTCTTTGTTGTTGTGTTTGCGTTCATCTTTATTGACACCTATTCAACCTTGGCCAACTTTTCCATATTCATACTTCATCCAACTCCTCACCATTTGAGATGCTTCTTAGCCATGGTTTGTCCCTATCAACCCTCATGCACATAACTTCTCTATCTAGCAAGTGGTTTCACACTACCTTGTTAACATGCATCAATGTCATCATCATTGTTATTGCCACACCTTGGCGATAGTAATTACGCACATTCAATAACTATCTGCAATGGTTATTGTAACTACCCTAATGATTTCTTAAACTTCTCCCTAGCCCAAATCTATTTGATCCCAAATTAGAGCTAGCACTACTCTAGTCTTCCTCTTCACTTGAGCTCATCAAGGTCACGCTTGTGCTCTTTCTCAACCTATGCACTCCATCATATAGCAAATTGCTATAGCCATGCACAAGGTTATTCAATACACCGCTATCTAACAAGTTATTGTTGCTATGCATATGGATTTTTGACACATCATTTTCTGGCAAGTTACTACCACTTTGCATAGGGTTATTTCACATTTCATGTACATTTCTCCAACCTATGCCAAAGCTTGCCAAACTTGTCAAGTTGCCATGAAAATTTTTCTCTTCCAAAACTTTAGATTGTGTCATAGAGTGGTCAACATGTTCTAGCACTTTCTCATCCATTGTTGTCCTTTGGAAAGACTATTTGGAATTGCCCCTTTGGTAGCAACTACATTCACCAACATAGCCTCCTGTAGCAACTACAACCCCTATGCACAATTCCTTTGGAACAATTGATCCAAACATTCAACTCTTCGCTTTGTTCATATAATTGCTCAATTTTTGCATGCATTCTCTATTGTGTGTGCCCAATGGTCACTAACAAACTTAATCCTTTATCATCTTGGATTTCATTGCATCTAAAATTTACTCCTTTTCCTTGTTCAATTTGTCTTTCCATCAAGTGTGTGCTCACCACCTTATGGACTCCAACTTGTTTCTTCATTAGAGAAATTGAAATGCACTTAAAGCCTTCTTTGTCTAGGGTAACTTGGCTCTAACTCTTTCTATTTAATGGCTGGTTGCTATCATTGCATGTCATTCCCAATGCACCTTGTGACTTCTTGCTCATACAACCATGCCACAAGTGCTTTGTCTTGGAAGTCACTCTTACGTATTGCACAAGTCCCATTTGTTTGATTGTATTGTCCTCTTATGTGTATCATAATCCCCTCAAAGGACCCCAATACTAACTTGGTGTGTCTAGTAATCCGTCTAAACTCAACTCCTGTAATGGTTTGTAATTGACAAGATTTTGTTGTGTGCAAACCTTGCATGACATCAATTTTGAACCATTTATTGTATTGGGGTACTACATCTTGTTTGTTCTCTTCAATCTTACTATGTCATCATCCAAGACCTCAACCTGAAATAGTCCAAGCCATAGGGTCTTCAATTTCCATTGATTTTCCTCATACCATTATATTTAAGCACGAGATCATTAGCTTTCAACCTCATATTTTGTAAGTATTTTTCATGCCAAAGCTTCCATCGATATTGGGAAAACTCCATGGCCCATTATGCCATCATGCTCCTCTCATCAATCTTGACAAGAATCATTAGCCTTGTCACAATCCGCCCCGTTGGACCCTTGATGAGGAAACAATATAATTGGATTTATTGTTTTAATTGTCTAACATTGATGATGCTATGGCCATGCTTGGAGATGATGCAACATTTGATTGTGATTTATGCCTATAATGTTGCTATGTTTTATGGTTTTGCAGGGCTAACCATGTTTGTAGGTGGACATTGTGAAATTATTAGTTTGATAATAACTTTGACGACACCTTTAAATTGAGCAACAAAGGAGCTGCATAATGATAATGCTCGTAATGGTTTTAATTAATTTGACTAACCATTTATGATGGCAGGCTACAATACAATTTCTGCCTTGATGACACATTTAAATAATTTGAAGCAAAGAAAAAAATTTAATAATGTCTTGAATGCATAATGGTTAGATTTAATGATTTGCCATTGCATTGTATTTTAATTGGTAATTTAATAATTCCTTTAATTTAATTAAGCAAAAAGAACTTTGAATTAATAATTATTTTATTTCAAATGATGACTCCATTTTATTGTGGTAGAAGCATGGAAAGTTTACTATTTTTTTTAGATTATACATGAAGCTCCTTGGACTCTCCTTTTTGATGGGGAAGTATTTTTAAGTCATTAAAAATATGATGGCTTGGGGGAGAAGCCATCATACCCTGAGAGGATAGGGTTTCAAAAAAAAAAGAGGGAGAGAAAGGGAGAAGGGGGCTAGGAAGGAAAGCCATCATGCAGGAAGGAGGAGGAAGTAGGAGAAAAAAAAAAGAATAGCAGTAGGGAGAAGAATGGTAGTAGGGAGGAGGCGAACGCAGAGGAAGCCACCTCAAGAAATGCTTCAGGTTGGAGCTTACAATCTACATCCATGTTTTCTTTGATAGAAATACGACTATGTTGTTCATGAGTTTGAAGGGTAGATATGTTTACTACCTAAAATATTTGAGTAGTTTTAAGGAATTGAGTGAAGTTTTATTTTTATATAAATGTTTTCTTCCTATAGCAACCTTGAAGAGTACTGCAGAAACCCTTTTGTGCACTGTAGCAACCTTGTTTGCATCGTAGCAACCCAAGATCGATGGTAGGTTGTTAGCATAGAATTGACTTGCAAAGAGTGAGTTATTTGTGAGGTTGTTTATATCAGTCGATATCCTATAAAGAGGATTCACATGAGTCATGGTAAGGTCCAAATTAGAACAAGTATGATTTGTTAAAGCTAATAAATAACTCATTTATTGGCTCAACTAGTCTATGGTAGCGTGAATCCTTGATCAATAATATTGATCATGAGGCTTTTACTTTTTGATAGGATGATATTGGATACTAGAATCTCTTAGAACTCATCCTCTTGATGCACCTATATAGTGGTTTGTTATTTTCTATCTCCTTTCGCATTTCTTTAATGATATGCAATGATGTCTATCATTTGATGCTATTTTCCTATTTTTTTGCCTTTGATAATATATTTATAAGCTTGTATGTATATACCTTCATAGATATTGTTTTAGGATCAAAGATTACAAATATTCAAAATTTTGCCTAGGGAGTGATTCACTTGCAAAATTAGAGCAGTTTGCTTGTAATTTGAGGTGATTTTCTAGGAAAAAACAATTTGGAAGAGTTCTATACTTTAAAAATTCAAGTGATTTACTTGTTATTTTTGAGCAATTTGCTTGCAATTTTTAGACTTTTTTTTTGCAAGAAAGAGATATAAGCAAATTGCTCGAGGCAAATTGTCCTTAAGACTAGAGTGAACTACCTTTTCTTAAGGGAGGGAGAAAGAAACTTTACTTTCCTAGAAGACCACTTATATTTAGAGAAAATCATTCATTAGATTTGTTTTGGAGAGATTTTACTATGTTGGAAAAAATCACTCACTTTTTTTTGAGCAAATCACTTAATACTTTAATCTTTAGAAAAATGGCTCAAAATGTTTCTCACTACAACATTGAAAGAAATGGATATAGAAGAGATCAAATGCTTTTTTAAAATTGATCAAAAGTATTTTCTACTCCTAATTAAAATCTCCCACTCCTAAAATTATGTTGTTGTTCCAACTTGTTATAAAAATATTAAAAAAACTAAAACTTTATTCTTTACATGTAAAACTAGGATGTAATAATGATATGCTATACTATAAATAAATCTATATCATCAATATTATTATTAGAATTTATATGTTTAAAAATTTCTTCTAAAATAACATTAATTTTATCTTTATATTAATTAAGTTATCTATCTTCTATTGTTATCAAATTTGACAAAAATAAAATAAAGAATTCCTTAATTTTATAAAAAAATAAATTAATAATTAATAATTTTAACTTAAAATAGCATTTTAATATAAAAACAAAATTATTAAATCAGCTTGGTCAAGTCTTCAACTTCTAAGAGGAAAAGCAAATTAAAATCTTACCAAACAATACTAGATTAAATTTTCATTTATTTATTACGCAGATAGACGTCCTACAATGACAACCAGGAAGGTCAGCCACACCATAAACAATATTAATATTTTATTAAAAAAACCGACATTAAGAAAATTATCCGCCGACATTAAGGGTTACGGTGGATTTAAACTAGCTTAGATATATAAAATATATATATCTATAAACGCCTCGAGATTGATAAAGTCAACGAAACCGGGGCATCAAACTAGAGAAGTCAATGGGACCCTAACCCTAGAGGGCATCAAACTAGGACCACTACCATCTAGGGACCCTGGATCCCCTCGAGAGCAACAAACTAGGACCACTACCATCTAGTCTATCTATTTCTGAGTATGCCATGGTTTTAATCTTGGACCTCCCCATAGAGAGGCCAAAGCCCTAATTGATGTGTTGTCCTTGTGGATCAAACAATACCTAGATTATTATCAAGATATTATAATACTACTATGTAATCACAGTGTATATAATGTATATAGATATATCAATTTCAATTATCCATCTATACATACAACTCAAACTGATTAAATTCAAAATGAATAATTTTAAAGAGGAAATTCAATCTTCTAAAACCATACATTATATTCTTAATAATAAGCATAATAATAAGCTTTTGTAATACATTGTATAATCAGTATATAATATAAATAAAAAAACATTTTAGACTAAGGAAAATTTATCTCAATCCCTTATAAATAGAATCTGTTATTAATATAGAATGGAATTTTATTATAAGAATATGTATTTCTTAAAAAAAAATCACACATAAAGTATACCCAGGACATTGTCAAACAAAATCAAAGAGAGGGTCAATGTACATGTCCATTTATCCTCATCCTCTCTTCATACTCAATATTCTCTGTGGGCAATCTATACTTGCAGACCGGACAGAAATTTCTCAGGCTCAACCACTCCACAATACACTTATCATGAAAAACATGGTCGCAGGGCATTTTCCTTTTCAATTCCCCATCGTCCTCCAGACAAATAGGACATTTTGTGTCCATTTTTTCACCTTCACACTCTCCCGCCTCTGTCGTTGTCGTCAACTTCTCCACCGCAGACTTGGCTGCTGGTGGCGGCCAGCACTGTGGGCCGTCAATAGAAGCATTAATAACTCGCTGATATTCTTCCTCATCTTGTACATAATCTCCATCTTCACCTTGAAATCCCCCTCCTTCTCCATCTTCACCTTGCATTTCTCCTTCTTCTCCCTCAATATGTATATAACCTCCACCTTCACTTTCGCCTTCGCCCTGGTCTTCTTCTTCTTCTTCATCATCATCACCAGTTCGAATCCTCCGACCTTCAAATTCCTCATCATCATAGTAATACTCGTGGTCACTAGCATAAGAAACCCTCCGACCTCCAAATTCTTCTTCATGGCGGTAATACTCCTGGTCATTAAAACGAGAATTATTCCCGCCCTCATTCCCATTCGACTGTAAAATTTGTTCAGGGATATAGTCACCAAGGGCGTAGAAACTCCATGATAGATTAGCTTTCTTACTCTCTACATCTTCAATTAACTTTCCCCAATTAAGATCCCCACGCAACCCTAAGATCTCAAGCTCCGATTCACAAATTTCCTCAAGGTTACACCTTAGACGCAGGCGAAGGGTATACGGCGCGGAATTGGAATCCACAAAATTTTCTTCTTCAACATCTTGCTCAAGACCTTGATTTCCGACCCGTCTCCATGTTTTATTCCAATTCCGGCGAAGAATTGCCGCATAATTCGAAAACCAGCGTCTTACAGATATGAAAACCCCATTTTCAGAGAAAAGCGCAAGGCGAAAATATTTATTGCGCTCGTAAAGGGCATCCCTCCACTCGTAGGGCGTATCCTCTGGCATATCTGATGGGCTTGGAATTTTATACTTGAGGAGGAAATGTAGAACCTTCAACAATTGATAGCGATAATAATCCATCGTTTCTTGATCGTCCTTACGGGTGCCCAGAATGGCGGTTTCGTAGCATCCACATTCGCCCGAGGTGGAGCAAACGGGTTTCTCGCACTGCCAGCAGACCAAGGATCGATTCCACATCCACCCATAAAAATGAGCTGAAACCCCAAAATTCAGATTCCTCGTCTCCAGATCTTGCAGTATGTGTCCCCATTCCAAACCCCCACACTCATCTGCAACTATCTCAAGCCGTGAGAATGGGAAAGACCCATCCCAGTCTGCTATTATTCGAAGAGAAAGACTAGAATTGTTGTCCTTGTTGGGATGGGGATTTGAACTTGTGCTCTCCGATTTCAGGTTGCCTTTGATTTTTCCTGGATATCTCTCAAAGCGCCTGTTTAGTTCAATTTTGAAACCATTGAAAGCGTAGAATATATCATAAATCGTTCTGGGCTTGGCCGTATCCTTAGCAAAAGCCTTATGAGAGATGTTTTCCACGGCTGGAGCGGAGATTTGTTGCAAGTCCTTTGGCACGCCTGGGACGCCTATTTGTACGCAAAATCTGATAACATCAACAATCTGTTGGCGATAAAATTCTATTTCTTCCTCATCTTCAGCCTTAATAAGGAAGGCCTCTTCACATTTGCATTCACCAGAGGCACTAATTTCAGACCTGCAGCTATCGCAGCTTAATCTCTGCCACTCCATGATTGCTTTTACCTGTCCTGCTACTTTTGCTATTGATTTCTCTCTTCGTCTCGCTTTACAAGAAGCCACGCAAAGATAATATTACCTCTGATTTACAATTTGATTTGAATCTACTGAGTTCATATTCCAAAGTATATGTTCATATAAAAGAATGGAGGTACATTAATTTCATCGTAACGTTGTGACCATCCCCGGGCGGCCACCATTTTTATTTTATAATTATTTTAATTGTAATTAAGAATGTTTTAGTTGAAAATGTGGATGTTTAAATTGGAGACAGGAACAAGTATATAACAACTGGGATTTAGATAATAGATATTACATTAGAAGTAATTAACAAGGATGAGATGATCAAATATGAAACAATGGTTCTTAAGAGTAGAGGGTTAAATATAAGTTCCATTAATATTGGATGAGGAAATTTAATGTGCAAGTTCATATTTAGAAGAAGTAAGGTGTAAAAGATGATATGGAAGAAAATTTAAAAAAAGAAGAGGTAGAAGAAGCCAAGGTTATACCAAGTAATCATTTTTAACAAGTGTAAAATCCTTTCCTTGCAATAAAATTGAAAGTATTATAGAGGCTATTCACTAAGTGAGCTTTTACTTCTAGTTTGGGTAGTTTGATCTTAAACATAAGTGAAGAACCTACACCTACTAGTGCTAACAATTATCCTATCCTTGAAGGAATGATGTCATATTTCTCAACCTACTTGTGTGGCTCCCAAGTTATGTACTATCACCATTATTGGTGAAACTATAGATGAAATTTGTGCTTTCATAAATATTGACATTAAAAAAGTAAACTAGATAGCCCTTTATGTATATAGCTTAAAATTTTCATCCCATATTTGGGATAATGTCATATGTAGAACATTCCTTATAATCTTGGTAATTTTTATGTTAATATGGGAAAATGTATTTTTGAAGTTACACTTATGGTTGATGTATATAGTCCTATTTTTTATGTTTAGTTTTATTTATGTTGGGGTGATACATTATTTTCCTTGTGTATAATTTGGGTATAATTTGAACCATGGGAAAATATGCACTTGTATTTATTTTATTTCATCCTTCCATATTAGTGTCAAGTTCAACCTTGCCTAACATCTTTTTCCAAGATTCTCTCTTTCTTAAGTGAGTGTCAAATATTTATGAATGTCTAGAATGTTGATATTTGTATCAATCGATTTCTATATGAAAAACATCTTCAAGGCCATATAACTAATATCATGATAATTTATTGAAGTTTTATTTCCTAAGCTCCATCTCTAGTTTTCTTGCACACTTCTAGCATCATGGGGTGAATGAATGGTACTTGTCACCGATCTTATAAATGCTCCTTTCTTCTTTTTTGTAAAGTATACCTGATATATCTGATGAAGGTGGTGGTGGAGAAGGAAAATAAAATTTCTTTTGGAGTTGATGGTTGATTTTCACTATTTTTAGAGCCATAAAATCCTAACTATTGGTCCAAACAATGTGCCATTTGAACCCTAGGTGTAAAATATGCTAGAATTGTGATCTTACGTCAAAAACCCTAAAATTAAACCAATGATCACAATCATAACTCAAAGTGGAAATCTTAGAACTATTAATTTTTAGGGTGTATGCTTTGAGGGACACATATAAACACATCCCTTAATCACAATTCTATCCTTATTTTAGAATTTTAGGAAATCTAGTAAGCAAAATTGATCAAGAAAGGTGGCATAGAGGCAATAATTGAGTCAAGAAAGAGAACCAGAACCACTAGCCAACATGCCTTGTTGTTGTCCTACATAAGAACTAACAAATTTATCCCTTCCTTGTCCCATATATAGGATGATGAGAATCTCCACCACCTACAAATTCAATTGTTAATTCTCTTTTCATAAATACATAGTGCCCCTCCCTAAGGACCATAGGTAACACTGCAAGGGAATACAATCATAAGTCCTTAGGGAAAGAAAATAAAAAAATGTATGTGATTGACAAAGCAAAAAAATAAAAATTCTATATTATGAAGTATTTTTTTTTGTGATTTTCAATTCTATTATTTATGTAAAATGTAAAATTTTAAAAATAAATAGTGGATAAATTTAAAACACATAAACAAAAATGACAAAGAAGATAAAAATATACCTGATAATTACCTATATGTGCCCCTAAAAATATTGTCTAGAAGAAATTAATTTTTACTTGCCCCATGTGGTTGGAAAGGTATTTACCTTTTAAAATGCCTAAAGCAATAAAAAACATTAGTTGGGTGTAAAGTGAGCATAACTGGAGTACACAAGTGAATCTAGAACATGCCAAAACACTAGAACCTCCATCCCTATGATATCCCAACAAAAATTTGATAAAATACTATACAAAAAAACATTTTTGTCGTAAAATATTCAAAAATATATGGGGTGTAAAAATTTGAATTTTTAATTTTAGTTTTATGCATACTCCAAACCTTTTGATGACCACCACATGTTTGCATGACATCTAAATTTAGCATAGAGATAATTGATGGTGAGCCAAGGTGTGGGCAATGCTAGAGAGGTAGGTTCCCCATCCTTTTTTATGTTTTTCTCAATTTTTTTGCTAAAAATGAACAAAAGGAAAGAAATCAAAGTAAATGAAAAATCACTTAGTTAGGCTAACTAGGACAAAAAAAAAGGTGTTATCAAGACTATTATGTCATCCATGTGGTGGGGTCCACATAGGATAGCCAAAAATGGTCCAAAAGTATCCTAGAAGACCCAAAAATCGAGGTTGACCATGATTACATTTTTGAAAAGTATCAATTTTCATCCAACCTAGTGATCTCGATTGAAAGCAAGAAAATAATGATCATGGTCCAAAGGGATAATTATGAAATGATAGGGTGATCTTGGTCTTCATTGGAAAAAAGGGGTGATCATGGTAAAAAATAATGATTGTGTAAAAAGTGATGATTGGGATTACCCATTGAAATGGGTGATCATGGTTCTACCAAACTAGGGGTAGTATCAATCTTGATTTACAATCATGGTTAAAATTATTTTTCAATATTTCTTGCATGTGATATGGTAGGGTGAGGCTAGATAATGTAGGGGCCAAGGACAAGGTTGGGTCTGACATGATGCCAAGGACAACACTAGTGGAGCAATAGACTTAAGCTAGATAGGATATGGTTATATATAGTAGCATAAGGAGTCCTCCTAGAAGGAGAAGTAGCTCAAACAAGGGATGATCCCTCAAGTGTAGGTGGAGCTATATCGGGTTGGATTAAATTGGGTAGTTGAGATGCCATACATCCAACCCCATCAATCATTATGTTGTGAGTTCATGTTATTGTAGAGCATAGTCACCAATATTGTTTTGTGGAGGCCTACACCAAATGAGGTCATTGAGATGATGGTGACCTTGGAGGATGTATTTTTCATCATGGATCCACTAATTACTGGGTAGACACCCTAGATAGCCACCATAGAGGGTACAAAACTGATGCTAGTAGAGTGGACTACTAGGAAGAGATGGTTGGACTGGTAGAAGACCATTATACTAAATATAATTCAAATAGTGATAGTCATTCCATTTACACGATGTGTGGGGATCCTCATATTGTTTGCTTATGTGTTTTGTCATACAAGAACAAATAAGATCCCAACATTACTTATTTATCCATTATATTTGGTCATATAGGAGGGTCACACATAACTAGAGAGGGGATTCACCTAGGGAGATCCTTATTAGCAATCTTATACCATGACTTATACTACATATAGGATCATTGGGTATGCATGATTAACCTAGTATTCTTGTTGAACGCATGGATATACAAGCATTTTTTCATGTATCATCCCTTAAGCCCATCCTAGGAGAATAAACCAAGGGATATCTGAGTGATATGTTGGGGGCATATTGTAAGGACTTCATGACCATAGGTTCCATCATTAACCTTGATTCCTAGGGATTAATTTATTTAGATGCCCTATCATCATCTATGCTAGATTAGAAGAATTTGTAGTAGGTTATAAGAGCGAGGTAGGGTAACATAGTATGTGATCATTAGATAAAGATAATAGACCCTCATAAGGTGAAGATGGTTCTAGGATATCTTGGGGATTTAAATTTAGATAGGGAGCTCCTATTTTTTGAGCTACTGACATAGATGAAATCAAGCAGTAGATAGAGTGATAAGGGTACCACCAACATAGGGCCATCATTGACACATGATGTAGCCATAGGGGGGGCTACAATACAATGCCAAAGGGACCCTAGAGAGATAATCACCATGAGCCCTTTATAGATTATCCCAAATATTAGGACACCCATGGAGTCTAATGCACCATCCCTTGCACTAACATAGGAGAGAGCACTAGACATAGTTGAGGTGCCTATAAATGACAATGAGTCTCTAGGGAGGATGAGGCTATAAAGGGGGCCGTAATAGAGGAGGGGGTAGCCAAGGATACTACCCCAAATGAGGGAGAGGACTATATATATATATATATATATATATATATATATATATATATAGGAGCTCTACATTTATGAGATCAGGGTAAACATCATTGACCATTTGAACCCTAGGTGTAAAGATTATAAAGTATGGAGTAATAAGGGATATTTAGAGTTATGTTTATTTAAGTGCTTTAATATTTGAAATATTTAAAAATTAGAAAGTAAAGGAGCTATAAGGAGCTAAGGTTATTAATATATATATATATATATATATATACATAAAAGATTCAAGTTTTTAAAGTTTTTGAAAATTTGAAAACTTTAAAAACTTAGGTTTTTTTAAATTTGAAGGTTTTTGAAATATTTGGATTTTTTTTTGGAAGTTTTTGCAAATTTAATTAGGGACTTAAAATTTTTTCTACATAAAAGGATTAGAGAAATTTAGAATTTACAAATTTCATATTTGAGTTATTTTCTTAATTTGGGAGTTATAAGGTTTACTACTTCAAAAAAATTTAACTTTTTTATGGAAGGAAATATGGAGTCCATAATTAAAAATGAAATATTAAAAGTTATTAAATTTGGCATTAGAAAATTGATTGAAAAATCTAAGGGTAAGCTAGACATGGCAATACAATTCACCTATAGAGAATCCATGGATGAAAGTTTTGAAACATTTGAATACTATTTACACTCAAAACTTATTGAAGCAATTGATAATTCAAAGGATGATATTATGATACCTCTTGATATAGGTAGCATAATGTATATGACATTACTTTCACTTGAGCTTCATAAAGATAAAAATATAAGATAAAAGGAGTTAATTGAAACTCTACATAGAAATGTAGAAATTGATACAATTGAATCAAGTGAATCATCCCTAAAAGCAATGTTTCATTCTTCATGTAATGTTGAAATTCCAAGTTCATATAATTTAGGAAATTGTTATGATGCTTCTAGTAAATGTTCATAAGTTATAGAACAACATCAATATAATAAAAAACTAGACCAAATTAAGCACATGATTTAAAGGTAAAATACAAAAACAAAGTTCAAGTTATTCAAGATACATGAATCAAGAAAAATTGACATCATTATTTCAAGCTATTCAATAAAAACAAAGTTCAAACTATTCATGCACATGAATCAAAAGCACATGAACTAGAGGTCAAAGAAGATGTTCAAGCAGTTCATGAGTAAGATCATGAAGATACAAAGACCGAGAATCTAAAGAATGAAGATATAAAATAACTCAAAGAAGCTAAAGACGAATTTCAACTAGAGGTTCATGAATAGTGCAAGGACACTTGAAGATTAAAGATGAAGATGAAGACCAAGATTGAATACTAAAGTCTTCATTAAACGAATAATGTAATATAAGGGGTGTTGACGTTATTACATTATTTGGTACATGCTAATGTACCCCCATGATACCTTCATGGTAAAATTGTAAATATGTAATAGATTAGGGTTGAGTATATATTTTAGGTGAGTGATTTATATTTCCCCTTCATGTAAGTGTCAATGTGAAGAAAATGCACAAGTGTCATGTAAGCTAGAGTGCAAGTGTAGATTGAGAGAATGTGCAAAAGTGTCATGTATGTAGATGTGCAAATATTTAATGTGAGGATGTGCACAAGTATCTTAGATTAGAAGTTCACATAGAAGTTTAAGAGTCATGTATATGTGTGCAAGTGTCTTAGAGTCAAGTGTCCATGTAAGAAGAAAATGAAGAGTCTAGTATGCAAGTGGTAAGATAATAAGCCAAAGGTCATGGACTTGTCATATGAAGAGCAATAGTCAAGTATGTTAAGAGTCATATTACTATGGCTATATTATAGAGATAATACTCCATGAGAATGTAATCCAAATATTAGATTATAAAGTTGTAACATGAAGGAATGGAATAAATATTGTATATAGATTTTGAGCAATTAATATTGTAAGTTTTATTCATGCATAGTTCATGAATGACTTAGGATATTTACATTCATATTTGATTATATAAATGAATTTTATTTGCTTTATTATATAAGCCTTGATATACATATTAATTTTCTCATATATTATTCTACTCATAATATTATTATTTTGACCTTTAATATTGTGGCTATTTTATATTGGAAACTATGATATTTTGTGGTAGTAAGGCTTAAAAATCCAACATGCCAATATAATAATGAAATAACATTCACTTATGATATAAAATATGAATGTAGGTCTAAGGGCCAGGCCAGTTGGTCAAATAAATCCCATGGAGTGTGGAGACCCTGGTTCGAATATTTGGATCTCATAGCATTGGAGGATGTATTGCACCAATGCCATCATCTACATTACAAATTTTACCCCATGCAACTACAGTTTATAGTCGTGGCAAGAAGAAGGATTCAAACCCACAATCAAGTGATGATAAAATGTTACGAGTTACCAATTCCTCTAGTATATGCCAAAAAAAAATCAAATATGAATGTAAAATTACCAAAATTATTCATGTACATGCATGGAGAAAACTTATAATATGAATTGATTAAAAATATGTATACAAGATTTATCATCAATGCTTGTATTGTATGGATATTTGTCTCCATAATATAGATATAGTAATGTGTCTCTTCATGTACTTGACCATTGCTCTCCATATGATAGCTCCTATGACCTTTGGCATATCATCTTACCTCTTGTATACTAAACTCTTCACTCTCTTCCTACATGCATACTTGACTCTATGGCACTTGCACACTTCTTCATGACTCTTACTCTCCTACATGCACCCCCAATACAAGACACTTGTGCGCATACTCACATTACATATTTGCACTCTCACATACATGATACTTGTGCACATTCTCTCAATATGAAGAACACAAGCTTATATTGAGAGGGGAGGTGAACAGTGTAAAACCACTTTTTAATTTTATTTCAAATCAATATTATGTAGATAGCAATATCATCAACAGTAATTAAAGCAATGCACAAATCACCACACATAATAGAGACACCACAATTTATGTGGTTCACCCAATGTGGGCTACTCCATGGAGAAAATATTTCACTAAATTGTGGGCTACTCCATGGAGAAAATATTTCACTAAATTTTTTTCAATCAATCTCTTGGGAATCCTTTCCCTATTACAATGTTTATGGAACTATGTCCAAAGGAGATACCAATCCCCTAAATCAAGTTCATGGATCTGTATCCACAGGAGAACTCCTTCTCCTCTACTTTGGCTAGTGATTCTCTAAAAGACTATTGCCTCCACTACACTGGCTTCTGGATATCTCTCCACTGAGGACTATTGTCCCCACTCAAAAGACCTGTCCTCATTGCCCTGGTTGATGGATCTCTATCCACTAGAGACCATTGTCCTCTTTGCTCTGTCACCTCCAAAGCTTTGTCTCAAATCTACACTAAACATAGTCCTTCGATCTAGCATAAATCTGCTCAATCTCTATCTCTAGTCTGGCACAAACCTATCCTCAAATATGCACCAAACTCTGCTCCACAAGTCCACACAGAACTTGCTTAAATATGCTCAACAAGTCCACTCAGAACTTGCTCAAATTTTCTCAACAAGTCCACTCAGAACTTGCTCAAATATGCTCAAAAAGTCCACTCAAAACTTGTCCAATCTCATAGAAACATAAAGAGAATTGTTAGAGACTCAATATGTTCTATACTAATCACAATGCTCAATTACTTTCAATCACTCTCTTAAAAACATAAGGAGAATTATTAGAGACTCAATATGCTTCAATTTCAACTCAATGCTCAATCACTTTCTCAACTCAATTCAGAATATAAAATAGTTTATTTTATGGAACTTGAACAATCACTTCACACATCCGCTTGACTAGGCTCAACCAATCACTCAATGAAACACTCCTTTCTCACAAAAACTAGTCCAAGCATATAAACACCAACTCAAAATATTTCCAACAATGCTCAACAACTAATCTCACATAACAATGATACTCATATTCTTTCCAAACCCTAGTTCAAGCATATAAACACCAACTCAAAATGTTTCCAACAATGCTCAACAACTAATCTCACATAACAATGATACTCATGTTCTTTCCAAACCCTAGTTCAAGTTCTTCACACAACCAATGGATTCAACAACAATGCTAATCAAACAAGGTTTTAACAACTCTTTATTATAGAAAACCTTGAAGCATTTAATCAAACACTCTTGAAAAGGAAACCCTAATCAAGTCCTTTTCACTCCAATCTTATTTTCTAGAAAACCAATAAATCAACTCAACTTATGGAAGAATGTGCTCATACTCTTTTATCGATGATGAAGGGATCTCATAAATCTGTCACAACCATAAACACTTCTATGCCAAGCTCTAAGAGGTTAGAAGACAAATCTTTCTTACAATATAATGTAAATACTCAATTACACCTTCTCACTCCACCTTTCAAAAACAACCATCAACATACATAAAATATTTATCCAATAACACCTTATAAACTCCCAACTAAAATAAACTTAACATCCACCAAAAATTAACTCAAACCTCTTTAATTTAATTTAATGGCAAGAGAAACTTTTATAAAAATCAAATTAACTTTCTTTATAATTCCAATGATATAAATCACTCATCAATAAAACAACCTCTCATTAACCCTTATTACTCCACAATAATATAAATCAATTATCAAATCAACAACCTTTCACAAACTCTTATAACTCCAAAATAATATAAATCAAACACACAACTTTTCACAAACCCTTATTACTCCACATCATCCTTTATAAAAAACCTTAGGCAAATAATGAATTAATTATCAAAAATTACCTTTGCCTCTAGTGGGTTTCGAACCCAAAATCTCTGCCTTTGCGAGCTCTCTAGTCACATCTTAGACCGGCGCGTCCGCTAGACGCACGGTTAGGAGCTTGAAGGCTCTTTGTCCTCTTTGTCCTTGGCTGTCGCTCAAAAGACAAATGCAAAAAGACTTCCCTTGGTGCTCAAAATACACACCACTCCACGTGAATCGATCGCGGGCTCCTCAACTCCCAATGCCTTCACAAAACGTGTGCTACCAATGGACCATCGTGTCCTTTGTGAATCAACCAATATGCTCTTTCCCTTATCTCTTTCACCTGGAACTAAAGACAAGCAAAATTCTTGTCTTCTTCCTCAATGAACAACAATTGCATGAAAACGTTTCACTTTGTCGCATGTAATAAAAATGTTGAGGGGTAAGTTTTGAATACCTCTTTGGCATTAATTTATACACGAATTCCATTTTTTTCTTAGACCTCGACACTCCCTCCTTTTTGATGACGTCGGCGCTTTCCAACCTTTATAATTTATAAATTATTTAAATTCTAAGGAATTTAAATTTTATAAATTATTTTTATAAACTTTAACTTTAGGAGATTAAAGCCTTCCTTGGGTTTAAACTTAAACCTTTAATTTGTAAATTAATCTGCCATCGTGGGTCTTTTAAAATCTTAACTGCCATCTCAATGTGTGAGGATACTTTTATATCCTCATAATGATTTTAATAAAACCATTTAATCTTCCACCATGGGTTTACCATAAACCCTCATAAAATATTATTTTACCAACTTTCTTTTCAACTCTTCACGTTGTTCTTGGTGCTATTGATGGTGTGCTCCATGGTATTAATGATGTCTTCATATGTTTACTTTGGCATCAATGATGACTTTTCACCTTGACATCAATGACAAGTAAATAAGCTCAAAATGTCCAACGCAATACCCACTTGCACTCTTACATGACACTTGTGCATTTTTTGCACGGACACTTACATAAAGAGGAAATATAAATCACTCATATAAACTATAGACTCAACCCTAATCTATTACATATTTACATTTGTACCATGAAGGTACCATGGGGGTATATTTACATGTACCAAATAATGTAATCTTCTCCAACAAGTTCTTGTTACTAGTTTCCCCACTATTGAGGGAAAACAATTATTCTCCTTGGAAGACCAAACTCATGATACAACTTGAGTTTGAGGAATTTTGGCAAGTAGTAGATGGAAGCACTTCCTATCCTACTACAAAAGGAGATGAAAAAATAATATTTTATAAGGTATATAGAAATGCAAGATTCATCATCATGTTTGGAGTAGCAAATGAGGCCCAAGCATACATTAGATACATGACCATATCCAAGGATGCATGGGAGAAGTTGAAGATAATATTTGAAGCCAAGAATCAAAGTCAGATTTTATTCCTCCAAAGCTAGGTCCATTTTCTAAAGATAAAGAATTGATAAAATATGGAATCATTCATGAGGATAATTTTAGAATTTTGAGCATCGTTGCAAGTTATGGAAAGTCATATATCTAATGAAATATTAGTTCC
Organism: Wollemia nobilis; assembly: GCA_028583015.1. NCBI lineage: Eukaryota > Viridiplantae > Streptophyta > Pinopsida > Araucariales > Araucariaceae > Wollemia > Wollemia nobilis. The sequence goes on along the minus strand of JAQPPZ010001668.1, from coordinate 1,449,205 downwards.
TATTATTTTGAGATCACTCCCAACAAAGTGCAATGTTTACGTGACCACTAAATATTATTGAGCAAACACCAAAATTTGAGAAGTTGGTGAACCTACTTCAAAAGGTAGAGGACTAACATACTATAGAAGAAGAAGAAGAACAATTACTAGTTACAAGTCAAAGAGAGAAGCAACCATTTAGAAGAGACATGAGACCTCTATAGTGCTTTCAACAAAGAAATAATATCTAGATATTTTAGAGTCATAGGAGTGATTATAAAAGAACACTTTCAACACATAAAAGATGTATGAACATTATGTAAGAAATGGATACACTAGGAGGGAATTTTGGAACATTTTGTTCAAGAACAAATCCCCTTCATGAGATATGCACCAACAACAAAATAGGTCATCTTGAAAACAACAAATTAAAAATTGGATAAAGGCACAACCAAACTATGTTGTTGAAGAGAACCAATTCAAAGAAGAAGAAGAAAATAATCAAGAAATTAAAGAAGAAGAACATGTGTTTGTCACTCAAGCACACTTGAGACAACACAATAATGTTTGGCATAACACCAATATGACAGGTCAAGAAACTTGGAAACATCCAAATCATCATACAAGAAAAGTTCCATTGGTTGATAATTTCAAGCCAAGGAACCAACAAGAGGTAACACTACCTAAATATAAAGGGAATTATTACAAGAATAATCCATGGGATACATGTAAGGCCAAGATCAATACATCATGGAATGAAGATAGTTAGTTCAAAGTCAATTCATTTTGCACTCACTTTCCCAAATACATAATAAGCCATTGGCAAAATGAATGACCTATTATGAATGATTTAAAAAGGTATAGGATAGCTTGTAAACTAGATATTATTGAAAGAAGATTATATATCTTTACAACTCGAACATGAGATCCATACATCATTATCAAAGCCCAAGGTCTCATAAAACTATTATAAATAAGTTTACCAACACTATAAGCAATCAAGATACTAAATGATAAGATGCATTGTGATATCATCAAGATTGACAAAATAGCTCGTGATAAAGTTGAATTTGTTAGACAACAACAACATCTATTGGGGCCTATTTTCTCAACTCTTAATACCATAGAATAGTTGATAGGTTGCTACATTTTTTGTTCAAGGAAAATCTATAGTAGTTATGGGATCATTCAAAGGACTAAAACAAGTATGCAAAATTTCCAGAGATTGCATTCAAAATATACAGTCCATTTATCATATCATAGAGCTTATGAAAAAAAAAACTTGGAAAGAATCCAAGATTTGATCATAATGAAAAGCAAAGAAAGGAATATAAACAAAATAAGCCATACACAACTTTCATTCCACCGTATACAAGATAAAAACTAGAAAACAAGTAGCATTGAATGCATGGTAACACTCGAAGACATTGAAGAAACACACTTCAAGCATTGACTAAATATTTTTTAATAATATGTATTTTGGAGTGCATTATTAGTAGAATTTGAAAATCCTAACTATCTAAGTATCAAGTCTACATTAAGGGGTATATTTCTCTCTAAAATTCTAACACCACCCTAGACATTATTGTTTGGTCATAAGCAAAATAGAGCTTTTGACTATGATGTAATAAAGGGGGTATGTTAGAAGTTATTATATCATAGACCATATAAGAAGTCAAGTGGTATAACCACCCCTCACAAGGTACATGCATGTGATATAGGATAAGATATTTGAGGGTTTGTTATGACTAAATTAGGTATCCTTTGGACTTATATACCATTCACTACCATAATACAATTAATTCAAAGCTTAAGTTCTAATAATTTAATCCTTTATTCTAATGCATAATATAAACAACAAATACAAAGTTTGAGTTCCATAATACAAGCTTTAAAAATTTCCATTCCACAATTGTGTTTTTGTATGAGATGATATAGAAATATATTAAGTTACAATTTCCTATTATAGGGGATAAAATTAAAACATCATTTCAAGTCATCAATTCCATTGCACACATTCTAGATCTACTTCTAGAAGGAAATAGGTTGGCTCTAGTGGGAATCAACATGGGGAACTCACTGATCCCTAACTAGGTAGTTTGGATTGACTCAATTTAGATTTAATCATAACACACCAACCAATACACATGTACAATTTACATTCCATCAAGTATCAATGGGAAAATAAACTTTGTAATCCAATTTAAAAAAAAACTACATGACAAAATAAAAGATCTATAAAACCCCTTACACTAGCCTAAAGTATTCTTAAAACCTAATTTACTACAACTTTCACTTCTTACACTTCACCTCTCTTCCTCATCATCTCTTCCGATATGCCTCATTTTATTCTATTTTGCCTTTATGTATTATTCTCATTTCTTTATCTATTATGTTTTGTTTTCTCTTTATATTTTTTAACAAAATCAACATAACATAAGATAATAAAAAATAGAGTTATCAAAACAAAAAAATAAGGATTAATTATTTTACCATCATTCATACAAGTTATTTGAACAAATTAAATAAAAATAAAAAAATTGGTAACATTGAATAAAATTCATAATGGTCTTCATACATCACTCAATACTCAAGCATAAGGTTTTCCTCCCCTTGTGGTGTCCTTTGACTACTTGTACATATACAAGTCAACATAGAAATTCACTTCCTTTTAGAAGTCCAAAAGCAAATTAGAAACAAAATATTCATTTTAATTATCGTACATAATTCTATTTTATTACCTATTGATCACAACAAATAAAATCCATTCAACCATCATTTACAGTGCAAATTGTATCATCTCATTAAAAATAACAATAGTCAAAATACATTCATAGCACAAATTTATCAATATATCCATAAAATCTAATGTTCTTAATCATATTGTCCAGATAAAAGAAATTAATGTATAACCAATAATAAAGTCAAAAAATACAACTAAACATTAGTCTAAACTTAATCAATAAGGGGAGGGGAGTTTATATTGCAAGATATTTGATATGAGATTTCTGTTAGTGATATACTTTATTCCTTTCATATAACATGATAAAGAAGTTAGTTCAATATTCTACTCATAAATATATTTTATATCTTGATATAACTATGTTGTAAAAATAAAATTGAACAATGCAATTACCTTCTTCTTCGATTGTTGCTATAAAAGATGCTTCAAAAAATTGTATTACAAAGAACTTACTATAATTTAAATTTTTGCATTATCATTTTAGATCATGATATTTTTTGAAATTAATATTTTTTTATGGGAGAAATGCTTGATAGTGAATATTTTTTCTCAAAATTAAAACATAATTATAAAATTGAATTATTGGATGTAATATTTATTCAACATACCACAAATAACCTCTAAGTTAATATATTTTGGAAGTTTTGAAATAGGTTGAATAAATATTTAATCTGGGTTGAAATAAAAATTTCAAACACATTGAATTAGAGATTAACTAAAGCAAAAAAAAAAGAAAAAAAAACTATGTTTATGTACATAATGTTATATTAAAAAATAAAAGTGTGTTAACCCACCTAAATGTTGACAGCTCATGATCTTGCCCAATCTAACTAGGCATTGGGTATCAAGAGAACCATGCACATATCCCATCCTTAAAGAAGGCACCCTAGGTCACAAGACCCATGCATGCATGCCTTACTCAAAGAGGATGCTAAAGGTTAGAAATCTAGAGTATGCATAGCAAAAGTTCCCTATGGGATTCTATTTAGCCAAGGGAGCCCTTTATGGATTCAAGAACATAAATTCATTTGTGTACCTATTGTCTACATGGACTAGGAATCTATTTTTATTTTTTATTTTGGTAAATTTTCTTTTGCTTTGTCTGGACTTATGCATAATAGTCAATGATCTAAAAAACTTATTTTTTTAGTCAAATATGGATGCCCAATTTTTGGGTACCCTAAGTTTTCATGGTGATTATTGATACAATTTTTGTAGTAATTTTTAAAAATGGTGAATAACCTTTTCCATTATAACAATCTCAAAAAAATATTTCCAACAAGTACCAATATGCCTATGTTCCCATGGTTGTAGCACCCCAAACTTGTTTAAGTTTAGATACTGTAAACCTGATAAAACTTTTGGCAATATGGATGGCATAATCTTCAAGGTCTATATCCTTCAAATATCAATAAAAAATCATGAAACCACATTTATTATATGTGCCTCAAAAATAGATTTTTGAGATATAAAAACTTACATAGGTTCGAAGAAGAATTGACTCACAAATGTCATGTTTGTATAATGTTGTTTGATTGCCCTACTAACCATGGTACTTGTATTTTGCCATAGTGCCACGTATGAAGACCATATATCTTGCAATAGTCAATACAAAATTAAAACCATATCCATTGGATGCATCTAAAAAATATCTTTTTGAATAATATAATTTTATCTATGTTTCTATAAGTTGTCCAAGTTGATATGCCCAAAACCATGCTAGATATCCGATATTAGATTAATGTCTCATGGAAATTTAGAGAAATTTCTAAGTATGAAATATTAAAAATAATGCTAGATATTTGATCTCAGATCAACAACTCATGGAGAGTTGAAGAAAGTTTTAAATTTGAAACATTAAAAAATAGTGATAGTCATTTGATCTCAAATAAACAACTCATGGAGATTTGAAGAATTTTTAAAATGTAGAATGAAAAAAGTTGTGTTAGTTGTTTGATCTTAGATTGACAATGACTCATAGAGATTTGGAGAATGTTTTAAATATGAAACATTAAAAAACAATGCCAGCCATCTAATATTAGTTCAACAACTCACAAAGATCTGAATAAGGTTTTAAATGTGAAACATTAAAAAATAATGATAGTTATTTGATCTCAGATCAATGGGTCATGGAGATTCAAAGAAGGTTATAAATATGAATAATTAAAAAATAATTCCAACCATTTGATCTTAAAGATCAATAACTCATGGAGATTCAAAGAAAAACTCAAGGGATAAAACATCTAAAAAATTTTCAACAATAAAATATCAAATCAATGGCTCATAAAGTTTCCAAGAAAAATATAAAGGATTAAACATCTAAAAACTCACCAACCATCCAATCTTGAAGATCAACGACCAACAAAGATCTGGAGAAAAAACCCAAGGGATAAAGCATCTAAAACTCTACCAACATTTTGATCTTAGATCAATGTCTGATAATGCTTTCAAGAAAAATATAAAAGGTTAAATATTTAAAATCCTACCAACTATTCAATTTCTAAGATCAAAAACTTGTAGAGATTTAGAGAAAAAACTCAAGAGGAAAAACATCTAAAACTCTACCAACTGTCTAATATCATATCAATATCTCATAGATATTTTGAGAAAACATAAAGCATTAAACATCAAAAAGCCTACCAACCGTCTAATATCAAAGACCAATGACTCATGGAGATTCAAATAAAAACTCAATGGGTAAAGCATATAAAACTCTATGAACCATCTGATCTCATATCAATAGCTCACAAAGCTTTTAAGGAAAATATAATGGATTAAACATCTAAAATCCTACCAACCATTTGATCTCGAAGATCAAAAATTTATGGAGATTTAGTGGATAACTTAAGGGGAACAACATTTAAAATCTTAGAAATCTTCACCAACTATTTGATCTTGATCATCAACTCAGGAGATAAATAAGTATTTAAATGCAACCAATAAAATTAAAGCTAAGGAAAATCATTGAAAAACATAAAAAATTTGCTAGAAACTACAAATTATTGCCAAAAAATGTAGAGAAGAGCCAAAAAAGCACATAAAATGAATGAAAATGTGAGAAGAGCCAGAAAAACACTAAAAAGTGCCAAAAAGTGTAGAATACTACTGAAACATGTAGAGAATTGCTAGAAATCCATAGAAAATTGTCAGAAAATGCTAGGTGTTGTCTAAAAGAGTAGAATGTTGTTAGAAAATGCAAAAAATTGCTGAAAAAAAATAGAATGTTGCTAGAAAGTATAGGGAGAGAAAAATCAAAAGAGAAAATAGAGAAAAAAGCACATAAAGCAAAGAGAAAAAATAGAAAAAAAAATTAAATCTTTTTTAAAAAATAAGAACAAATGGTAGTGTTGATAATTTTTTACTTCATCTTACATGAATTCTTCTCTTGTAGGTTATCTGACATAGTTGCTTAGAAATAAAAAATGATAGATGCAATAATTTTTTTTTTATTAGGGTAAAAACGGGATTTTGAAAGGGCCCGAACCCTTTTACAATTACAAAGTCAGCCCATCAATTGGATAACTACCAAGGGCAAGTAGCCAAAAATCCCCTGGATGCAATACTATCCATATTGGACCCCAATTAAAGAGGGTTTTGAGAGGATCCCTCAACCCACAACAACCACAACCTTTACAACAAGCCCCAATCGAAGGCTTACAATCAACCCCAAAAGGGTTAACCAACTAGCAATCTAGCCCATGGAAAATATAGCTTTTACAAAAAAGGCAACAACTGACACCCAAGAAGGGGTCAAAAAATCTTAATGGATGAAACAAATTTAGAAAATATAACATTAAAGCCCATAGGATGCACAAAGCACCATAGGAAAAACATTTCAAAATTTGAAAATTAAAAATTACAGAGCCCACACCAATTAGATTTGACATTTGAAGTAGATGGGCTTTGACAACAAACATCCAATGAAAATCCCACTCCCAACCAGCAACGAGTAGGAAACATTCACACCAGCTTTCCAAAATGAAAGCCCAAGCCACCTAAAACCTAGAAAATGCAAACCCCTGCAATGAAAATTGCTTGTCAAAGTGGGCCCCTACATCTCCACTAAAATCATCAACCTTGTTTTCACCCAATTGTAATAAAAATGAACCCAGAGAGCATAAAATTGCATACCATAGTAGATAAATACTCTACCACAGAGCAGAGGCCAACAAGAAACCTTGATCAGGAACCAAAGATATACCATACTAGCTCAAACACACAGTTTCGAGAGCCCACCCCACCAATAGATGGGGAAAACTAAGAAAAAGAAGATCCACCAATCTAAAAAAGAAAACTCTTAACCATGGGTGGATCCCACCATCCAAAAACCACTAGTCAAGATAGGACTACAACCCACCAAACCACCAAGTAAGAAAAAATACCATAATATGCTGGAAAAAAACCACTCTTATGGATAATGGAGAGAAAGAACTAACATTTAGCACATCGCCTGAAAGGTAAAAGGGTAAGATCCCAACAAAGATAGCCTTGAAATTCTAGGATCAGACACTAACACCATTGTTGGAACTAGAGAAATAAATCTTTGCAAACCACCGAAGCTAGAAAACCAAACCAAAAATAGGGGCCACAAGCTAGAATCCTTCGCAACAAAACAACTCAATGTCACCCCATCGCTAGACATAGGTTTGGATCGATATGTGGTCCATACACCAAAAAATCGATGATAATACCTCAATCTATAATAAATGGTAAATAAAATAGCGTGGTCCCACATCTGGCTGAGAATCCTAACAACAAAATCAAACCACCCAACCAGAGCAACAAAGCAACCAGAGTCGAAACCAGCCAAGGGAACCACAACCATATTTTTATGTATTGAAATTCCAACCCAAGATCACCCTAACGGGTTTGGGTCAACATTTGGTCCTATCCCCCCTTGGGGATAAATATGATATTCAATACAAAAAACCACACCCATAAGAAATATAGAAAAACCTAGCCAAGGTCCCACAACTGGTAACCAACCATAGTAACAAAGTCACCCAACAAACCAACTAGGGCAACACAGAGCCAAAGCCAACCAAGGGGACAACAATTATAAGTTATTGCAGCGATACAAATAGTACAAGATCATCTCAATAGGTTTGGGTTGGCATTTGACCCTATCCCCTCCATATTTGCAAACCACCATAGCTAGGGTACCTTGTTAGACTGGGATCAACAATCAGAAATATCCGCATCAAAATAGCCCAAAGTCACCCAAGTGGGTTTGGATCGGTAGGTCATCTTCAAAAATTAGAATAAACAAATAATCTACATGAACCCATAAGAAACACATAGAAGTCCAAACAAGAACCCACAACTGGCAACAAACCCTAGTAGCAGGGCCACTAAACCACCCAACCATCCACCCAACCAGAGCAACAAAGCAACCAAAGTAGAGCCAACGAGGGGGGTAGCAGTCAAAATCTTCCACAACGATACAACCCAAAATCACCCTAGTCCCCAATGGGTTTGGATTGGTAGGTCATCTCCAAAAATGGGATTAAACAAAAAATTTGCACAAACCCATAAGAAAATGGAATAATCTAAACCAACCCCCCAACAGGTAACAAACCCTAGAAATAGAGTCACCCAACACAACCTCCTCCAACCTAGGCAATGTAGAAACTAGAGAACAAAGCCAACCAAGGGATCATCAGTCAGGCTCCTTTGCAATAAAACAATAACCCAAAATAACCCCACCCCCAATGGGTTTGGGTCGGTAGACCATCTTTGACCATGGAAATAAATTAAGGAATCTGCACAAACACATAAGAAACATGAAGCAACCCAGTGGGACCCACCAACAGACAATAAAACCTGGCAACATAGCCACCCAACCCATGCAAAGAAAATACCTTGGGGATAAACCAGGTGTTACAATACAAAGACCAAACCCATAAGAAGTACAAAACAACCAATAAAATCCCTTGACAAAATCTTGGATACTGAACCACCCAACCAGAGTAGAGAAAAGTAATCAAAGTTAACAACCAAATATAGTAGAGAAGAACATGAGGCCTCCCGCTTAGAAGGTTTTTGAGTGCTGAAGCGGGAAACCTTGTACTATATTTTAATATTGACAAGGTAAAAATAAATTTACAGAGCACAAAAATAGCTTGTTCCATGTGGCAGAGCATGAATTTAATCACTTAATGCCAACTAGATTCAAGTAATTCCTAGATCTCTCAAAAGTGAAAACTTAATGAGACATGGTAGAGGTATGGTTGAGAGGTGATCACAAGGAACCCACTTCATAAAATGGGTAGAAACAATGGACACAAGATTTTTAATGTTGATTAGGTAGACCCATATTTGTAGAACATGAAAGCAACAAAAACTAATTCTCAACTTACTTACTATAGATGATAGATGTAGTGATGTTAACAATGCTCAAATAGTGTCAAAAAGTGAAAAATGGCAAGAAGTGGCAAAAATTAATACCCAATCCACTTGTTATGGCTGAAAGAGTAGAAGTTAAACCATTGGAGATAAACCAAGTTACAAGTAAGCTTGATATTCTATTGAATTAAAATTTAATAAGGTATGGTCAAAGTGCAACTAAAGCAATCCTAACGATCTCACAAAAGGAACATGATGAAGATACATTTTAGGGGAAGGAATGTAATAACAATTAAAAATTATAGGAGTGAGACTATTTTAAGAGCTAAAAAATAATATAAATACTGACCCACTAGATAGCCAAAATGGTCAAAAACCATCCGTTAGCTAGACCCTTAAAATTATCTTATTTCTCCCTTACCTTTTTTGTTCTAGTCGGATGGATTTTCTAAACCAAGCCTTTTGTAGCTCCTAAGCTCTATTATTGTAATTCGCTAAAGGGGGTGAATCCAAAGTTGTATATATTTCATGTCATGTCTTTCATTATATAAGGATTTGAAATAATATGTTCAATCTACACATAATGATGGTGGTTGCATTCAATTTATTTTATAGTATGTTTTTCCTCTAAAGATTATATCATTTTAGACCTTAGGTTGTTTGAATACTAGTCAGACTAGGATTGATTTTAAATAAAAATTGATGCTTTGCCAAGTTAAAACTAAATTTGGAATAGTACATGCTTGTTTATTATCTCTTATTTCTCTCAAACCTTTAAAACTTTGATATTTTTTTAAGAACATGTTTAGATGAGGGATACATTAATTTAAATTTAAAATATTAAAACTAGTTTTATGCTATGCACAATTTAAAACTCTATGTAGTTGTAAGCTAGTCATTGTCATTGTATATGATGATAATATAAATGCAATGAATGATATTGTTTGGGAAATTACAATTATACAATTTAAATTCACCTATATTTTATATAGCTTAAATTTTGCTCAATTTATGTATGTTATAATATCAATGAAATAGAATGGTTTTCCAAACAATTGAACATGTAATGTTAAAACAATGTGCTTAGGATATCTGAAGAACAAAAGCTTATACTGAGAGGGGGGTTGAACAATATAAGACCCATTTTTTACTTTTTCTTTCAATTCAATATTATGCAGTGTATAGATAGTAGTATCAATAGTAGTAATCAAAGCAATGCATAAAACACCATACAAAATAGAGACACCACAATTTACGTGGTTCACCCAATGTGGTCTACTCCACGGAGAAAATATTTTACTAAAATTTTCTCAATCAATATTTTTGGGAATCCTTCCCAATTACAATATTTATGGACCTCTATCCAAAGGAGATGTTGATCCCCTAATCTCAAGTTCGTGGATCCCTTCCACAAGAGAACTCTTTCCCCTTCTAATCTCGCTAGTGATATTCTAGAAGAATTTGTCTCTCTGCTATACTAAATGGTGGATCTCTCTCCACTTGAAGAGTCATCACTCAGATCTATCTTCAATTGTCCTGGCTACTGGATCTCTATCCACTGAGACTGTCCTCTATACTCTGTCAGCTCCAAATCTCTGTCTCAAAAGGTTCACTCAGAACCTTCTCAAATATGATCAAAAAGTTCACTCAAAACTTGTCCAAATCTGCTCAACAGGTCCACACAAAACCTGCTCAAATCTGCTCAATAGGTCCACATAAAACTTGTCAAAATATTCTCAACAAGCTCACTGAAAAATTGTCCAAATATCCTCAATAGCTCAATTTTGCTCAACAGGTCCACACAGAACCTGTCCAAATCTACTCAACAAGTCCACATAGAACTTGTCCAAATCTACTCAACAAGTCCTCTCTAGGACTTTCTCAAATCTGCTCAATAAGTCCTCTCTAGGACTTGCTCAAATATGCATAGCAAGCTTCCACAAAAGCTTACTCAAAATCAGTCCACAAGCCTTCTCAAAGACTTGTCTCAAATTTGCTTAACAAGCTCACACAGAACTTGTCCAATCTCATAGAATCATAAATAGAATTGTTAGAGACTCAATATGTTCTATACTTAATGCTCAATCAATATCTCAACTCAATCTCATAGAAGCATAAAGAGAATTGTTAGAGACTCAATATGTTCTATACTCAAATCCCAATCTCAACTTAAATCAATCTCATAGAAGCATAAAGAGAATTGTTAGAGACTCTATATGTTCTATACTCAAATCTCAATCTCATAAAAGCATATAAAGAATTGTTAGAGACTCTATATGTTCTATTCTCAAATCTCAATCTCAACTCAAATCAAGAATATATAATAGTTTGTTTTATGGAACTTGAACAACCACATGCATCCACTTGACTAGGATCAATCAACTCAACTCAACCAAGCACCTCAATGAACAACCCTTTATTATTGTAGACACTAAATTACAACCACTAATACTCCATCCTAACCATTCCACCACCCACTTGTCCACCATACACCTTTCCCGCCTTCAAAAGGCCCACTTTAGCTCTTTCTTGCCATTTCCTAATCCAATTGAGATTATTTTAATATTATTTTATATTTAATATAATATTTTATATTATATTATAATATAGTCATTATAAAATATATATTTATAAACTCAAATAACCACAGTCGTCCAATCCAATCTAATCTCCACCGTCCATCTTCATTAATCCATGCCACATCTAAAAAGTAATCTCAACCTTAGGATCTAATTTAATCTTAGCCACACGATCAAAAGTGTAAGGCTAAAACCCTAAGAAAATTCTAGGTTGGATTATAAATAAGGGCATTTGAAAATGCTCAAACCCTAGAACCCTGATATTAGAATTTGCATCTTGGAGAGATCATTGGTGAAGCAATAGCAAAGCAGAAAGAGATAGAGCCTTGAAAATACGAGCCCTAGTTAGCTAATAGGACTCCTACTGTTCCAGCCATCCCCCATATCCATCCTTTCCACCTCACCCTACTCCATTACTATCATCGCCACTTTCACCCATCTGCCGCATTCATCGCATTCCCCATGATCTGCTTCTGCAGATTTTATCCTCACCACAGGTGCCCTCCTGAGCTTGCGAAGCTCACTACAGAGCTTACCAAGTGCACACTTGCACCTGCTACATTGCAGGCTCACTCCAGAGCCTACGAAGCTCGCACCAGAGCCTACCTAGTGCACGTCTGAACCTAATGTTATCACTAAAGTGTGAATCAGATCCTATTGAGTCACACCATCTACTATCAGAGCTACAATAACAAAACAAAATATCATCACAAGCAAGGTATATCATTATTTATTTTATTCTGTTACATGATTTGTAGATTTCGCATGCCATTTGATCTATTTTTAGTTAGGGTTTACTGATGTCTGAGGGTCTCACATTGTGGAACCCTCATAGGTGTTATTAATCCCGTTATCTATTTTTGTGTATGCAGATCTACAGATTCTACACATTGTTGAACGACTGTTGAAGCTGGGGTGGTCCGACATCGGATACCTAAATCCCACTCATTCCGTTGGAAGCGAGGACACACTATTTGAAGACACTTCATTGTTGTATCTAGGGTTTTGGAGAACCCTAGCATTTTGTAAATCTTTGTATCAAATACTCACTAAGTACATATTGTATCAAAAGGAGTTTATTGGCTCCCCTCACTTATTGAATAAATCTATCTATTTTGTGCAATCTTGTGTTTATTTGGGTCATTTGATTTCTTTATTGTTTAAGTGTCGTGTTCTTGTCTTCACAAATGGTGATCACGGTGGGACCCCATAAGGGTTTCATTATTTAATAGATCTACCTTGCTAACTTAATTTTACTTTTATTTGTTGCAAAGTTTTCAGAAGTGCAAAAGTCACCGATTTTGATGCTAGGATTTCTAAAGTAGTCTGCAACACTTTCAGAGATCATGCAGGCATTCAACAATGTCTACAGACAACCATAGGTGCTCTGTTGCACCTACGCAGGTGCTCGACTATGCCTGGTATTTATTTGGAGCAGATCTAAGGCTTCTTAGTAGGTCCCATAACCCTAGTTTACCAGTTGGCGATTTATGTATTTTGTATTATGCTGTTGTTTTTTGCTATTCTGGGTTTAACACTAAGTAATATGGGAAAGAATCCTTAGCAAATCACATTTAGGGTTTGTGTGTATTTCATTATACCAAATGTTGAGCAAGGTGCAGCAACGGTATTGTCATTGTTGTCAACACAGTTAGACAGATCGGTTGATGTAGTGGACGGGAGTTAAGAGGTTCTTCAGAATATGTACAGTGATTTTCTAAAAGATCGAAGTGGCCCATATGCTAAAAATCAAAAGAAAATCACAAGGAAGAAAACTGTCGCGATATCGCGACATGTTGAGCAAGAAAGAAAAACTGTCGCGATATCGCGACATGTTGAGAAGAAAGAAAAACTATCACGATTTCGTGACATGTTCAAAAAGAAAGCGCAAGCAAGAAAAACTATCGCGATTTCATGACATGTTCGAAGAGAAAGCGCAAGCAAGAAAAATATCACGATTTCATGACATGTTGGAAGAGAAAGGCAAGCAGAAAAAGTGTCACGATTTGATGACATGTTCGAAGAGAGAGAGAAGAAAAAGTGTCACGATTTCGACGACATGTTGGAAGAGAAAAGGCAAGTAGAAAAAGTGTCACGATTTTGACGACATATTGCAAGAGAGATTGTACGGAAAGAAAAAGTGTCACGATTTCGTGACATATTGCAAGAGAAAGAAAGAAAAAGTGTCACGATTTCGTGACATATTGCAAGAGAGATTGTACGGAAGAAAAAGTGTCACGATTTCGCGACATATTGAAGAGAAAGAAAGAAAAAGTGTCACGATTTCGTGACATATTGCAAGAGAGAGAGTCCGAGAGAAAAAGTGTCGCGATATCGCGACATGTCGCGTTTTCGTGACCCGAAGGCAAGAGAAAGAGCAAAGGAGAAAAAGTGTCACGATATCGCGACATGTCACATTTTCGTGACTAAAGGAGGAGAGAGAAAGTAAGAAGGTAAAAGTGTCGTGATATCGCGACAAAAGTAAAGAGGAAGAGTACGGAGGTGAAAGTGTCGCGATATCGTGACATGTTGTGTTTTTGCGGGTACACGCCAAGTAAAGTAGCAAGGAGGAGAAAGTGTCATGATATCGTGACATGTTTTTTTGCGGGTACAAGCCAAGAAAAGTAAGCAAGGAGGCGAAAGTGTCGACAGATATCGTGACATGTGTTTTTGTGGGTACAAGCCAAGAAAAGAAGCAAGGAGGCGAAAGTGTCGTGATATCGTGACATGTGTTTTCGCGGGCAAAATCTGAGAAGAGGACAAAGAGGCAGAAGTGTCACGATTTTGCGACAGGTCGCTTTGGCGCGAGCTAAGAAGAGAACCCAGTTGAAATAAGATATGTGACAGTTAACGAAGTTATATGACAGTTACAAGGGCGTTGTAGAAGAAAATCATGCAGCTAAAATAAGAAGAGTTAACGAAGTCGAGTATGACGATTAGGTGCGATTATGAGAGAAAAATCATGCGGCTAAAATAAGAACGGTGAAGAAGTCGAAAGATTATGGGCGATTAGGGTGAAATCATGGGGGTAAAAGTCATGGTGAAGACAAAAAGGCGTAACTATTAATAGGGCATGAGAGAATTGTGATAAAGGAGTTACATATAGAAGTTTCTATTAATAAGTTGCATGCGAAAATATGGAAGTTAAAAATAGAGTCAGAACTTTGTTATAAAAGGAGGTCTACGTGGAGAATTAAGTGTGGAAAAAGAGTGAAAGTGCTGCAAAAAGAGGGTTGGAAGAGTGTCGTAAGAGAGCGTTAAGCGAATCCATGAGAGCCGTAAGAGTGTAGTAAGAAGCATCAAGAGGGCTGTAAGAGGGCCGTAAAAGTGCGATAAGCAAAGCCTTAAGTGTGTGTGGTGTTTTGGTGAATAGCGAGAGAGGTTGGGTTAGCAATAGACCAGTCGGGGTCTTGTATAAGCGAAGGCATTTTTATGTCAATCTTATAGTTTCAAAATTGTAGTCCAAGTTGGTGCTTGGAATTAGGGGTTGGTGCTCCTTTTTGTTGGTGCAGATAAATTAGGGGTTGGTGCTCCTTCTAGTGGGTTTTGGTAAATTGATTGTAAAATTGGTATTTTGCAAAGGCTGGATTTGGACGGGAGTCCAAGCAGTCATTTTTGAGGAGTAGCCAAATTGGTGAACCTCGTTACATCGTGTGTTGTGGAATGCTCTCTTGTTATACTTGCTTTATCTGATTTTAAATTTTCATTGTTTTGGCGTTAAGAGTTGTAGATTTGAATTTAAATAGCTACACTGATTCACCCCCCCTCTCGGTGTCATTGTGAGACTAACAATTGGTATCGAGCCAAGTTCCTGAACAAGCTTAATCGGCTAAGGTGATCTTGGAAGTGAGACAATGGCAGGTGGTGAAGGATTCTCATCAAACAAAGCACCATTGTTTGATGGAACTAATTACGCATTTTGGAGACTCGGGATGCAGACATATCTGTGTGCTTTGGGATACGACATTTGGGAGTCGGTAGACAGTGGATACACAATACCCACCACTCCTCCAACCGATGTTGTCGGTAAGAAACTGTTTGAGAATAACTCTAAAGCAAAGAATGCTATCATGTGCGGTTTAGTGGACAGTGAAATGATAAATATTATGAGTTGTAAAATGGCAAAAGACATGTGGGACAAACTAAGGAGCATTCATGAAGGAGACGACAAGATCAAGGAGGCCAAGTTACAAACGCATCGAGCTCAGTTCGAAGCATTAAAGATGAATGACGATGAGAACATAGAGGCATACATGTTGAGAGTTAATGGAATCATTAATGCGATTAGAGGACTCGACGAGGAAATGGAAGATGTTGTCGTCGTGAAAAAGGTACTAAGATCTCTTCCCCAAAGATTTGATTCTAAAGTTTCAGCAATAGAAGAAGCTAAAGATCTAAATACTTTTAGTATGGATGAGATGCATGGTTCTTTGATTGCATATGAGATGAGAATAGGAAAAACTAAACCCACAGACAGAGAAGCTACTTTTAAAGCACATAAAAATATAAAAGCAAAACAAGAATCCGAGGAAGAAGAGACATCAGATGAAACGGAAGCAAACTTTGTTCGAAAACTAATAAGGGGAAAAGGAAAATACGAGAGGAAAGCTACCATTTAAGTGTTTCAACTATGGAGGCATTGGGCACTTTGCGGCTAAATGTCCACTTAATGAGAAAAACAAAAGTGATGAAGGTTCACACCAAGAAAGAAGTGACTGGAAGAAGAAACCAAATTTTAGAAAAGGCAACTTCAAGAAGAAAAGTTTCATATCCAAGAATGTCGAGTCCTTCAGAAGACAGCTCCGGTGAGGATTTTGAAGAAGAAACAGGTGAAGCTCTTTTCATGGCATTCGAAGAAGAAAAAATAGAGGAAAAATAGGAATGTGATAAAAAACTTGAGGTTGAGGCTGAAGTAGATCTGGAAGGTGAGTTGGTCGTTGCACTTAAAGAGCTGAGTATAGAAAGGAAAAAGAATAAGAAAATTTCAAGAAAGCTTGAGGATGCCAATGAAATCATAACCAGCTTGAAAGTACAGATAGACAAATTTAAGAAAATATCTGAAGATATCGAAGTACAATTAACCATGAAAATAGATGAGTGCAACAAGCTAGAAGAAGAGATTGTTGGTTTAAGGATGCAGCTAGAAGAGATGAATCAAAAAATGAGTTGTTATCACAAACTTGAAGAAAGTTCTGTGAAGTTGGATAAGATTATAAATAACCAAAGGACTACAGGCATCAAATTTGGTTTAGGCTTCGTCGAAGGAGAATCATCAAATGGATCAAAGGCCATAACTGTAGAACCCATAAAGAATGAAGATAAGATCGGGGTTGATCAAGAAAAAATGAATCATGCTAAAGAAAGCAATAATGCCAGGCACGAGAGGAGTATTGACAATGATGGATTCACCAATGTCACTCATCAAAGGAGAAGAAGATTTATGGCTCCCACTACAAAATGGCAAAGACCATCACCCGGGTTCACTCATTCCTTTTCTGGTTATTGTTTTAAATGCAATGGTTATGGACATAAGATTTCAGATTGCAAGTATAATGTAGGACAAAGGAACTTTACCGGTAGAAATGTTTTTCACCGTTGATGGATTATGCGGTAGAATGTTATAATTGTCATAATTTTGGGCACATTGCAAGAAATTGTCGAAGTACATTTGCAGCAAATAAACATCAAGGAAGAAAATTTCAACCAAATGGTTTGAGACAAAATAGAAAATTTCTCGAAAAACATGCACAGGCTACTGACAAAGAAAAGTCAAAACAAGTGACCAAAACTGTAATCAAACCGAGTGGAAAGAAAAGGAGTGACCCAAGGAAGAAAAGGAATCCTTGATCGTACAGACATCATTTAAAGCACAGAATAAGTCTACACCATGGATACTTGATAGTGGATGCTTCAGTCATATGACAGGTGACAAACAAAAATTTGAGAAGTTACGAGAAATATGAAGGTGGTTACGTAAAATTTGGAAATAATGATGGAGCTAAGATAGTTGGCAAAGGATCAGTTAAGATCGGTGATGGAAAAATCAAGTCAAAAGAAGTCTTGTTTGTGATTGGTCTGAAGCATAACTTGTTAAGCGTAAGTCGATTTGTGACGAGAGGTCATGAAGTAATTTTCAAGAAGCAGGGTTGTGAAGTCAGAACAACAAACTGTGGAAAGTTGATAGCAACTGGATCAAGGACATCTGGCAACTTGTATACTCTCTCAGAGACTTCAGAAGGAGCGTGCTTGATTGGACAGGAAGAAGAAAATTGGCTGTGGCACAAGAGGCTCGGTCATATCGGTTTTGACAATCTAGTAAAAATCAGCTCAAAAAGGGCAGTGAGAGATATTCCCACCATTGGCAAACCATTAAATAGCATTTGTGCTTCATGCCAAAAAGGGAAGCAAACTAGAGCCACATTTAAAACAAAAGAGTACTTCACAAGCAAACCTTTAGAACTAATACATACTGATTTATGTGGACCCATGAGAACGCAAAGCATAAATGGTGACAAATACTTTATGTTGTGCATAGATGACTATTCCAGGATGACATGGGTACTATTTTTGAAGCTTAAATCAGATGCCTTTGAGATGTTCAAGATTTTCAAAAAACAAGTTGAGAATCAAACAGGAAAAAGGATTAAATGTTTAAGATCAGATAGAGGAGGAGAGTTCATTTCGGAGGAGTTTGCAGAGTACTATGAAAAATATGGGATTAGGAGACAGTTTTCAGCGGCAAGGACACCTCGGCGAGAATGGTGTGGTAGAAAGAAAGAACAGGACGAGTGCAGGAAATGGCACGGACTATGTTGACTGAGAGAAAAATAGCAGACAGATTTTGGAAAGAGGCGGTCCATACTGCGGTATACATCCAAAATAGGTGCATGTTGAGGACGCATGAAAGCAAAACTCCGTATGAGCTGTGGTTCGGTAAAAAGGCAACAACAAGATACTTTAAAGTTTTTGGCAGCAAGTGTTACATCAAAAGAACTGAAGATAATCTTGGTAAGTTTGAAGATAGAGTTGATGAAGGTATTTTTCTTGGCTATTCGACAAAAAGCAAAGCCTACACATGCTACAACAAGAGGCTAAAGAAAATTGTGGAGAGTGCCGATGTTAAAGTTGATGAAGGTAGGGAACGAGAAATAAGCTATGAAGAAAACTACCCAATTTATGAAGAGGTTATTGAAGGAGATGAGGAAAAGGAAACGGAAAAGAAACAGAAAATTGACTCAGATGATTTAAGTAGTGATTCAGAAGAGGAAGAAAACAAGAAATTCAAAATAGGCAGCTGGCAGAAAAATCATCCTAGAGAGCAAATAATTGGAGACCCCACGGTTGGTGTTCAGACAAGAAGAAGAGTAGTAAGTAACTACTCTCTATTATCCAGCATTGAGCCCAAAAATGTTGTTGAAGCAAGCAAAGATGAAAGTTGGATGACGACAATAAATGAAGAATTAGATCAGATCGAGAAAAACAAAACTCTGGGAGTTAGTACCAAGACATGCAAATAAAAATATAATCGGTACTAAATGGATTTTTCGAAACAAATTGAATGAAGATGGACAGGTAGTCAGGAATAAAGCAAGATTGGTCTGTAAAGGCTATGCACAAGTTGAAGGTATTGACTTTGAGGAAACCTTTGCACCGGTGGCTAGACTAGAGGCAATTAGAATGTTTCTGGCTTTAGCAGTTCACAAGAATTTCAAAGTTTATCAAATGGACGTGAAATCAGCATTTTTGAATGGAAAACTTGAAGAAGAGGTCTATATTGAGCAGCCAGATGGTTTCCAACTCGGTGATAATCCCAACTTCGTCTGCAAGTTGAAGAAAGCATTGTATGGCTTGAAACAGGCACCCAGAGCATGGTATGCAAGGCTAGACAACTATCTTACTCAACAAGGGTTCAAAAAAGGTATGGTGGATAGCAATTTGTATGTCAAAATAGAGAATGGCCATCTCATTGTCCTTGTTGTATACGTAGATGATATCATTTTTGGCAGCAGCAATGATGAGTCGTGTAAAGATTTAGCAAATAAGATGCGGAAAGAATTTGAAATGTCAATGATTGGTGAACTTTCGTATTTCCTCGGACTGCAAGTTAATCAAAATGAGAAGGGCATATTTATTTCTCAAGTTAAATATGTGAAAGAGATGCTAAAAAAGTTCACAATGGAGGATTGTAAGCCTGTTAGCACTCCCATGACGACAGGTTGCAAGTTGAGCAAGGATGAAAAATCTCCAGATGTTGATCAAACCATGTACAGATCTATGATTGGGAGCCTACTGTATTTGACAGCTACCAGACCAGATATCTTGCGGGCGGTTGCATGGTAGCACGATTTCAGGCTAGTCCCAAGGAGACTCATGTGACAGCGAGTGAAGAGGATTCTTCGGTATCTGAAGGGTACTATGGAGTATGGGTTATGGTATCCGAAAGGTAAGGACTTCACCCTTATTGCGTATTCGGATGCAGATTGGGCGGGATGTGTCGATGACAGAAAGAGTACCAGTGGAGGTGCATTCTATCTTGGAGACAGGTTGGTCGCATGGCACAGTAAGAAACAAGAGTCAGTCTCCTTATCCACAGCAGAGGCAGAATATATTGCAGCAACTACGTGTTGTACGCAGGTCTTATGGATGAAACAAACCCTGAAAGATCTTGGCATTAATTTCGGTGAGCCAATTTCAGTTAAGTGTGATAACACCGGTGCCATTAACATCTCAAAGAATCCGGTTATGCATTCTCGCACAAAACATATTGCTATCCGATATCACTTTCTGAAGGAGAAAGTTGCGGAAGGTGAGGTTAAGTTGGATTTTGTCCCAACTACAGAGCAAGTAGCGGATATCTTCACAAAACCGCTGCCCAAGGAAATTTTTGAGTACCTTCGCAATAAATTGGGAGTGGTCACGCTTCCCAAGAACTGACTAGCTATCGGGACCACATTCTCAGGGGAGCATTTATATATTTGATTATCTTTTTGCTCATGTTTGTAATTTTTGCTAACTGTAATAATTTGTGCCTGAGAATGTTGTGCATGGACTCAGGGGGAGTCTGCAGCAGCCCTTTGGTATTATTGTCAAAGGGGGAGAAGAATTACAAGAAATTGCACGTGTGTTGCCAACAATTCCAAAGGGGGAGATTGTTGAGCAAGGTGCAGCAACAGTATTGTCATTGTTGTCAACACAGTCAGACAGATCGGTTGATGCAGTGGACAGGAGTTAAGAGGTTCTTCGAGTATGTACGGTGATTTTCCAAAAGATCGAAGTGGCCCATATGCTAAAAATCAAAAGAAAATCACAAGGAAGAAAATATCGCGATATCGCGACATGTTGAGCAAGAAAGAAAAATGTCGCGATATCGCGACATGTTGAGAAGAAAGAAAAATGTCATGATTTCGTGACATGTTCGAAAGAAAAAGAAAAATATGCGATTTCGCGACATGTTGAGAAGAAAAGGCAAGCAGGAAAAACTATCGCGATTTCGTGACATGTTCGAAGAGAAAAGCAAGTAGAAAAAGTGTCACGATTTTGACATGTTGAAGAGATAGTAAAGAAAAACTGTCACGATTTGCGACATGTTGGAATAGAAAAAGCAAGTAGAAAAAGTGTCACGATTTCGTGACATATTGCAAGAGAGATTGTACGAAAGAAAAAGTGTCACGATTTCGTGACATGTTGGAAGAGAAAAAGGCAAGTAGAAAAAGTGTCACGATTTCGCGACATATTGCAAGAGAGATTGTACGGAAGAAAAAGTGTCACGATTTCGTGACATATTGCAAGAGAAAGTCAAAGAAAAAGTGTCACGATTTCGTGACATATTGCAAGAGAGATTGTACGGAAGAAAAAGTGTCACGATTTCGTGACATATTGCAAGAGAGAGTCTGAGAGAAAAAGTGTCGTGATATCGCGACATGTCACGTTTTCGTGACCCGAAGGCAAGAGAAAGAGCAAAGGAGAAAAAGTGTCGCGATATCGCGACATGTCGCATTTTTGACTAAAGGAGGAGAGAGAAAGTAAGAAGGCGAAGTGTCGCGATATCGCGACAAAAGTAAAGAGGAAGAGTACGGAGGCGAAAGTGTCGCGATATCGTGACATGTTGTGTTTGGGTGGGTCAAACCAAGTAAAGTAGAAGGAGGGAAAGTGTGCGATATCGTGACATGTTTTTTGTGGGTTAAAGCAAGAAAGTAGCAAGGAGGGAAAGTGTCGCGATATCAGACATGTTGTTTTTCTGGGTACAAGCCAAAAAAGAAGCAAGGAGGCGAAAGTGTCGTGATATCGTGACATGTGTTTTCCTGGGCAAATTCGAGAAGAGGACAAAGAGGCGAAGTGTCACGATTTCGTGATAGGTCGCTTTGGTGCGAGCTAAGAAGAGAATCCAGTCGAAATAAGATATGTGACAGTTAAATGAAGTTATACGGATGTGGGACGATTGAGAAGAAAATCATGTAGCTAAAATAAGAAGAGTTAAGGAAGTCGGTATGATGAGTTACGAGTGCGATTATAGAGAAAAATCATGCGACTAAAATAAGAACAGTGAAGAAGTCGAAAGATTACGGGCGATTACGGAGTGAAATCATGACGACAGTTAAGCTGAAAGGCATCAGTCGAAGACCAAACAAAGAGTCGTAACTATTAATAGGTTGCATGAGAGAATAAGTGTGTGATAAAGGAGTTACATATAGAAGTTTCTATTAATAAGTTGCATGCGAAAATATGGAAGTTAAAAATAGAGTCGAGAACTTTGTTATAAAAGGAGGTCTGCGTGGAGAATTAGAGTGTTGAAAAGGGTGAAAGTGCTAGCAAAAGAGGGTTGGAAGAGTGTCGTAAGAGAGCGTTAAGCAGAGCCGTGAGAGCCGTAAGAGTGCTGTAAGAAGCGCAGCAAGAGGGCTGTAAGAGGGCCGTAAAAGTGCAATAAGCAGAGCCTTAAGTGTGTGTGGTGTTTTGGTGAATAGCGAGAGAGGTTGGGTTAGCAATAGACCGGTCAGGGTCTTGTATAAGCGAAGGCATTTTTATGTCAATCTTATAGTTTCAAAATTGCAGTCCAAGTTGGTGCTTGGAATTAGGGGTTGGTGCTCCTTTCTGTTGGTGTAGATAAATCAGGGGTTGGTGCTCCTTCCAGTGGGTACTGGTAAATTGATTGTAAAATTGGTATTTTGCAAAGGCTGGATTTGGATGGGAGTCCAAGCAGTCATTTTTGAGGAGTAGCCAAATTGGTGAACCTCGTTACATCGTGTGTTGTGGAATGCTCTCTTGTTATACTTGCTTTATCTGATTTTAAGTTTTCATTGTTTCGGCGTTAAGAGTTGTAGATTTGAATTTAAATAGCTACACTGATTCACCCCCCCTCTCAGTGTCATTGTGAGACTAACACAAAATTCATTTCTTGTTCTAAAGTTGTAGATCTAGGTGATTGTTTGCATTTGGAGTGCATATGAAACATAAAAGCATCCTAGATTTCGCATTTTAGGGTTAAAGATCACTTTAATTTTGCATATCTAAATAGGAACAACATCTTGATGCATAAAGTAATCCTACCCTAGGTTGGCCCCTTTGGTAGAGAGGTGGACGAACCCTCCGGTTGCTCTTGTGATTTTAATCACTTGTAGGCAAGGGATTTTAAGGGTGTACTCTGCACTCTTTAGGTGAAATTTGCGTCTTTGTGTTGGCTTCTGATTTAGATTAGTAAAGTTAGTAATATTTAATATTGTTTGCACACCATAGAGAACAAGAGATCTAATAAAATTAATCACACACACTTGCACGGTTCACATTTTTAATAGTAGTGGTTGGATTTCATCACCAACCATTGCTTGAGATTTGGTGACGGTGGCAGTGATTTCCATCCACCAATATCTGCCCTAGAAACCATAGGACTACCCCCGAGAAAACTTGTTGGAGGTCATTACCAACAAGAATCTCGTTGCCCTGGCCAACCTTAGTTTTTACCTTTGTTTTCTTTAAACAAGATTAAGTTACATCAAAACACACAAGCCAACAATTCTAAAAATAATCTCACATTAATGAGAGAAAATAATTAATGAACAAGGTAAGCCACACACGGTGAAACCTAGGATTGATTGTTTTCTTTACTTTAAATTCTGAAAAAGTTTTTAGTTTGTGTGATTTAGATTAAACTTTGAATCTTTGGTTTAATTACTTTATGGTACTAACGAGACAACAAAAGAAAGTAATAAATCAAAGTGGTTTAATGGAAAACACTTCCCATCCTCCCGCTACTTCGGTAGCCAACCTATCCAATATGGTTCAGACTACTTTGTCTGGATCATCATATCCATCCCTACCTCAAGTAGGAACCCTTCCACACAATGTGGAAACAACCACCACCCACATAGACATGGACAAAGTGAGGGCCATCTACAAGTCCTCCAACTATGTCTTAGAACCCCTTAGCCAAGAGGGATTTGAAGAACCCAAATTGGCTACCACCCACCTTACCCAAGGATATCATAATTCAGGTTATGAATATGGTATGCCTTCTTCCATGAGCCAACCACAACAAAGCCCAAGTGTTCCAAACACTTACCTCACATCCACCTATTCCAACCCATTGTATGAGGAGTATGTCAATGTTGCCTCACAAATCCCTAACCACCAAGTTGTCACATCAAATGCAACTTGCACCATACCCATGTCTTCTCATCCATCATCATCCACCCCTCCATCATCTCACTTAGCCACCATACCCATGTCTTCTCATCCATCATCATCCACCTTCCCATCATCTCATCCAACCACAACCCCATCCTTTGATACATGGTCAAATCAGGAACTTACGGACACATTAGGGCTCATAAATAGGTTGCTTTCACAATGAACAAAAGGAAAACAACTGGTTAACATAGACCCTATGACCCAAGTAGTTCCAAATCAACCTCCACTCACCAATCAAAATCCAGCATGGGTTCCCCAACCTTCCATAGTGTCCATCCCTAATCCACCATCAATCCACACATCAACCATACCAATTACCATTGCCACCAACCAACCACACAACTCATTCTTCCATCAACATCCTCATCAATCATCCCCATACTTCAACCATCAATATTCACCACACACCCATCCCAATGCATTTCACAATACCATGTTGGTCACACCCCAACATCTACCATCCAACCCATCAACCAACCACCACATAATCCAAGGTCCTCACATTCTAGCAGAAGATCTTAGATTCCAGGCAATACAAAAGCAAATTGATCAGTTGATGCAAAATTCACCAGGAATAATGAGTCAAAATCTCACATTAAGCCAACTGATCCATCAACCAATCCACCCTTCGGTACCATCACCACCATATCCGACAGATTTTACGATACCAAAATTTGACAAGTTCAGGGGAACTGAGGATCCTAAGGAGCATGTGAGTTCATTTGTCCACGTATGTTTTTGGATTAGCGATGATAATGCTCTTATGCTCTGAACGTTTCCTCAAACATTAGGGGGAGATGCCATTGAATGGTACAATCAATTGCCTACACATAGTATTTATACTTTTGATCAATTGATAGATCTATTCTTGGAACGCTTCACCCTTAATATTAGAAAGAAGGTGTCCTTATCGGATATATATTATTTGAAACAATGGGATGAGGAACCTATCTATGATTTTGGAAACCGTTGGAGGGCAGTCATAACCAAGTTGCCATTCTCCCTCCCAATGGAAGAAATTATCAAACTTTTTACCAAGAGTTGCTTAAAACCCATCTCTTGGATGCTACAACTCAATACTTATAGAACATTTGAGGAGGCTTTAGCATAGGCTAGTGTCATTGAGGAGATAAAAATCCAAGAGGGTGTCATTAAGCCTAAGAAGAAAGAATGGCAAAATAGGGGCCAATACCAAAATAATCAAACTGGCCAAACCAAATCAACACAAGCCTCAATGACTAACACAACTAATCAAGTCAATCAAGTGGTCATGAGCCAGCCCGTAATGGCTCAAAAACTAGTGCAACAACAAATTACCTATCATGCGGTCCCATCAGTAACCCAAGCACCAATGATACAAAACACAACGCCAACTATGGAACAACCTACCCACCGCCAATTCAATCGGCCCCAACGTCAATACACTCCTTTAGCGGAATCATATTCATCCATATTTCGAAGGTTGTATGAGACCAATAAATTAGCCTTGCCAGACATTAGGCCCGATGATCCCACCAAAAGGCCTAAAAATTATAGAGAGCACTTGTTTTGCCCATACCATCGACAAAATGGGCATGATATCAATTCCTGCCATATGTTCAAAAACATAGTGCAAGACCTCATAGACCTAGGGGCCATTAACGTGGATAACCCCTTAGCTCCACAAAATCAAAATTTGGGCATATATCGAGACACCTCTACCTAACCATGGGGAGGTCCAACATAATGTAGGAGGTAACAATCAACAACCACCTCCTAATCAAGTAAATCATGTCCAACAATACCAAAACTTTGTAGGAGGAGAATCCATGTGGTCACTAGAGGGCAAAGGCAAAATCAACAAAAAATCCTCAACAACCTTCGAACCCACCTCCCATCCAAACATCACCAAATCCATCTCCACCAATAAATCTATCCAATCCATCCAATCAGCCCATCCTTCATCCAATAAGGCCAGTGGTAACTTTAACTAGTCGGTTAACCACTAGTTTGAAAATGGCATCAACCAAAATTTTTGTGTATGAGCTTATCCAACAATCCCCTAGGCATAGAGAAGATTTAATGGAAATACTCAAGTCAATTGAGTTAGAATCCCAAGACTCTAATGCCTTCAACAACTTTGTAGGGAGTGTTAGAACGTGCATGGAGCCATCAATTACCTTTTATGACTTTGAGGTAAAATCAATGAATTCAGAATCAGTAGACCCTCCATTGCACATAATGGCCCTAATAGACAGAAAGCCATTCAAAAGAGTACTAATTGATACCAGCTCATCAATCAATATCATTACTACCGCTGCCCTTATCCACCTCAAATTACCTCCATCCCACATTTCCAAATCATCATTCACCCTCAAAGCATTTAACGATGCTTTGTGTACCACAGTTGGCACTATTGTTTTACCTATAGAAGTAGGGGCCAGAATATTGCACACCATGTTTCACATCTTGGAAGGAGCCATGGCGTATAATATACTCCTTGGTAGACCTTGGATGAGGGAAATGAAATGTGTTCCTTCAATTCTCCACCAATGCTTGAAATATGTTCATGATGGACAAGTCCATTGCATCCCTACGGATGTCGAACCTTTTAAGTATTGTAATTTCATTTCAAATCCTTATGAATCCATGTTACCTTCCACCCATTTATTCTTGGCACCATCATCGAATCCATCCACATCATCTCTTAATCCACCTTCTTCTAATCCATCTACATCCTCTTCTAAAGCTCCTATCATAGAGGAGCTACCCATCACATCACCTCCTCAAACATCCATTTCTTCTTGTACATGTGGTCACAGTCAGTCTACTATTAGCACATCGTACATCACATCTACCCCTTCTTCTACAACCACTTCTTCTATTTCATCATTATCCCATCCTCCATATTCTAATTCCACACCGCCATCCAATCCCACTCCATCGACCGATGTTTCACAAGTCGAACTCTCAGATTGTGACATATTTAATTCACCACCATCCATAACCAATCCAGAGCCATCTGAATCCCCACCATCAACCACGCCAGCCCAAGTCAAAGTCCACATCACCAATCCTGGTATAGGTGAATATGTGGTCCAAGACGTCACCATCACACCCCTAGCCATTCCAATAACCAAATATTTTGGACGTCCTCGAGACCGTTATTTATCCATAGGCATTGTTTACGACATGAGTGCAGCTCCAAATAGCATTAAATTTGTTTATGGAGGGTTGGATTGCTCAACTGGGCAAACCCACCCGAAGAACCACAAGAGCCTAGGCATGCCAATATACCTAACATAGAGGATTTTCCCGCTCGCTACTTTAACATGTTCAATTGGCAAGGTCAAGGTCTAGGTTCCCATGAGCAAGGGATGCATGATATTTTAGAGGTCCCATATAGAGGCACCCATGATCATTCCGGTTTAGGCTATACCCCATTGTCTTCCACTGCTTCTCTTGAGCAAGCCTTTAAAAAGCTTAGCCTCAATGATGAAGATCACCCCATCCACCCATTACCCTCAACATCTTCTCTTGAACAAGCCCTTCAAGAACTTCGCATCGATGAAGTAAATGAGGATGACCCCATCAACTTCTCATATCTTGTCTTTGATTTCGATGATGAAAGTTATGAAGAATTTGAAGTCATGTCAAACGCTTCTGATGATTCTGAAGAGGAGTCACATCCCATTGTCCCCATCACCCAACAGGAAGAGTTTTACCTCCGAATGTTCCCCATCCATCATCCCATATTCCACCTACTTCTTCCACAAGAACAAGCAGACCCACCTGGTAATCCACCTTGAGCCACACACATAAGCCAAGAAATGTAACATATGTACATATTTCAAAAAAAAAAAAAAAATGCGTTGCTCATGTTAATGCCATGTCTATTACAGGGATAACACCATTCGACATCAGTTCAGCTCCAATCATTCCATCCATTCATCCATCCAAGCCACCCTTCCTTCCACTAAGTCAATATGAATCCTATTGACTTATTCACCCCACTCCGTAACCCATACGATCTGACTAGGCCAATTCCAATTGACATTAGCCTTATTGACTTGGACCAGATTTCCTCCCCACCCTCCTTTTCGGAGCTCATCCTATCCGAGGAACTGCTAAGGGCTTCGGCCAGCTATATTCCTCCTTCATCACCACATTCACCCACATCACCTTCCACTAGAGGTCTCGAGGTCTTTCAGGCAGAGTTAGGCAACGATAAGCAAGAAAAGTTGGATGACATCTTAGATGACATAAATCTGATCCCAACACCACATCAACTTGAGGAAGGCTCACACATGTCCATTGAAGATACCATCGATGTGAACCTTAGTTCGGATCCCGACAACCCCCAAGTTGTCAAGCTTGGCAAAATTTTAACATCCGACGAACAAGAGCAATTCATTGCTCTCCTCAAGAAAAAGAAAGAAGTGTTTGCATGGTCCTACAAGGATATGCCTGGCCTTGACCCTGACCTTGTTGTCCATAATCTCACCTTGCATCCTGATGCCAAGCCGGTCAAACAAAAACTTAGGAGAATGCATCCTACCGTGGCCCTCATAGTCAAAGAGGAAATACAAAAGCTATTGGACGTACATTTTATCATTCCTATTGACTATCCTGAGTGGCTGTCAAACATGGTACCCATTCGCAAGCCCAACGGGGTGATACGCGTGTGTAATGACTTTCGAGATCTAAATAAAGTGTGTCCTAAGGATGACTTCCCTCTTCCAAACATTGATACTCTTGTCGACACCTGTGCAGGCCACGAAATGCTTTCCCTCATGGATGGTTTTTCAGGATACAACCAAATTCGAATAAATCCTGATGACCAACACAAAACGGCATTCACAACACCTTGGGGAACATTTTGTTTTAGGGTTATGCCCTTTGGTCTCAAAAATGCAGGAGCTACTTACCAACGAGCCATGACTTATATTTTTCATGATTACATGCATAAAATCATCGAAGATTATGTCGATGATCTCTTGGCTAAATCTAAAACTCGACAAGAACATATTGATGTCTTGGAAAAGATTTTTGATCGACTTCTAGAATATAAGGTGAGGTTAAATCCCAAAAAGTGTGTCTTTGGTGTTACCTCTGGTAAAATTTTAGGATTCATTGTCTCCAAAAGAGGCATTGAAGTGGACCCAAATAAGGTTAAGGCCATCATGGAAATGACACCCCCAACTAACATTAAGGAATTGCGTAGCTTGCAAGGCAAAATTCAATCAATCAAATGTTTCATTGCGCAACTTTTCGATAAGTGTAGACCATTTAACCACTTACTACAAAAGGGGGTGTCATTCGTATGGATAGAAGAATGTCAAAAAGCATTTGAGGACATCAAGCGATACCTAACTTCTCTGCCAGTCTTAACTCCTCCTAGGTCGGGGGTCCCTTTTCATCTATATGTCTCAGCCACAGAGGCTGCTTTAGGGACGATGCTTGCACAAAAAAATGAACAAAATCGAGAGCAAGCAATCTATTACATTAGTCGAACATTGGTAAGTTATGAAATAAGATACGCTTATGTAGAAAAGCTATGCCTAGCAGTGGTCTTGGCCACTAAGAAGCTACGCCATTATATGCTAAGTCAAACAACCTATGTCATAGCTAGAGAAAATCCTCTACGTTATATGATGTCTCACACTTATAACAACACTCGTACCACTAAATGGATAATGCTACTCATAGAATTTGATCTCAAATTTATTAGCCAAAAATCCATTAAAGGTCAGGTTATCGTCGATCAACTTGCGGAAGCTCCACTACCTAGTGATCATCCTTTGATTATTGAGCTCCTAGATGATTCGGTATTTTTAGTCATTGAAGTAGACAATGATGTCATTCTCGAGGAAGATGTCGATATCACATTATTCTTTGATGGATCTAAGTGCGAGAAAGGTCAAGGTGCGGGAGTTGTCTTTCATACACCACAGGGGATTCCTATCCCCTTATCATTCAAGTTAGACTTCTCATGTACAAACAACACAGTAGAGTACGAAGCCTTAATCTTAGGTCTTCAATCAGCTATAGCTATGGGTATTAAGCGTATTCAAATATTTGGGGATTCTCAACTTGTAGTGAAACAGGTAACAGGAGAATACCAATGCAAAGAGCCTACCATTAAACTTTATCATGAAGTAGCAATGAGATTGCTCTCAACATTTGAATGGTATGAAATCAATAACTTACCTCGTTCGACTAATAGATTTGTAGATGCAATGGCCTCTCTTGGATCCTTGATTCCAAAGAATGACTTAGGAGAGGTACAACCCCTAATAATCTCAACAATCTCTAAAGCAGCCATTGTGCACGTTGACCCAAAATATGGACAAGACGTTTGCTTTATCCATACGGAATCATGTGAGTCTTGGTCAAGCCCAATAGTAGCCTTCTTAAAATTTGGAACACTCCTAGCGGACATGTCTCGGTCTGCCAAACATGCTTTCAAGCAAAGAGTAGCCCGTTTTGTCCTCTTGGGTGACGTGTTGTATAAACGTGGTTATGATGGAATCCTGCTTCGTTGTCTCGAACACGAGGAGGCCCAAAGGGCCATTCACGAAGCCCATGATGGTACTTGTGGTGGTCATTTTAGTGGAATGGCCATTGCAAAGCATCTTTTATGCATGGGTTATTATTGGCCCACAATGGAACATGATTGTTGCACATATGTCAAAAATTGCAAACAATGTCAAACACATACCAATTTAACTCACGTACCATCACAAGCTTTACAGCCAATACAAAGTCTCTGGCCCTTTTCACAATGGGACCTAGACCTAATTGGCAATATTTCACCCTCCTCTTCGGGACAACATACATTCATCATCACCACCACAGAATACTTCACAAAGTGGGTTGAGGCCATACCTCTAACCTATGGGACCTCGAATTGTGGATTTCATACTCCATCATATCATCTGTCACTTTGGCATTCCCTCTAAAATCATTTTGGATAATGGTAAGTCTTTCAAGAACAAGGATGTTCGAGCACTTTGCGAAAAGTATAATATCCAACATAGTTTCTCGACTCCTTATTACCCACAAACAAATGGACAAGTTGAAGCTACCAATAAGACCTTAATTGCCATTCTTAAGAAACTTGTCAAAGAAAATCATAAATATTGGCATACACAAATCCCTTTGGCACTTTGGGCTTATCGAACAAGCATCCGAACGCCAATAGGAGCAACACCATTCTCCCTGGTCTATGGAGCTGAAGCTATTATGCCTCTTGAGCTCGAGATTCCCTCCTTACGAGTTTCCTTGCAAGAATTCATAGATGATGATACAACTAGACAAGCACGACTTGACCAACTCACGCTCCTAGATGAAAGGTGAGTCAACGCATTAGAACATTTACGAGTTTATCAAGACCACCTCAAGCGTGCTTACAATGCTAAAGTCCATCTTTAAGAATTTCAAGTAGGGGATCTGGTACTCAAAGAGAACCAACAAAACACCAATGCTTTGCCACACCTTCATGACAAATTTGTAGCAAATTGGTTAGGTCCATACATAATAACTCAAAAAGTGGGTAATGGTACTTATAGACTTACCGATTTAGAGGGAATAGAGGAACCCAAACCACTTAATGTTCTTCATTTAAAGGTATTCTATTGTTAAAAGTGACACTTCATATGTATATATACATGGCTTTTAAAAAAAAAAAATTCACATAGGCATGCACACATTGCATACACTCCATTTGCATTTACATTTTGCCATGCATCTTCACTTTTTGCATTCATGCATTGTTTCATTCGCATACACCACATCAAATTCCATTGCATTATACAATTTCCATTTGCATATCAACACTCCATTGCATTAGGCATATACATTTGCATCCATCCCATCCTATGTTCAATGATCTGGCATAGTAATGATGATATGGCCATAAACAAAAAGTCAAGTTATAAAAATTGGGGGTACCTAGTTTGAAACAATCATGCAACTTTTGCAAAATACATAAGCCAACAATACCATATGCCAAAATCACAAAGCCTAGGTTTTCAGTCACTCAGCCATTTCTAGTGTAGCAAGCAACCTCCAAATGGATGTCTGATTTTCTTTAGGACCAAAACACACTTTACATACTAAGAAAGTCTTGAGCATTGCCGATTGATTTTGAATACAATCTTGAACCAACCACATTTCCTCACATCTTAAGAACATTATGAGATAGGGGGCTAGTACCATCCTTGGGTAGTACCTCAGGGTGAAAGGGAGATATCCCTCGCTTGTCCCATCATGCAACATAGTCCAAAGCAAAAATAGTGGTTTTCACCACTATCAAAATTCCTCCCAACATAAACATAAAAACATAGAGTAGTAAGGATAGGGTCAAAATTCTCATCACACTTCGGTTGAGAATCCGATTCCCCAAAGCTCTATACAAATCAACAAATTCAACATTCCAAATACCCTTGATCCCTAAAGTCGTAAGGATTCGTACTACATTCCCCGACAAGGGATGGGTAGTCATCCCCAAGGCCTAAAATATCAATCCCATTTGACTATGGAGTGAATCTCCATCGGGGCTATAGATGCTTGACTGGCAGTGGAGTAAGCTCATGCGAGGCGACATGTCTCTCCTCCAAAAAGGGAGACCTCTGAACGCACATAAGGACAGGCTAGTCTCAGGTCATCTCCATAATAGGTCATGCCTAACTTACTCATAATGGGTTAATGAACCTCACATGCACACACACTGGTACTTGATTGGATAGGGTCATTGTCATACTCAAGACTTGGTAATTGAACCTCACTCGCACACACATTTGGTCCTAAAGAAAGTTAGACAACTTAGTGAGTTTGGTTGATAACACTAGTATGTTTGAGTCTTTGAAAATCTTTCAGTCTTCCATATCAACATCCATATCTTCTTCCATATCAACATCCATATCTTCTTCCATATCAACATCCATGTCTTCATTAAAAGTCAAGTTGCAAAAATGCCAACAAATTAGGTACCCCTAATTGCCAAACAATGGACAACAAAAATGGCCAATAAAATTTCTGAACTATAAAAATATCATTCGAACACTATGCATTCCTCTCATATAAGTGCAGATTCATTATACATTTACTTGCATTAATCATCCATAACACATGTCATTTAGCTGCATTAATCATCTACATAAACATCATTCATATACATGTCATTTAGCTTGCATTAATCATCCATATAGGCATTATGCATACACATCATGATTAGCCTACATTAAGCATCCATAAAAAATTCAACACAAATTGCATAAAACATAAAAACATTCACACAAAATATGACACAAATATTTTTAAATATGCATGTATATATATATAAATCACATATACAATGAATGCCAAAAAGGCTACAAGGGAGCACCAAGGCTCATATACAAAATAGTGCATCTAAGCACTAAGCTAATGTCCATGAGAGGACCCCTGAGACCTAGTAGGAGCCCTCGGCCTAGTACTCTACCTAGACTCAGTATGCCTAGATGACTCAGCTATAGAAGAGGAAGGAGGATCCGATAATGTAATATGGTTTTGCATACACACATCCTCCAAGGAATGTGCATATGCCTCACTGGCTCGTAGATGTCGTAAGTCCATCTGATGTCGATGCTCCTTCACCAACATCTCTTCCTAAAGTCGTGTGACCGTAGCCTGATCACTAGCCACAGCTATCGCCCGCTCCACCTCTAATCGAGCTATAGTAGCCAGTGACTCCCTATGAGTCTCGAGCATAACCTCGTGCTCCTCATGAAGCTGCTCCAACTCCACCCACAACCTCACCACCTTAGAGATCTCACCCATCCCCTCATCATCCTCCCTCTCCTCCTCGACCAACCCCATATCTGGAGTCTGTTGAGCTGATCCCCTCGACCATATTTGACTCATCGATCATTGAGCCCTCATCCTCTTTGGAGTCACCCTTGACCCCAGCTATTGCCTCATCACCTATAATATTTGGTACCCATACTGGTTGGGCACCAAACCACTCCACATACTCTGGAGTCACCTCGACATCATCTACATTAGGGATCTCCATCTCCTCATCATCCTCAATCACCACTCACCATGGCTCTGCACATGGAAACATCCCCTCATCTCATTGATGTCGATACAACATCGGCTCATCTGGCACACCTTAAGGTAAGCTAAATTGCCTCAACACCCATGAGTACTAGAAGTACTCCACCTCCTCATCCCTCCACCCAACCAACCATCGAGCTTGCCTCACCCAATGTAGCTACCTCCTATCACCATCCCATCGAGCTCCTCACCATGGCCTCCATATCACATCCACTCGAGTCAACCTCGACCACATATCTCGATACCACTGGCTGGTATGCACCTCTCGACTCGATTGAACCTCCTCTACCACTACCCATCACCTAGCATAAGGCTCCCCCATCTTCCATGACTCACATGGCAACCCCTCGGGCTGAGCCACAACAAAATGCTCCCAAGCCCAACACTGTAGGAGGAAGTTGCATCCAATCCCCTTCCTCTCCCTTTGAATCACCTCATATAACTCCTGGTATAACTACACCAATAAGGTAGGCGCCCATGCATACTCTTGAGGATCCCTCAATAGATCACTCACCAACCCCAATAGGTTCCAAGGGAACCTACAACCAATGCTATTAGGTAGCACTATGTTCGCTAACACGAACATGATCAAGGTTGGGAGCGCATCCAACTCCTTCACCTTGTACATGCTCAGATAGCATATACCCCCATCTCCCATCTGGGCCTCCCACCATCGATCCCCAAACATCCTCTCCATCTCCACCTTCTTATCATGACCAACTACCACCCTCTCCCCTTCTACTAGCACCTTGAGAATGCGGTATACATCCTCAAGCGTAATAGTAGCCTCCCTAGTCGGTAGCTGGAACGTCCCCCTATCAGGGTCCCATCTCTCTATCAATGATGAGAGATATCCCTCATTGGCCCTCACCACATCAAGCCTAGCCACACCCTCTAGGCCTACCTTCCCCAACAACTCCTAATCATCAATCGTCAACTTCTTCCTCATCCCAGGAATGAGAGGAGAAAATCGATGTCGAGGCTCTATGTCCCTCAACTACAACAACAAACAATTTCATTAATACTATTACAAAAAAAAAAAAAAAAAATGCACAAGAGATAAAGTGTTTTTAAACATTATCGGGGCAAATGGTGCCTCAGCTCCGCTAGCAGCATTTGATCCCTCCGCCGCCATAGCTTTCATGCAAATTCTCACTAGCCTCACTAAGCTCACACACCCACTCCACTCCTCAGACGTAACTTCTCAAAGTCCGAAATGCACAAGTGAGCCTCATGATTCACTCAGAAAGCTATTTATAGCTTTCCCTAGTGCATTCAAGCATAGGTCTATGCCTATAAATTTGTAGGCTCACTTGGGCACTTGGGTGCACCCAGGTGCATCTGCACGCCTGCGGGACACCACAGGCGTAGCGTGCACTTGGCAACAAAATGGCACAAAGACAAAATCAATCAAAATGGTAGCTTACCTCCTCCAAATTTCACCAAATTTCATCCACACATCATGCACATCCTAAAATCAGGTTTTGTAAAAACATAAATTGTTTTGCAAGCATAATTTTTGAGAATAAACCAAATCTTCAAAATACGCTAATTGAGGCACAAAATGCAGCAAAACAATCCAAATTTTCACAAAACTCACATCTGATCATTCTGCATTATATTCTTCATCATCACATACAATTGTGCAAAAATCGAGTTAAACGAACCTCGTATCTAGTAGGTTATTCTATAAACTTGGTGATTGCAACGATGGTCATCCATGCAATTCGGTAAGATGAATAATCTACAATAAGGACACTTGACAATGATCATCATCCATTATCACATCATCAAAGATCACAATCACATTTGGCACCTCACATTTTGAGTACAACTTTGCCAAGAACAATTTGCTCAAAGGCGGTCATTGATGCCCTTTTTCATGGGGCACAAAAACATGGATAATCAAAATCACAAACACTCATTCATTTGACAACAGTCACCATACATGACATATCGGTAGGTTGATTGGTTCCATTATGGAATTGGCAAAGAAATTTCCACAATCACTACCCCACCCCTACGTTGACTTAGTCATCATGCATCTTCATAAATTGCATACTCAATGATGCCATTGTGACATCTTATTCAACAACATCGAATCATCCCAAATTTTGGGGCAACCACAATTTGATTATGATTTCCCATGATAGGATACATCTTACAATCACATGGTATTATACACCAACCCCTTTTCCCCATCCTTAACGTAAACGGTATCACATTTTACATCATTCATATCATCCACAATCACATGGTATTATACACCAACCCCTTTCCCACCGTTGGGGCATAAACGGTATCACATTTTACATCATTCATATCATTCACAATCATATTGCATTTCACACCATTCATTCATCACTGGCACAAATTCACCACATCATGCATTATTAGCACAAAAAATATTTTCAATTGGCTTGTGAGATACATTCGTAACTCATTCACCAATTGAGGGGGTAAGCTACAAAATTCCAAAAAATCTTTATTCTTTTGTCTTCAACATTAGTGCTCAAATCCAATGATAGAGAAGAATGCTTCTATGCCCATAGCCCAAATAGGTGTCTCATATTTTTGCACCATATTGTGTTTCACGCAACATGGTACAAAAAGGGGCATCTGTAGACACCAAATTACAACCACTAATCCTCCATCCTAACCATTCCACCACCCACTTGTCCACCATACACCTTTCCCACCAATTATTTGGCCCAATTCCACCTTTCCCACCTTCAAAAGGCCCACTTTAGCCCTTTCCCGCCATTTCCTAACCCAATTGAGATTATTTTAATATTATTTTATATTTAATATAATATTTTATATTATATTATAATATATTTATTATAAAATATATATTTATAAACTCAATTAACCACAACCATCCGATCCAATCTAATCCCCACCGTCCATCTTCATTAATCCATGCCACATCTAAAAAGTAATCTCAACCTTAGGATCTAATTTAATCTTAGCCACACGATCAAAAGTGTAAGGCTAAAACCCTAAGAAAACCCTAGGTTGGATTATAAATAAGGGCATTTGCAAATGCTCAAACCCTGGAACCCTGATATTAGAATTTGCATCTTGAAGAGATCATTGTTGAAGCCCTAGCGAAGCAGAAAGAGATAGAGTTTTAAAATCTAAAGCCCTAGCTAGCCAATAGGACTTCTACTATTCCAGCCATCCCCCATATCCATCCTTTCCACCTCGCCCTACTCCATTGTCATCGTCACCACTTCTGCCCATCCATCGCATTCATCGCATCCCCATGATCTACTTCTAGATTTTATCCTCACCGTAGGCGCCCTCCCAAGCTTGTGAAGCTCACTGCAGAGCTTGCCAAGCGCACGCCTATGCCTGTTGCATTGTAGGCTCACTCCAGAGCCTACGAAGCTCGCACCAGAGCCTACCAAGTGCGCATCCGAGCCTACTATTATCACCAAAACATGAATCAGAGCCTGTTACATCACGCCATCTACTGTCAAAACTGCAACAACAAAACGAGGCATCATCACAAGCAAGGTATATCTTTATTGGTTTTATTCTGTTACATGATTTGTAGATTTTGCATGCCATTTGATCTATTTTTAGTTAGGGTTTACTGATGTCTGAGGGTCTCACACTGTGGAGCCCTCACAGGTGTTATTAATCCCTTTCTCTATTTTTGTGTATGCAGATCTGCAGATTCTACATATTGTTGAACGGTTGTTGAAGCTGGAGTGGTCCGACATCGGATACCTGAAGCCCACTCATTCCGTTGGAAGCGAGGACACACTATCTGAAGACACTTCATTGTTGTAGCTAGGGTTTCGGAGAACCCTAGCATTTTGTAAATCTTTGTATCAAATACTCACTGAGTACAGATTGTATCAAAAGGAGTTTATTGGCTCCCCCCGCTTATTGAATAAATCTATCTATTTTGTGCAATCTTGTGTTTATTTGGGTCATTTGATTTCTTTATTGTTTAAG
Organism: Wollemia nobilis; assembly: GCA_028583015.1. Classification (NCBI taxonomy): domain Eukaryota; kingdom Viridiplantae; phylum Streptophyta; class Pinopsida; order Araucariales; family Araucariaceae; genus Wollemia; species Wollemia nobilis. Next base: position 1,410,829 of record JAQPPZ010001668.1, on the reverse strand, counting down.
TGTCGTGTTTTCGTCTTCACACTTACAAAACCTAGTCCAAGCATGTATCAATCAACTCAAAATGTTTCCAACAATGCTCAACAACAAATCTCACATAAAAATGATACTCATGTTCTCTTCTAACTCAAGTTCAAGTTCTTTGCACAACCAATGGGCTTCAACAACAATGCTTATAAAACAAAGTTTAATCACAACTCTCAATCCATAAAACCTTGAAATATTAAACCAATCACTTTCGAAAAGGAAACCACAATCAATCCTTTTCACTCAAAAGATATTTTCAGAAATCAACCACCATAATCAATCAATAGGAGAATGTGCCCATACCGTTTATGAAGATGAAGAAGCCTCTTTGGAAATTTGCTACAATCATAATATTCTTTTGCCAATATTCACAAGGGTTAGAAGATCACAAAATAATCAAAATTACTCCACTTCACAATAATATTCACCAAGGATTTTAATTAGAAAACCTTCTTAAGAATTAATGCACAACTTCCTTATCACTCCTAAAACCACTTGTACCATAAAATAAAATAAATCAAAATATTGCATAACCTTGTCACTCCACAAACCACTTATACCATAAAATAAATCAAATATTTTATATCCTTCCTTTCAAAACTTTTGCGCTCAAAAATAATCACAAAGCTTTCTTAAGTAATATCTCACATTAATCAAATATCAAACCTTATTAAAATATTAAAGCTTGCTCAACCTTATATCTCAACACAAAAATTACTTAATTATATTAAAGCTTGCTCAAATATTATATCTCAAGCTTTCATTGGTCTTCTATTCTGATTGTTGTTCCATATGTATCTTCTTTGTGCATTGTTCCTCTCTTTGTTGAACTCTTTGTTGTCCAGCTCATCCTCTGATGTCCCAATTTTACCTAAACTATCTTCTTTTGAAATTTCTTCTTCATCAAGACTTGAAGTAGATTCTTTTTCCTATTTATTTTGAACATTTCCAAAGCCAAGACCTGTTGAACATGATGTTCATTGTTATCCACATATGAACTTATCCAAGTTATTAGAGATATTTGTGAATTTCTTCATCTTGATCTTGGAGTCCTTTAACTCTTATTTTAGAGTAGCCACTTCTTGTGCTAACTTCTCACATTCCAAAATATTTTCTTCTAACTTATCCTTGAATTTTCTTGCCTTAGCCTTTGACTTCTCTAAATCCTCTATGAGCAATAACCTTTCTTCATCACATTCTTGAAACTGAATTTCAATCTTGGAGTGTTGCTTTCTAACCTTATTTACTATGTCAAGGGCATAGATAAGTTCTCCCTTGAGATCATAACCATTCTCTACTAAATAATATTCTATTTATTTGCCTTTGTCTTTATCATTACTTACTTTTGGCTTGTCTTCTATAGGATCACTTTCTTTATCTTTCAAAACCATTAGAAGATTCTCATCTGGTCTTTCAAGTGCATATTCAAAATCATCATCATTGAAACTATAACCATCCCTAGTGCAATCATCTTCAAGATGTCCAAGTTTACCACATATAAAACACTTGAGAATAACTGGAGTCCTTTTCTTAACTGGATCTTTCTCTTTAACCATGAATATGACTTCATCTCTATCATTGTATGAAAAACTAGCATCACTATCAATTGAGTACTTGCATTTTTTGCATAGTAGCTTCTATTTTGTCTTTGGAAGAACTTATTTCCTTGTCTACTTTGTCCATCCTTGATTTTATTTTGGTACCTGTGTCTTTCTGATTCCCTGTATATGTGATCCTATTTTTCTTCATCATTATTGTTCTTTGGCTCTTTGCATTTTGTTGCATAGTGTCCATACCATCCACAATTGAAACATTTGATAGATCTTAGATCTATGGGTCTTTTGTAACCTCTATCTCTTTTGCCATAATTTGCTTCTTCATTATTGGATGACTCACTACTCGATTCTATCTTCTTTCCCTTTTTCTTTTTATCTACTTTGAAAGTAGCTTCTTTTAGAGGAATAGGATCTTTTGTTCTTATCTCAAAAGTAGTAAGCATGCCAAGAAAATAATTCCTTGTCAAATAATCACTATCAATTGATGTTTCTATAGTAAAAACATTTTCACTATACCTTTTTGGAAGAGTCCTCAAAATCTTACCACAAGCATCAGATTCATAAACCTTCATTCCAAGACCTTTCATCTCATGTACAAGTTCATCAACCTTGTTGAGATAGTCATGAATGTTTTCATCATCCATCATTCTTAGGTTCTCAAATTCTCCTTTGATATTTTTGATCTTAACCATTCTAACTCCTTTATATCCTTCATATATTTCATGTAGAAGTTCCCACATTTCTTTTATTGTTTTACATTCCATAACCTTCATAGATTCTGATCTATGCAACCATTTTATAATTTCATTCATAGCTCTTGAATTTGCATGCATTATAAGATTACATTCCTTATCTTTAGGAGGATTGGATGTTGAATCATATCCAAGATCCACTGCATCCCAAACTTCATTGCCAAGTGCCATCAAGTAAAATCTCATCAACATACACCAATATAAGAAGTCACTTCCATAAAATACTGGTACTGCATTATTGAAGGGTCTATCTCTTTGATCCTTTTGATCCATTGTGTTCTTAGACCAATTTTCCTTCAAGATGTCAAAATATTCTGAAGGAACCCACTCTAATATGAATTGAAGAACACAAGTTTATACTGAGATGGGGGGGGTGAACAATATAAGACCCCTTTTTACTTTTTCTTTCAATTCAATATTATACAGTGTATAGATAGCGATATCAATAGCAATAATCAAAGTAATGCACAAAACACCATATACAATAGAGACACCATAATTTACGTGGTTCACCCAATGTGGGCTACTCCACGAAGAAAATATTTTACTAAAATTTTCTCAATCAATATCTTTGGTAATCCTTCCCAATTACAATGTTTATGGACCTCTATCCAAAGGAGATGTTGATCTCCTAATCTCAAGTTCATGGATCCCTTCCATAGGAGAACTCTTTCTCCTTCTACTCTGGATAGTGATCTTCTAGAAGACTCTGTCTCTCTGTTACACTAACTAGTGGATCTCTCTCTAGTTGAAGACTCCTCACTCAGATCTATCTTCAATTGTCCTGGCTATTGGATCTCTATCCACTGAGACTCTATCCTCTATACTTAATCACCTCCAAAGCTTTGTATCAATAGGTTCACTCAGAACCTTCTCAAATATGCTCAACAAGCTCACTTAGAACTTGTCCAAATCTACTCAACAGGTCCACACAGAACCTGCTCAAATCTACTCAATAGATCCACACAAAACCTATCCAAATCTACTCAACAAGCTCACTCAGAACTTGTCCAAATTTGCTCAATAGTTCCACACAGAACCTGCTCATTTTTTTCTCAATAGGTCCACATAGAACCTGTCCAAATATGCTCAACAAGTCCACATAGAACTTGTCCAAATATACTCAACAAGTCCTCTCTAGGAATTTCTCAAATCTGCTCAATAAGTCCTGTATAGGACTTGCTCAAATCTGCATAGCAAGCTTCCACAAATGCTTACTCAAAATCAGTCCACAAGCCTTCTCAAAGGCTTGTCTCAAATCTGCTTAACAAACTCACACAGAACTTGTCCAATCTCATAGAATCATAAAGATAATTGTTAGAGACTCAATATGTTCTATACTTAATTCTCAATAAATATCTCAACTCAATTTCATAGAAGCATAAAGAGAATTTTTAGAGACTCAATATGTTATATACTCAAATCCCAATATCAACTTAAATCAATCTCATAGAAGCATAAAGATAATTGTGAGAGACTCTATATGTTCTATACTCAAATCTAAATCTCAAATTAAATCAATCTCATAGAAGCATAAAGAGAATTGTTAGAGACTCTATATGTTCTATTCTCAAATATCAATCTCAACTCAAATCAAGAATATAGAATAGTTTGTTTTATGGAACTTGAACAACAACATGCATCCACTTGACTAGGCTCAATAAACTCAACTCAACCAAGCACCTCAATGAACAACCCTTTCTTACAAACGCTAGTCCAAGCATGTATCAATCAACTCAAAATGTTTCCAACACATAACAATGATACTCATGTTCTCTTCTAACTCAAGTTCCAATTATTTGCACAACCAATGGGCTTCAACAATAATGCTTATAAAACAAGGTTTAACCACAACTCTCAATCCAGAAAACCTTGAAACATTAAACCAATAACTTTTGAAAATGAAACCATAATCAATCCTTTTCACTCCAAAGATATTTTCATAAATCAACCACCATAATCAATCAATAGGAGAATGTGCCCATACCTTTTATGAAGATGAAGAAGCCTCTTTGGAAATTTTCCACAATCACAATATTCTTTTGCCAATATTCACAAGGGTTATAAGATCACAAAATAATCAACATTACTCCACTTCACAATAATATTCACCAAGGATTTTAATTATAAAACCTTCTTAAGAATTAATGCACAACTTCCTTATCACTCCTAAAACCACTTGTACCATAAAATAAAATAAATCAAAACATTGCATAACCTTGTCACTCCACAAACCACTTATACCATAAATTAAATCAAATATTTTATATCCTTCCTTTCAACACTTTTGCACTAAAAAATAATCACAAAGCTTTCTTAGGCAATATCTCACATTAATCAAATATCAAACCTTATTAAAATATTAAAGCTTGCTCAACCTTATATCTCCCACAAAAATTATAATCAAACCTTAGCAAAATATTAAAGCTTGCTCAACCTTATATCTCCCACAAAAATCATAATCAAACCTTAGCAAGAAAATATTTTAATTAAAATATTTACCCCTGAAAATATCACAGTCAGAGTGCATACCTCAAAGGAGCCCTTGAAGGGCCTTTGCGTTTCGAACCTCTGCCCACCATGTTGCCAAGTGATAGTTAAGCCGCGTGAGCTAACATTGCTCATGTGAGTGCCTTGGTCACTCTCTTCCTTAAACTACGTGTGCTTTCCTCAAAAGGTGCCAAAAATTTAACTGTCCACGACTTGACTGCCCATGTCACACTCTAAGAAATTCGTTGCGCAATATTCAGATGTAGAAATACTTTGGGTTTTCAAAAATCATGCGACAAACCTTAGGTATCTTAAATGTAAAACCTTTGGCTTATTTATATAATCCATCCTTCAATGCAAATACGTTGGCCCTTTTAACATTACCCTTGTGACGACGATGACGCCAATAAGAAAGGAGGGAAAAACATTTTATTTAATTTTAAAATTAAAATTAAAATTTTAAATAAATTAAAATTTAAACTAAACCTTTAAAATCAAATTTCTCCATCACTAGGGCATCTTTTCTGATGAAATGAAAAGCCAACTTGGGTTTTAAGAAAAACCCATTTCAAATATTTCATCCATTGGTTAAAAAAAAAACATTTCCTTGCCTTCCTTGGTTTTCATAAAAACCTTTTTCTAAGCTTCCCTTGAAGCTCATTTTGGAACCAAATACCATGCATCCCTTCTAGAACCTTTGATCAAAACCTTGGCTTCTCATGAAGCTCTTTGTGGAGAAAAATCATAGTGCTTACTTACATAGGTCCTTTTGATATCAATGACAACTTTTAGCTTAGGGACTCAAAATGTCCAACAATATCTACCTCTTAGAGTTATACCATCAAAGGCATATTAAAGGAACAAATACCATCAACCTCTTGGTTTATCCATACCTACCAAGACTAGGCCATACTAGAACCTTAGGGGAAATAATTTTTCTTTCAAGAGGGAATGAGTTTTATTCCAAGTAAGTTGGCTTACCCTTGACACACCAACAATTGGCTTTTGCCTCTTCTTGTCCAACCAAAATAGCACTGGGGGGAGTCAAATTGTGTCATTTTCATACTTAATAGTAACTTTATCCCTTTCTAGTAGTTATTGCATGACCATGCAATATTCAATGCCCTTGACCCTAATAATTCATGATTATCCCTTATGGTCAACATGTTGTGAAAGGTGTAGTAGTAAGTAATGTTGTTAATTAATGGTAGGTCAAAGGATCTACCCACAAATATGTAAAATTCATAAAGTTTTCTTTTATTTAATTGACTTGACTATATTTTTTCTTACAAGAGGGAGTGTTGTGTGCAAAAGGTATGACTTGGTACACCAATTCCAAGCCTTGACTACCCAACTCTAGGAAAGGGGTCTAAGCCTCAACATTGATAGCACAAACTTTTGAATTGAATAAAACTTTAAAATTTGAAGGGAAGACATGGCAAAAACAACTCAAAATAAATTCAAAATATTTTTTAAAGTGATGAAAGTATAAAAATATTTGTTCGTATTCTAATTTAACTTTGAAAATCCCCAACAACTTTTCTACATCTAAATGGAAACATGGAAGTTGTTTTTTCTAAGATTTTTTTTAAAATTACTCTATAATAAAGTAAGAAAAAGATATGTTATTTTAAAAATGCCATCCAATTATTGTAGGAAACTTGAATTAAGGGCATGCATATGGAAAATCATAAAGAAATTAATTATGTACCCAAACATTTTTCCAAATGGATTAAGTGAGATATTTTATATATTCATATCTAGGTTAAAAAAAATTAAGTGTTGAGAATTCTTGGAATATGACAAGCCTACTATGATTTATAAAAAATAGTCCTTGACCACCAAAAATTATTAACTAACTGAAATGAATCTAGAAATTACATTAAGAATAAGATGATGTGGTCAAAACCCATTGTGAATATAAAAATTGTAATTACTATTGTTGCTATAAATGTTTCAACTAGAAATCAAATCCTTACAAAGAGTGTATATTAAGTGTCTCCAGTTGACCAACAAACTTTAGAATTAAACTTTAGTAGTGAATGATTCTAATGAAGTCAATATATTTATACTTTCATGAAGGATTACTTAAGCTTTATGATTTAAAAGTTTGTTACTTTCATAAATTTGGTGTGTCTTTTTCTTAGATAATAAAATTTTTAGAGTTGTATTTTTGTGTACGTTGAATAAAAATTATAGGATTTTTTTGTTTTAGATTCAAATTAAATGTTTTCAATTGGATCTTTATAGTACTAATATTGTTAGATTATGGCTATAATAAATCTATGTATCAAACTATAATGATCCATCCATATTTCTAATATGAATAACATAAAACAACATTATAAGAATGAGCACAAGTTGAGTGTCAACCTTTCTCTTGTCTCTTCCCATTATTCTACACTTAAACCCTATGTAACAAATCTATTATAATATCTACACTCAATTATCAATAGAAATTTATTATAGTGAGTCATGAGGTTGCCAAGGAATAATGGGTTGGTATTTCAAATTATTTTCTAAATCTAATATTATTATTTTTTTTAAAAAGAAAGAAAGTAAACACACTTGCAAAAACTAAATACACGTAAATAAAATGAAATAATACCTATAAAAAATAAAAACACAATTAAAATAAAACTACACTTATAGAAATTAAATGTATACTTATAGAAACTAAAGAATTTGCCCAATTTTCTATGATCAAATCTTATTTTAAATATTATATGTCAACCTATATCACCCATTTGACTACAAATCCTCTCAATAGAGAAATAATTTCCTATGATCAACTCCTATTTGAGAGACCTTAATTCACTAAGTATGTCACGTACTTTCCCCACATATATTCTTAATGAAGAATAGACTATGAATAGTTTCTTGAATCCCAAACAATGACGCTAAAATTATGATTCACTAGAAATCCTCTAAAGCATACATTCATCATAGCCATATAAAATAGAATAGAAGATCATGAAATAAAGAACCATAATAGATAGAAAGGAGAGATATATAAAATAAGAAACATAAAATACGACGGCTAGTAGGCATTCTCATGATCTCACATCACAAGTTAATACAATGGATTAGTCATTATTGGATATTTATATTGCTATCTAATACCTAATTAAATTATAACTACAAGTCAACTTAACCTTACCTGAAGGTTAAATTATAATATGTTAAATATATTAACCTATTTGATCATATAGTTGTTTTATCAAATATCACTAAGGGTGAATACATCAAAATTTTCCATAGGCTATATCAAAAGCAATTGTAGGAACTTCATAACTATTAGAATTGGCCTAATAAGATCAGATTACATATATTTCAACAACCATCCAAAATCTAGATTAAGGGACCTAGGAGAATAGGAATAAGAGATGTTAAAAATCCACCCATAATGAATATTCAAATGGGCCAATGAATCTTGCTATCTTATCTTGTCAAAGGTAGATGAACTAGATCAATCCTTTCATAAAAATATAGTCTTGAATATAAATTTTTAGCTCCAAGATGTTGAGATTGCCATGGAAATATTCTTGATATACAATCTAGTGGCCACAATCAATCCTCCATAGTAAAAAAGAACCAAATGAATTGTTAAGCAATAGGTAGATATTCAAATAATCCACCCTAATGGTTAGAAAGGGATCTTTAGGAATAATATATACCTTACTATAGAGGGAAAAAATTGTGCACCATGTACGATTCTCGACTAGATCTTCGAGGATCCAAGGTGAACGTGGTGGCTGTTATAACTCTACACTCGGGGATACAAAAAGGTTTCACTAAGAACAATTTTAGGTCTCATTCCAAGTCCACGATGGAAATGTTTAATGTGTCAATTAAGAAATAACCTATGTTTAACCTATATAAACTAAACTATGCAAATAAAAGAGTGATGAAAGTCACACAAGATGCAAAAAAACAATGTCTAACCCTAGTATGATTTTTTTATTCAATAATCTCCAATTTTAAGTTGCAAGAAATGAAATTACTTTTCTTTGAGGAAGGGTACAAGTGAAATGCACAGACAATACTAAACCCTAGATGCACACTATATGCTCTTATTTTTTGAATGCCTAAAAGGAATGTGATCAAATGCTTTTCCTTTTATTTATATCCTAGGTTTGAATATAAATGAACAAAAGCAATAAAAAAAAAACCTAGAGATCAAATAGGGCTCTTACTTCAATAGATGTTTGATCCAAGCTCTATCTTGCATAAAAATATCTCATAATTTTAACCTATAAAAACAACTTTACAAAACCCTAGAAAGTATGATTGTGCTAGGGAGCTTGGTTAGGCCACTGTGTAGTAGAGCTTGGGAACACACAGTCAAGCCCCATAGGTCATTTTAGTTGAACTTTAGAAATCAAGAGTGAATGTTGACCTTTTTTGGAAATGAAAAAAAAAATCCAATGAAATAGAATAGTGTAAAAAACAAAATGTAAACAACAATATTATATCCTAAATGCAACATACAAACACAACCCTAGGGTTTGGGAGTGAACATTACCCCCAAAATTGATGTAGCCAAAATCATGCCTGAAGAAACTTGCCAAAGATCACTTAAACACTTGGAGAGCATGCAAATTTTAAAACTTGCAAAAGAATTCATGATTAACCTCTTAGTTTACTAGTTATTATGCTAGTTAATCCTTTCAAAAAAGAATATTTGAAACCCTCTATTTATAAGGGATTTAAAACACAAATAGGTAGGGAAACCCTAAGGGAGGACCAACCTTAAAGAAGTCAGCTTTAAAGTTGGGTTTTCTAAGAGAAAAAAACTAACTTGCCAAAATCGTGCCCCGTAAAGGTCAATCATAATTTTGGGAAAACTAGAATAAATAGAAGAAAGAGGGGAGAAGAGGGGTCCAAACATGCATTTGGGAAATTTGGAGGGTTTCTCTAATATTCTAGGGAAAATGACCCACTTAGGTGGGTCAATTTTCCATGTCTACATTGTAACCCCTCTTTGAGGCATTTATGGTCTAATAAATGCATCAAAGAAGATGTAGACACCTACGGGTAAAGAAAAACAAACAAAAAAGGGGTAGCTAGTTTAGAAGAAAAGGATGGTATAAAAATAGTGTTAGTTCAGAGACTTTCATATTTTTACATGCAAATCAAGGCATTAGGGACATTAATGCCTCTCAAGCGAGGGTCCCCCCTCGAGTTTTGGAAGAAATTTAAAATATCTAATGAAACTCAAAATGGTAAACATAGAAGAAGAGAGAGCAAAAACAACAAAAAAAAAGAGAGAAAGAGAGAAATGAAGAAAAAAATGCAAAAGGTGTGAAAACCCTAATTTATTTTCACTGTGCAAAGAAGAAGAAAAGGGCTCTAGAGAAAAAGGATAAATGTTGCTACCCACACACCATTCAACTATTGAGAGGGGTGAGGTCGATGCATCAAAGGAGCAAGCATGGGTAAGGACTAAAATCCTCCCACTAGACTAGGTTAGGTTAGATTTTAGTTCCTTTTTAGCATTTTTTTTAATTTCTTTAGGAATCACCGAGTGCGACCCCAACACGGTTTTGGGATTTGACCATGATTTTGGTTGGTTTACCGTAGTGACCAAAATTGCAGCCCAAAACTACAAAGCACAATTTCACGAGATCGAACTTTATAAGGAAGGGGCACAATTTTGATGAAAAGGAAAAATGATGAAATCACACCCAAAGCTAGAGGGGCATGATTTCAGAAAAGAGAAAGAAACAAAGCAAATGAACCAATGAAAAAATGAGAGAGAAGATAGAAGAAAAGCAAGACTAGGAAGGATGAAGCAATGAATTTAAATTGTAATTTGGTTAATTATAAATTATTGCTATGCATGTTGAACTAATTAAAAATTTATTATGTTTTTTGATGCAACATGATGTACTAGAGAGTCGCGAGTGGTGATCGGGATCCTTGGATGTGGATCTAGAAGGCATCTCATAGGAAATGTGGAGTATCCTAGAGGTAGTTGGGCTACATCATCTAATGAAGTTGCCCTAGGTTGAGGTAGACCAAGTGCTACTTATAGCGTTGGTAGAGATATGGTATCTAAAATTGTCAACCTTTAAATTATCAAAAAGAAATATGACAATTACACTAGAGGATGTGTGGTGCATCTTGTGCATCCCCATAAGGGGAGAGTAGTATATAGAGCATGAGGATAGTGGGTAACACTATAAATATTTTTTGGAGGCTAGACCCACTAGTTGTGAGAGAGCTTGATCCTGCTCAATGAGTTAGTAGTGTGCTATGAGGTTGATGCTTTGATGACCATGCTCTATTGAGTGGTGGTGGGATTTTTGATATACCAGACAATTCAATGATACCTTCCATGGGCACTGGTGGGGGTAGTGGTAGAGATGCAAGACTAGCAAGTTTAGTTTGCATGGGATCCAATGTGTTGGCTCGATTATACAAGATATTGTACATTATTATGTACAAATGACATAGAAGGATGGTATATAAAACCTTGCTCCATGTATGGTTCTGGGAGAACATATTAGTCTAACAACCATATGCACTATTAGGGCCATTTCCCAATCCAAAGTGGCTAGTAGTATATAGATGGGACAAGAGCTATGAGTGAGTCTAGAGGATGTGTACCAGGATCCTGCCACTAGGGAGGTGGGTAATAGATGAGCTATGAGAACACAAGATCATATAGTAACTATGGCATCTACATCTTGGTTGGATGGAGGATGTAGAGGAGTTGGCTAGGGTTAGGAGGATTAGGTGGGTCTCTACAAAGAAGGGGGAGCTAGATATTTTCTCATTCGATTAGGTCTAGTGGTAGTTCAATATATTCTAGGAGATCTTAAATTTAGGAGCCTACTGGTACAAGCAGGTATGAAGGGACCCATCAAGAGTCATAGGGGATATTTATATGGGGATATGGGTAGAGGAGGACCTAGATGACCCACTCTATGTGGATATAGGGATGTATGATGTCAATGTGGATCTTAGGTATCAAAGATGGTACAAGGGTATCATGCCCTCGAGGATCTCCCCACCAGTATCAATGTAGAGGTACTAGATTATGGGTTGATAGATGTAGTTGGCACTGCAAGAGGATACTCGATATTCCATAGAGTGATAGTAGTAGGATTCAAGTTTCCCATAATAGAAATCAACATTAGTCTGAGTAGAGATAGTGGCAACAACCACCACCACTGCTAGGACTAGGGAGGTAGGAGGAGTAGGAGTTGCCCCCATGACAACTAGAGTAAGGCCAAGCAATGTGGTTGGAGAGGCATCTACATCAATAGTAGTTAACCCAAGCAGGACCATGGGTTAGGATGATCTAGAGAGAGGGATAAATACACTAGAGGCTCAAATAGCAACCCTATGGAGGGATATGGACATACTTTTAGAGGATAGGGCTAAGAGTATTGAGGGTTTGTAGAGTACCTTGGGCACAATATAAATAGAGTGGGATATAGCACAAGAAGAGGCAGACTACCTTAGGGGAGAGGTGAGCTGACTAGGCTAGGAGTTGCAGAGATCTTGGGTAGACGGGATGGCTATTGTGATCAAAAACCAATAGGGTGAGGGGATCCACCTATTATAGGTGGATCTATAGAGGGCAAGAGAGAGGCTAGAGGTTATCATGCAAAGGGTAACCTTCTACCAAATGATGTAATTCCAAGCAGTTATAGCAGAGCAGTGAGTGCAACCACCTTCATCCCTTTAGACATAGAGCTGGTCTTAGTCCAAAAAATGGGTAATCTCATGATCTATGAATATTCACCCACCAAGGCCATCTCTAGTGGGTGGAGTAGAGGATATAGGCTCCTATATCTAGGGATAGGGTTAGGGTGACATGCTAATTTTGAGTGTAGCATGCATCCCTAAGGAGGGTCAAGTGTGCAAGGTTTAGACTGTGGTACATCGATTGAGTAGACCAATGTACCTCACTGCTTTGATCTCGAGTAATATCATGTTGCTTTGATATCAAGTAATATCATGTTGCTTTATATTTTTATATGTTTTTATGTGTTTTTATATTTTTTGTATGCATGAATGAACACAAAATAATATAACTATGGAATGAACTAACCTAAAATGCAAACGTATGAATGCAATAAAGTTAATGTGAGGCATGAAATGCATGGATGGAAGAAGAGAAAGAAGAAATAGGGAAAGAAGAGATAAAAACAAGGGAAAATACACCTCTATCGAAAATCACACTCCACAAAAATGGACCATGACATCGACATAGAGTGAAATCATGACCCATATGGACAAGATGTGGTTTTGAAATAGGAGAGGAAAAGGGAGAAAAAAATGAAGAAGAAGAATAAAAAGAGGAAGAGGAAGAAGGAGAAAGGACAAAAAATGAGAAGAGATTTAAAGTATGATTTTTGAATTAACATAGACCATATCAGATCAACATGATCAAAAAACATAGATAAATTGAAAAAATAAAAGAGTGGAGTGAAACCCTGTAGGGAGGTATGCTCGTAAATGACCAATATGGATGTTTACCCTCATGTGTGGCCATGAAACTATCTTGTAAGGGTGTAATACTATCAAGAGATGGTCAAATGTGGAGTGGTACCTAGTATGGGTGTAGTACTCGCTAAGATGATAAAAGAGAAAGAGATACTCGTTAGGATGTATGCTTGTAAATGATCGAGATGGATTCTACCCCTCATGTGTGGCCATGAATTTGATCTTGTATTGGTTGTATTATGTGTGAATGATGTGCCATAGTGATTTCTACCTGATAGGGGTGTGGTGTGTGCAAAATATGAGTGGGCAAAAGAAAATGCAACAAAATAATGTGAGTGTGTGTGTTAGAAGAAACAAAGAAGAAAGGAGATGAAAGTGAGGAATGAATGAGCAAATAAAAGTGTGTGTGTGTATCCATATTGTGTTTTTGATGGTTAATAAGTGTGCATAAAATAGCCAATGGCCATATGAACACCATAAATAATATTCATACGATATCTACCCTATTCCACAAGGATCACTTGACGATCGATAAATCAAGAAGGAGGAAGTGTGAAAGCAAGAAAAACATATATCCTTATCTTGAAAAAAAGGAAAAATAAAAAAAAAATATGGAAAGGGTAAGTATATACCAAGAAGATAACTATACTCCTTGACTTGGAGAGAAATTTATGGTCATTTCTAAATTTTCAAGGTCAAGGAATATAAGAAAAAGAGAAGAATATCAAAAAAAAAAAAAGGAAAAAAGAAGAAGAGGAGAAGAAAAGAAGAAGAGATGGACAAAGGTAATGATGAAAAATGCATAAATGTGGACCCTAAATTTGGGAATTATTTAGGCATCATATCCCTAGTGAGAATGCAATGCATATGACCTATAACCTAACTAGGTGTCATCACTTGCCATTGTCACAAAATCCCTAAAAATCTATGAGCAAGCAGTCATGCAAATATGAACAAGCAATAGTATGAAAAATAGAGAATGCAAATGGAACAAAATATTAGGCAGACCATGCAAATTATGATAGGTAGTCATGCAGTATGAGCAATCAAACCAAATGCAATATGAAATCTAAGCTAAGTGTAATATGAGATGAATGATGATGGTGGATCATGCATAATATCTTTTTAGGTGCATTATGTTCATTGGTTCTTTAAGTTCTTTACCATATAAAGAAGCTAAAATATAGGCCCTTGAGCCAAAATTGGTTTTTATGACAAAGGGACCTAGCCAATTAGGATGAAACTTGTTTTAAGTAGCAAATCCACCTCCAAGAAGAAGAAGAAATAATATGGATTTGCATAATTTTGTCAATTTTTTCAAATGTACAATTTTGTAAAAACGTACAATGTAGGGTTGTAAATGTACAATTGGGTGTAATTGTACGAATTCATAAAATGTACAATTAAAGTGCATTAAATTAATTGGAATGTTCATTTAAGGTAATTTGATAAAAATCAAAGTTAGACTTAGTAAAACCTTAAGGCATTAGTTATTTTGAGATATTGTGGGAAGACAAAGTGTTGGGGTCTGAATTGACATCAAGGAAATATTGAACTGTGACTATGAATCTATGACATTCTGGAAGGTGCACACCCGCTAATCACAGCTCAAACCCCGACATTGGATGGATCAAAGATTACTTCAATCCAACCTCCAGAGTAGGTTGGTATACCTTGTCAACTAATTGTGTGTTGACTCAATTAAGCTCAGTTTAAAATGTAAGGTTAGGGATAGAAATAGGGTAAGGGTTAGAAACAATTGAATGAATAATGGTTGGATAAAGCTAACAACATTGACAACTATAAAGAACCTTCTGATAGATCACATTTCCAGTATGCCACACTTGTAACTAACAACATTCAAAACAAATGATCTTCATCATTACAAAACCAGAAAATACTTAGAGAACTATTTCAAACATCTAAAATGTTAATAATCCAAATAGCAGAATTAGATCAACATTTAAACTAACAAAAAAAGAAGCTCTCTATAGCATTTGTTTAAACATGAAGCATTCCAATTTACCCTAAGTCAACAATCCAATATCAACAGAATTGACTAACCATAACAATAGTAGCAAAAATGAATTCATAGATTAAACTCACAAGAAAATGAAGACAAAAGCTTGAGGCAAACATCCAAGTAATGCTCCTTCTATTGATTTCTCAAAAAATTTACAAGAATAGATCAGGAAAACACTCTAGAGCCAACCCTTCAAATTGAGGGTTCGACCTCTTTATATAGATTTTACAATGAAAGTAGAATAAATAGGAACATTACAAGGATTTTCATGCTAGATCAACAAGGTGCTGAGGTGGCAACCTCTTATTTGCTTATAGGAAGAAATAAAAGAGTTACGCTCCATGAAACTCTACAACTCTGATCTCTACAAGTTGCTCGACCTTCCATGGAATCTGGTTGCTGCACTAGTTGTAGGTTGATCTGGTCCATCCCTTATTCTTGACTAGGCTTCTCCACCATAGATCTATAACTAAAAATATTGGTAGATCTTGATTTCTATGATGCTTGGTCTCCCTTGGTTCTTTCTACTCACAAGTAGCAATAATGTAGGTTGGGGGGTTCAACCTCTTTATCAACATGGAATATTTCTCTTTTAATGGACTCAGATCTTCTCATCCTAGCCTTTGATGTACCTTTGAATGGTTCAGATGAAAGATGACTTGGCACATTTAGAACTTGTGAAGTCTCATACTTTTTCGACTTCAAAATATGTTGCTTGAAATTTTTCTAGGCTAGGTTTGACCATGTTGACCATGGAATGAAAGCCTAGAGGTGGCCAAAATCCTTTAAATTCCTGCGATGTCTTTTGTCTTTGAAAATTTTCTTTACTAGTCACCTTCTAAAAATCCACTCCTTGAAATTCTACTAAGTCAGGTTTGACCATGTTGACCAAAATTTTGCTTTGTACCATGGGTGCATAGAAAATAACTCATGGAGGGAAAAGACTTCTCATTGGGTCATATTTTTTTAAATTTCAATTGACTAGTTTGACCATGGATTTTATTCTTGGTGAGATTTTGAATACACTTCATATGGACTTGTCTTTGCTTTCTCCCTCCTCCAATTTTTACTAAGGTTTGTTTGACTAGTTTGACCATAAAATTTTGATACTGCATTGGCTCTCAATAGATTTTAACACTGCATTGCCTTTCTTTGTCTAAAATCCACTCTAGTTTTTGCTAAGCCTGTTTGACCAGTTTGACCATGGATTTTGCACTTCAATAAAATTTAACAGTGCAAATTCTTCTTTGTAGAAATTAACATCTTGGAGTTATCTTAGCCTTTGCCTCTTCAAAATATGCTCCTCTAAATTTTTCTAGGCACTATTTGACTAGTTTGACCATAGATTTTTGCACTTAGCTCGCCCTCTAGTAGATTTTAACATTATATTTGAGGTTCTTTCAACACTTAGCCAAATTTTATAAAATTTGCTAAGTATGTGGCCCTTTTGGGCCTACATTCTAGTGCCTCCTAGGGAGCTTTGCTAGCAAGGCTTACGAACTCATATCCTTATCCTTTGGGCACTAGAGTAAAAAAATGAATGGGTGAGATTGCATAATGGCCATGGAATGGATGATAACACATCTACCATCTTATGCTTTTTCGAACAACCTCCTCTTGAGGATAGTGAAATCTGCTTTAGCTAGTTGTAGAGGATGCCTCAAGGAATAACTTCCCTATGAACCTTACTCTTTTAAGCCTTTGTGGAGGCACTCAAAGAGTAAAGGTTCATATGGAGGCCATGCTAGAGGTAGTTATTGATCTTCTCTAGAAGTGCATAAAAATGTGCTCCTTTATAGACTTGGCCAAAAATATGTTCTTCTTCTTCAAAATTTTGCTTCATAACTTTTACATGCCTTGGTAGGCTCATGCTCTTTTGTTACTTTCTGACATTGTTAGACTAAAAAATGCTTACAAAAATACCTCTATGGCTATTCCACTAACTATAGCATTCAAAATTTTAGCTATTTTACAATAAAATTTTGGCACTCTCATGCCTTCACTATTGGTCCTGATCTTGGCTTTCTTGGATATTTGTAGTGTCCTCTACCTTCTCTTTATTTGTAGTCTCTTCCATATCATTCTCCTCTTGATATGTCTCTTTATTAGCTTATATATTTCCTTCTTCATGTTCCTCATCATCTTGTTCTTCATATTCCACTCCCTCCTCATTCGTGTCTTCCTTTTCATCTTCTTGTTCTTCATCTTCCTCAACTTCTTTTGTTCTGAATCTTCCTTCAGGAGTTGAGTGATATGGTCCAAAGTGCTCATGGCCTTGTTCTAGGATGCTTGAGAGGGATTCTTTATCTCCAACAATTGTCGATGAATGTAATGTAATTCAACTATTTTTCATATGATATTGAAGCTCCCTAGTCTACTAGATCTCCCATCAAATATCTCAGTCTAGTTAACTCTTTTATTAATTGAGTTACTTTATCTTGGTCAATCGGCTCCTACCATGCATCTATCTCTGACTCATCTTGCATCATTGCATTTATGCTATTCTAGAGATCTTCTTCTGATAACATCAGATGTTTCTCATCCCAAAATCCTTTGAAGCCATATTGCATCATCTCCTCATTGGTATCCACAATCTTCTAGAGCTTATCATCAATCTTGTTGATCAACAACCATCCTTTCTGAAGCAATCCACTCTTCTTGAGGATAATTCTAGTTATAATTCTTGAAGTATTCCATTCTTTGTTGGGAATAGGCTTGGCTAACTCATTACACCTAGCCTCAGATAGATTGAGGAGTTTATTGGCTTGAGGGGCTATTGGTTGTATCTCCTTGGTGACCTTCTCCAGATCTTCCTTGGTCTTTTGGAGCACATGGCTGGCCTCATCCATGAAATCAAGGATGGGTTGGATCTTAGAGCATTTCTCCAGGATCTCAGATAGAATCTCTTTCTGACTTTTCACCTTATCCTTGGAGAATCTTGTAGCCTAGTCTTCTCAATTTGGAGTTGTTGTTGCAAAGCCTGTATCTACTTTACATACCCCTGATTTTACTCCTACAACTGTTGAACTTGCTCTTTGTAATTGACCATATTTTCAAATCTATTTTACCACTTTTTAGCTTCATTCTCCAATGCTTTCTACTCTTTATTTTGATATTTTATTGTGGCTTCAAGCCTGGTAATTTTTTCCTCCATATTTGCATATTGCTCCCTATAAATGTCACTTTTGACAAACATAGTCTCAAGCCCAACCTTGGTTGTGATAAATTCATCTTCCATGACTAGTTGAGAGATGTCTTCAATATTTTCTTCTAATTGATAATCTTCTACTATCATATCTTCTTCTGGTTTGTCTACTAGAGGTGTAATCTTGAATTTTATCCTTTTCCTAGCCATAGGGTCAATCATTACTAATTTTCTCACATGAGTAGCTCCCTTAGATGACTAAGCCAATTTCTTGCTCTAGTAGCTTTGTGCTCTTAGTGAAGTACTCTTGATATTTTGTAAGGATGCCACTATTGGATGATCAATAGGAGTAGATGGTGTAATATTTGTAGGGAAAAATGGGATCATCATGGATGGGAGAGGAGTAGTGGTGATAATGATGGACTCTGTATTTATAGTAGGGGTGGTAGTTGTAATAGAACTGATAGTTGTAAATGATGGGGGAGTTGATGGAAGTGATATTCCCACTATTGATGTGGGTAATGATGATGTGGGAGGTGAGTGAGTGGAAGTTGGAGGTGATGATGATACTAGGACTTGTGGTGAATGAGGGGGAGATGATGGTTTTGGGCTTTCAACTATATGAGATGGAGATGAATTTGGTGAGAAGATGAGGGTGGATGAGGTGGTGATGGTTGTGGAGAACTATGTGGAGGAGATGATATATTTTCCTCCTTTTTTACTTTAGAAGGGGAGGGAGATCTCTTTGGGGAATAATAAGGAGAAGCAGGAGGAGAGAGATTAGAAAATATACCTGAGCCTACTAAAGTAGACTATTTGAAAATCTCATCGGTACTTTATTGTCCTTCTTGCTAACATCTTGCTCCACTATTGTGATAGGAATTTGTGCCACTACCTCTGCTTCATCCACATTTTGTTTCTTAGTGACTACCTTGTCTATTTCCCACACTACATTCTTTACCTTCCTCTTGAATATAATGGTTTCTTCTTGTTGTTGTTGAGGAAGTGATATTATAAATTTTGTAATAGGAACCTCTATAGTTTTAGAAGGGGTTGTAGCAGTGAGGTCTACAACTTTATCTTTCTTTTTCTTTTCAATATTTGAAGGGGTCTTTGCTTCTATAGCTTTACGTTCAGATCTCCTCCTCCTTGGGGTGACCTCTACAGTACCAGTTTCCTTTGAAGTTGATGCAACTATTTCAATATTCTCCTTCTATTGAGTAGATGTAGGAGCAGAGGTTAGGGGTGTTGATTCTTGTTGTTTCTTGGAGGTTTTAGATTTTTTACTTTTAGCTTTTCTTTTTAGCTTTGCTTGTCTCTACTTTTCCCAAGCTCAATGCTAAGCTCTTCTTCCCCTTGGCCTTCCAATTTTTATAGTACTTATCATACCTTTCCTCAAACTTAGTATCAATTGGCTTAGGATATTTAGCTTTCATTGAATTCCTTTCTACCCTCATCTTCCACCATTCCAATATTTTCCCCTCTGACCATTTATAAGTCTCTTCCATCTCTTTAATTCTTGCATCACCAAGCTGATGAGACTTTTTGGTTGGGTCATAGTCTTGCACATGCTCATAAAAATCTCTCCAAGGTGGAAGTGGTTCCATGGTGTTTACATTCCATTGGAGGGGAGATTGTTCTCTATTGTTTCTGTGCTTCTCTATCTGTGGGTGATTTGACTTTATAAATTTAGCCACCTTTATCTCCATGTAGCTCTTTAATCCTTTCTACAAATAAATCATCTGGGTCATATCCCCATCTCTGAGGAAGTTGACAAAGACCTAACCTTTCAAGGGTTGTATTAATTTTCTCATATTGTCCCCTCCTCCATACAGTAATATCACCTTCCTTGAAAGGGTAAGTAATTATCCCCTTTATTTTATTTCTAGAGCCAAATTTACAATTTATATAGTCCACCTACCTACAATATTCTAGTGCGAATAAGCGGTGGGTGACATAGTGGGGTAATAAAAATGGCTTCTCTATGAAACCATACAGCCTAATGACTGTTCCCTCTATCAAGATATACCAGTATCCCTCTTTAGCCTCCTTGACCCTTAACTTCTTCTCTATTTTAGGAGCTAATCTAGGGCAACTACCATACATGATTTGCAAGGTTGGTCCCAAAAATTCCATGTTGAAAGTATAATATGACTCTGCCCTACTCAGAACCCTAGTCCAATAATAGACTGGTAAGGGATGCCCTTCTTCATATTTGTCCACCACTGATACCCAGGGGTTATCATTTCTAGTAGCACTGAGGAACATCCAAATTAAATTGGAACAATGTCTGAATGAAGGGTTCTCTCTTCTCTTTTCATGGCCACCAATTGCTCATGCATTCTCTTAGCAAGGAATGTAGGCTAATTGAAGTAAATTGGGATATTATCACCATCCCCTACTGGTGTCATATACATTTTGATATTTGAAATACAATATGTAGTGGCTAACTACTAGTCCCTCACATGCATATCAGAATCTAGACTAGCTACTATGGCTAACATGGAGAACAACTCAGGTATGCAAATTGCTCAGTGGGAATTGGGGTTGTTGGTAGGGTTTCCCTTGATTTTATGGTTTTGAATTGACTATACACCTAGGTCCTAAAATGGTTACCATTTTGGCTATGGTTATTCAGGGTATAGTACTTGGCTTGTTGCTCTAGGTCGAATTCTTTAGGAGCTACAGGGGGTTGTTGTCCCATTGCAAATAAGTCTCGACAAGATTGCTCAGTTATCTGAAATAAGGTTCTACCCTAGGATGTCTTTACTGACCTAGTTGAGGGATCATAAAATTTGGCTATGGCTGAGATTAATTTTAGGTAAGGATGAACTACATCACAAATATAATAAGATAGCAAAGAGTACATGGCACAAATACCTTGATTCGAGAGAGGCTCACCCTTGAAGAATTTGACTTCGAACTCCCTCCTGAGTTGATCTTTGGTTATGTAAGTCATATTTGTGTCCATGACTGCTACCTTCTTATCAGTGTAATTTGGATTTTCAACCTTACCCTATTGACCAGCTTGCTTTGCAATATTGGATACCATTTTAGATATTTTTAGCAGATAATTATCTTTAGAATTTGTAGCAAATTCACTCAATAATGCTCTGGTTCTTCAACCAAATTCTTTGAAATGATTGCTCTTTGAATTTTATCCTTTAAATAGATCTTCATGCACCCATCCACCATTAATGAAGTAGATGAATAGTTATTTCTCATGAATTCAAATGAGTGAATCAGATGATGCAAAGCATGGCTTGTCAATGAAATCCATATTGTGATTGGATGAAATTTATAGCATATGGTGGTAAACTATCCATTGGCACACTTTTCAAGGCATATTTACTCCTTCTTTTCCATGGTATATTTAACACTTAGTGGATTTCAACATTATGCTTTAGTCTTCAAAATTCTGCTCATGAAGGCTCAATGTTATTTTCGGTGTTTTCCTTGAAATTCTGCTCGTTGGATTTTTATGATGGTAACTTTGACCAAGTTGATCATGGATTTTAAAATTGTATTTAAGTGGAATTGAAGTTGTCATATTTTAAAATTTTGGCTTTGGAAATTTTGTGGTAAATTTCTTGGATTTTTGTGGAGCTAGTTTGACTCTTTTGACCATGGAAATTTACATTGCATTACCTCCTCATAGAATATAACATAGTTCTAATTGTAAGCGGAAAATAACACTTTGCTCCCTTTTTTTTTTTTTGAATATCACAAAAATATAATACAAAATATGTACATATATTACAAAAGAAAGGATTCTCTATCTAAAATATAGTTTGAGATGATACCCATTGATCGGAATGGGTTGTATGTTCCCCTCTTCATCTTGAAGTTGAAAGGTATTATTCTTCTTTACTTCAATGATCTTGAAGGGTCCTTCCTAGAAGGAATCAAATTTTTGGTGGTTGCCTGGTTTAGCCTTTTCTACATTCCACCTTAACATTGAATCTCCTTCTTTAAACTTCTTGAACTTTGATTTCTTGTCAAACCACTCTTTTGTATTCATGGAGTATTTTTGGAAGTTCTCATATGCTTGAGTCCTCTGCTCTTCCAACTATAGAAGGTGCATCAACCTGGCCTCTAGTGGATTTTGATCTAGCTCTTGATCTTGGCTAGCCCATTTTAAAGTTGGTATCTCAAGGTGAGTAGGTAGAATAACTTCCTTACCATAAACTAATGCATAAGGGGATGTCTTGATGGACCTCTTGATAGTGATCCTATCTGCCCATAAAACTTGGTCTAGTAAAATATGCCAACTCCTTTTGTTCTCTTCCAGTGCCCTTTTCAGAATTCTAAGCAAGTTTTTATTGGTGGATTCCACCAATCCATTCCCCTGAGGGTAATAGTTAGAAGAATTATTTATATTTATACCATACTTGCTTGCAAATTCAATATATTTTGCACCTATGAAATTTGGGCCATTATCACTTACTAGTGCTTCTAGAAGTCCAAACCTTGTGATCAAATTTTCTATAAATTCAATCACTACTTCTTGGTCTGACCTCTTGGTTGGGATAGCCTCAACCCATCTGGTGAAGTAATCAGTAGTAGTCAAAATGTATTTATGACCTATTGATGAATTTGGGTTAATTACCCCTACAAAATCGAGCCCCCATTGCTGAAAAGGCTCCTCCACTTGGATTGGTTTAAGTGGGAATGTTGCATTCTTGGTCCTTCCCACATATCTTTGGCACTTATCACATGATCTTGTTGCTTTGAAAGTGTCTACAAAGATAGTGGGCTAATAGTATCCTACCCTTATTATTTTCATAGTAGTTACTCTTCCTAAAAAGTGACCTCCTGATAGGCCTCCATGAAATTCTTCAATGACCTTTTGTTTTTCATTATCTCTTAAGCATCTTAGAAGTACTCCATCTAGGTTCTTCTTGTATAATCCTTTAGGAAGCAATACATACTTCAAAGCTTGTAGTCTGAACCTTCTTCTCTATGAAGGATTGAGACCTTGAGGACATACTCCTATTTGGAAGTAAGTTATCAACTGGTCTACCCAATCTGATCCTTCTAGAAGACTATCACTATGCTCTTTAGGTGCTCCCTGACAAGCTACTATCTATTCTAAATCTACTTTAGTTGCAAGTTCTTAGCATAATGCTCTCCCTCTGACTAACTTTGTGGGATGAATCTCTACATCATACTCTTGTATTTTAGTAATCCAACTAGCTCTTTTATCACCCAATTCTCCTTGAAGGATAAAATTCCTCACATCTGGATGTACTACATAGATAAGAGTCTTGCTTTGGACCAAGTATTACCTAAATTTTTTCAAGGATTTCATCATTACAAATACTTACCTCTCAATGAAGTTATACTTGGTCTGATACTCATGAAGAGTTTGGCTCTAGAATAAAATGGGGTGTTCCTCTTCATTCTCATCCTTTTGTGTGAGCACTGATGCATAGCTTTCCTCAGCTCCATAGGCATACAAGATAAAGTCCTTACTAAAATCAAGATTTATTAATATAGGTGCAGTTGCAATTGCTTACTTTATAGCCTCAAAGGCTTGCTTCCTTTTCTCAGTCCACTTGAACTCCATGTTCTTCTTGAGTAACTCTGAGATGGGCTTGACCACTTGAGCAAAGTCTGAGATGAACTTCCTCACAAAATTAATCTACCCAAAGAAGGACTGTAGGCCTTTCTTATTTGTGGGGAGGGGAAGGGCTAGAATTGATTTTATTCTATCAGGATCTATTGCCATCCCTTCTTTGGAGACTACATGTCCCAATAACTTGCCTTCATGGATAACAAAGAATGATTTCTTTGGGTTGAGGGAGATGCCAAACTCTTTGCATTTTTGGAAAACTTTCTCCAAATGCTCAAGATGTGATTCTTTCCTATGAGAAAATATAGTCATATCATCAAGATAAATCAAAATGATTTTGTTGATCAACTCACCAAAAGCATAGTCCATGGCCCTTTGGAATGTAGCTCCTACATTGGATAGGCCAAAAGGCATTCTATAAGAAAATGTCCCACTTAGTGGTGAAGGTTGTTTTGAATTGGTCTTCATCTTTGACCCAGATCTGATTGTATCTAGAGAAGCCATCTAGCAAGGAGTACCTTTCTCCCCTACTACCATCTACAAAATCTGATCAATCTAGGGGAGTGGATAATGATCTTTTAGTGATGCTCTATTCAGATTCCTGAAATCCA
Source organism: Wollemia nobilis (assembly GCA_028583015.1). Classification (NCBI taxonomy): domain Eukaryota; kingdom Viridiplantae; phylum Streptophyta; class Pinopsida; order Araucariales; family Araucariaceae; genus Wollemia; species Wollemia nobilis. Next base: position 1,386,193 of record JAQPPZ010001668.1, on the reverse strand, counting down.
CACATAGTCGAATATCTCCATTCTTTTTCTTACTAGAACTAAGTTAGCAACCCATGTGGAATGCTTGATTGGATAAATGATCTTTCCTTTAAGGAGCTTGAGCAATTCCTACCTCATTATTGATTCAATTTTAGGATTCATAGGCCTTTGTCTCTATCTGAAAGGTTTTGCATCAGGCTCTAGCTCAATGGTATGTTGAATAATCTTCTTATCATATACCTTGAGATCCTCATATGACCAGGCAATAATATCTAGGTATTTGAAGCATAGTGCCTTGACTCCTTCAACTTCTTCTAGAGAACACTTTACACCAATATTAATCTTCTTTTTCTCTTCAATTTTAATCTCACTACATATTTTATCATCTACTTTCATAGTCTTTGACTTCTTCCCATCCTCATTGTCAAACAAACTCTCTAATGTGATCAGGCCTTTAGGAATGTGATTATTCTTCAACTGAATGATATCTTGTTGATCTATTTCCTGAGAAAGCTCTTCCTGCACATTAGCTAAGCAAGCTTCTCTAACTAGAAAGTCAATTATCTGATCATCATTCTCAAAGACCTACCAAAATATTTATCTATCTGGCATTGCAGGTCTGAAGACTAATTTGACTCTTTTATTTGTAGTTGACCCAAGGTCTGAGGAAGGATTGAAATTAGAGCCCTTAACTACCAAAGCATCAACTAGTATATTCTACTTTCTAGGGATAGAGTGGATATTTAGAGCATCAAATGATTCCATCAAATCCCATACTCTATTTCTATATGTTTTTAAGTAGTGATGTTTACTATTGCATCTCTCTGTAACTTGATTAACCACCAGCTCTGAGTCACCATAAATGTCTAACATCTTGATTCCCATATTTTTTTCTTGCATCAATCCCAAACATAGAGCTTCATATTCTATAACATTATTTGTACAAGACCAAGTTAGTCTAAAAGCAAAACTCTTCACACCTTCTGAAGGAGATTTCAACACTACACCAACTTCGACCCCATTTTTGCACCTTGCTCCATCAAAGTGCATTGTCCAAATTTTTGATTGTCTGAGTGACTGATTAGATATGGTAGGGATATTCTTCTCTACCTCTGAGGAAATATTGTAGGTACCTAACCCTATTTCTAATAGGCTATGATCATCTTTGAAAGGCAACTCATCTTCAATTTCTAAATCTTCCAGGATTTCTACTAACTCTGGCTCTTCCATTACTGAATGATTGTACAAATCTTCTTCAATTTTTTCAATATGGAAAGATACAGGCTTCTCTAGGGTTATCCTTATTCTCTTGCCTTTATATGGGATCATCATACTAGAGTAGTCTAAATACATATATCCTCCCATATTGGTAGTAAATTCTCTTGAAAGGCATATACCAAAATAAGGTTCAAGATCTACTACCACAATTTCTTGCACAATGGTAATCTCTGGGGCTCTATGCAACCTCATCAATACATCCTTTATAACTCCTATAGTCTTAACTAGGGTACCATCAAGTTGTAAGACCCCCTGACATGACCTTGTGTACTCCATGCCCATCTCATCATAGATTACTTTTGGCATAATAATCATTGAGGCCCTTGAGTCTATCATACAATTGTGAACTATCCATCCTTCCATTCTAAGAGAGATGTAGAATGGAGGAGGTTTGTTCTTTAGGGTGGTGAGAGACATATTTTCTTTATCTTGTGCTAGATTGAACACTATGGTGGTTTCTTTTCCTTGGGACTTCTTATGCAGAGAAGCTTTCAACAAATCTATTTGGCTAGGGAGAAAAAGTGTATCATATAGGCTTGCTCTAGATGGAACTCTTTTCAATTCATCCACAATATTATACTTAGATTAAACTGGTGGAGGCCTTTCATACCTTTTTTTTGGTTCCCCATACTTCCTTCTGTATTATTGAGTAGCCTCTATTCTCTAACCTTTTGTAATGGAAGGGAACTTTAGCTTTTCTTGGGCTTCCCTTTTAGCACTTTCTTGTTCTTTGCTCTTTTCCTTTTCACCTTCTCTTGGGGTATTCACTTCCCTTTCTTGTCTTCTAGGCACTGCATCACTTTTATCAATAACTTGTGGAATAGGAAACTTATCATTGCCCTATAGTGGTGATTCTCTTTTCTTCTGAGAAGGCACTTGGAAACCACCCATTTTCTATGGGTCTACTTGCAAAGACTTCTTTCTAGATCTAGTCATGATAGAGACCTATTCTTCTTCAGGAAAATCTTGTCCAGTCATAACTTGATCATGCTGCCACAACATGTTAACTCTCCCCTTTTGATTTCTCTCTACCTTTTCCATAGCTTGTTGCACATGATGTTGGTACATCATACAAGTTTTAGAATCATGTGGATCATTGCAAACTAAGCACCAAACATTGACCAAACTAGTTTCAGGTGCATATTCTTGCTCTACTTGATTTACATTGACTCTGGGTCCTGCACTACCACTTGTACTAGGCTTCTGATATTTATTAATATAGGGGAATATTCTCTGTTGAAACCTCTCTATTTCCCTCTTTTCCATTGCATTGACCTTGTTATTGATTATTTTTAGGGTGTTCTGGATGTCCAGTAATATAGATGATTCTTGGGGATTTTGATATGGAAGAGGAGGAAAAGGAATAGTAGGGGTTGTTTTAGGAGGAAATAATGGAGTTGCTTGTGGAGTTGGTGGAGGATCCATATATGAAGGAGAGGCTACCTTTGGTGGGAATTGAGGAATTTTAGAGCAATAAGGCATGACCATTTTTGGTGGAAGTCTTCCTACAATAATTAATACATTTTCTACTTGGACAACTACTTGATAAACTTGTGGGAAGGTGTTTATACCTGATTGCTGAGTTTGTAGCCCTAGGTCTGACCCAAGGGCTATGATGTAATACATATATGCTAAAGATGTAGTTGGTCTAGCTTTAAGGGGAATCCTCTTCCATGTCCTACTAAATCTCAAGTTAAAATCAGAGACTAACTCATGTTGGTGTTTTTGCATAGCTGTGAATTGATTTAGTAGTGAAAAGGGGTCATATGACTCATTGAATTCTTCTACAAAAGGGCCTTCTAACTCATCCCATGAAGTGATGGTTTTGTCTCCTAAGGTTCTAAACTAGTGCAGGATATTTCCTCTAAAAGAAAGGGCTAGAAGCTTGACTATAACATCTTGATTCTTGATATTGTGAATAGTTGCTAAGTTCAATATGTCTTGGTAATGCTCATATGTAGTATTTCTTGTACCATCAAATGTGGGTATGGATTTTGTAATAGCCTAAGGGATATCATGCATATTAGTAAGTCCAAGAGGACTAAAAGTATTCTAGTTAGGATAATTTTGTGGGGGTTGATTCTGATTGACATTCTGATTGTTGAGCCATTGTAGGTGGTGTTTTTAATGGAGTTGGTCTTGGAGGTACCGTAGGGATTACTTCAATTGGGACCTCTTCCAATTGTGAGTCTAGGAATAAACTTCTTATGATATTGGACCCTCTTAGGGGAAGCTCATAAAATGTAATAGGGTCTTGACTATTTTTAGTAGATGACCTAGTATTCATGAAAAAGATGAGCTACTAGGGTGGCTTTTCTGGTTTCTTGCACTCAAGGAGTCACCAAGTGAATTTACTTTCTTTGAATGAGGTCAAGACAACTCACTAAATCTTGATTCCTCTAGGAATTATCAATAATGAAATAAAATGGGTAGGGGAAAGACAATGTGTCTTTAGGGTCCCATTAGGCATGCCAAAACTATTGGGGTCTGAATTGACATCAAGGAAATCTTGAACTGTGACTATGAATCTATGACATTCTGGAAGGTGCACACCCACTAATCATAACTCAAACCTCGATATTGGATGGATCAAATATTACTTCAATCCAACCTCTAGAGTAGGCTGGTATACCTTGTCAACTAATTGTGTGTTGACTCAATTAAGCTCAGTTTAAAATGTAAGGTTAGGGATAGAAATGGGGTAAGGGTTAGAAACAATTGAATGAATAATGGTCGGATAAAGCTAACAACATTGACAACTATAAAGAACCTTCTGGTAAATCACATTTCTAGTATGCCACACTTGTAACTAACAACATTCAAAACCAATAATCTTCACCTTTAATAAAAAGAAAATACTTAAAGAACTATTTCAAACATCTAAAATGTTAATAATCCAAATAGTAAAATTAGATCAACATCTTGATTAATAGAAAAATAAGCTCTCTATAACATTTGTTTAAACATGAAGCATTCCAATTTTCCCTAAGTTAGCAATCCAATATCAGTAGAATTGACTAACCATAATAATAGTAGCAGAAATGAATTCATAGATTAAACTCATAAGAAAATGAAGACAAAGGCTTGAGGTAAACATCCAAGTAATGCTCCTTCTATTGATTTCTTAGAAAATTTATAATAATATAGCAGGCAAACACTCTAGAGTTAACCCTTCAAATTGAGGGTTTGACCTCTTTATATAGTTTTACAATGAAAGTAGAAAAATAGGAACATTACAAGGAAATTTTCATGCTAGATCAGTAGAGTGTTGAGGTGGTAGCCTCTTATTTTCTTATAGAAAGAAAGAAAGGAGTTGTACTCCATGAAACTCTACAACTCTGATCTCTGCAAGTTGCTCGACCTTCCATGGAATTTGATGCTACATTGGTTGTAGGTTGATCTGGTCCATCCCCTATTCTTGACTAGGCTTCTCCACCATAGATCTATAACTAAAAATATTGGTGGATCTTGATTTTTATGATGCTTGGTCTCCCCTAGTTCTTTTTGCTCATGAGTAGCAATAATGTAGGTTGGGGGTCAACCTCTTTATCAACATGGAATCTTTCTCTTTTAATGGACTTAGATCTTCTCATCCTAGCCCTTGATGTACCTTTGAACGATTTAGATGAAAGATGACTTGGCACCTTTAGGACCTATGAAGTCTCATACTTTTTCAGCTTCAGAATTAGCTCCTTAAAATTCTACTAGGCTAGGTTTGACCATGTTGACTATGGAATGAAAGCCTAGAGGTGATCAAGATCCTTTAAATTCCAATGATGTCTTTTGTCTTTAAAAATTTCCACTATTGGTTGCCTTCTTCGCAAAATCTGCTCCTTGAATTTCTGTTGGGTTAGGTTTGACCATGTTGACCATAGAATTTTTCTTTGTGCCATGGGTGCATGAAAAATAACTCATAGAGGGTAAAGAATTCTCATTGGATCATATTTTCTTTCACAATTCTATTACTCTAAAATATGCTATGTTGGCTTTGACCGATTTGATCATGGATTTTAATATTATATGTTACCCGAGAAAATTTTACAACTACCACTTCATCTGGCAGACTTTGCCTTGTCTTCCACAATGTTTTGTTCCAATCCACTCGTCCAATTTTTGCTAAGATCCGTTTGACTGTGTTGACCATGAAATTTTGACACTGCATTGGCTCTCCGTGGATTTTAACACTATATTACCTTTCTTTATCCAAAATCTGCTCCTCCAATTTTTGCTATGGTTTGTTTGATCAATTTGATCATGGAATTTCGCACTTCAGCGTAATTTAATAGTGCAAATTATCCTTTGTAGAAATTAACATCAACTTGGAGTTATCTTAGCCTTTGCCTCTTCAAAATACACCCCTCCAATTTTTGCTAGGCATTGTTTGACTAGTTTGAACATGAATGTTTACACTAAACTTGTTCTCCAATGAATTTTAATACTGTATTTGAGATTCTTTCAACACTTAGCCAAATTTTACAAAAAATGCTAAGTATGTGGCCTTTTTAGGCCTACAGGAAACTGTGAATAATGTGTTATCTCAGGAATCACTTTGGAATGGCCTAGGAAAGCATTATAAATACCCCCATTCAATTTTTCATGGTTTTTCATGGATGTTAATAGTGGTTCAGTATTTTTTTCCATTGATGTTCATTGTAGTTTTGCTTGGGATTGATCATGTTATCTCTTTACAGATCATTATGAGAGTAAGTATTATGGATTGTTTGCCAATGTGAATATTGCTGGTGAATCTAGATTGTATATTTTGTGTAAGTATGGCTAGAATGGTATGGTAAATGGATGACATTATAATGGAAATGCAATATTGATGATTCTACAACCGATATGATGATGGTGAATTAGATTTATGTATTTTTCTTGTTGTAATTGGTAAATGAGATGTTTGTATATCATTGTATGATTTTTGGGCATGAAAATTGGGTAATATTGATGGCATTAATCAAAGATAGTAATTTTGGGATTGCATGTTAGAATACTAGGTTGGCAATTACACCATAGAGATAGACAATTCTTACTTTGTGAGGATTCTATATGCAAATTTATAGATTTGCAATTGAAGGAATGTAGCAAGGGTTTGTGCAAACCATACAATAAGCCAACCAAACCATACAATTGATCATTTGCTTAGTTTTGTGTTCACAATTGCATAATTAAACTTATCTAAGGTAGAAAATAAGATTTTTAGAATGAACGATTATAAAATAGATAATTTTTTACTTATAAAATAAGTCTTGTAATATTGAACAAGTGGTAAATCATACAGTTGAGGGTGGTATATAGTTATAACCATACAATTGTATGATTTGGAACCGTACAGTCAATTTTTTGGAGTTTTATAAATCATACAGTGGTAAATTGTATAGGGACCAAAGAAGTTACAAAACTTTGGAATTCATACCAAAACCTCCCAATTCACATTCCCTTCTAAGAATACTACTCCTTGTGCTACATTTGGAATTGTTGTGTATTGAAATTGAATCTAGTTGTCACAATAGACCTGCGATTGATAATTTTGAGTAGAAACCAATTGGAGGTGAATGATAGATACAAGTTTGTGAAGACGTGGAAGATGAGATCAAGAATATGAGTGAATTCCAATAATGAGAAGTAATATAATTGCTTAAAGAGGAATTGTGAAAAAATCCACATAAAATATGAATAAACTAGTGATAGAACAAGTATGGACTTCAAACAATGGAGACATTGAAAGGCGGAAGACATTGTTGATAGAAATAGGAGTACAAGAGTCATCAAGAGTTAAGGAGAACATTGGTATAGGAGGAGATATTTATGATGAAACTATGTGAGAATATGGTGAGTGGGTAACACCTAAATAAGTGATAGGAAGGTTACAAAGGAGTGTGGAGGATGGGATTTAGGAAACAAATAAATAACGTGCAAGGTCTCAATAAGTAGGACTACATCCACAATCAACATACCAACAAAGAAGGTTACAGAGTGAGGATGCACATGAGGTTAGGAGATGACTATTTTGTGATAATAAGGTACCAATGATAGAAAAATATAATGAGGATTATCATACTGGATCACCCACATAAATGAGAAATCAGTCAAAAATTTTGAAAGACATTTCATCAAGTGATGAAGGAGGAACCTCAAAAATGGGTAACGTAGCCACAAGAGAAAGAAAATAAAGATGTCCAATATTCATGGGAGAAGGGAAGGAGGATCCAACAAGACATATCAGTACATGCATAACCATCTAGAAATAAAATGGCATAAACCAACCATATGAATGGTTGCAACTATTTCCTACCATATTATGAGGACTCACAATAGATTGGTATCTAAAGTGAGAAAATACACCAAAATTTTTGGTATGGAATATGATGAAGGATGATTTCATTGAGGAATTTCATCCCTTGAGAGATTATGGTGACATAAAAATAGAAATATACACCACAAAGCAAGGTATTGATGAGGACATTAAAACATACAACCATCGATTAAAACAATTTGTAGACAAAATGTAAATGCCACCAGTAGATGCACTAGTTAAATGATGGTTTCTCGATGCGTTACTACTAAGATATAAGAATAAGATGAAGGTAGTACCATCATAAACATATGAAAAAGTGATGGAGAAAGCATAAAAATTGAAAGTAAGGTAAAGCACACAGTGTAGGAATCATGACACATTCTAGGTATGAGGATTCAGTCATCTGTGATGATGATATGATACATCAAACTATCCAATAATTCTGAAAATATTTTGACAAGATAATAAAGGAGGCCAAAGGAAATATGAGGTGAGATAAAAAATAAATTCAAAAGTTTTTTAGTAGACCCTTACAATTCAAGAACATGAGGAAAAACCAAATCCTTAAGGGAATGAACAAGCCAAAACTAGTGGAGGTTATAGAAATAGTCACAAATATGGAAGATCATATCAAGGCAACAAGAAAGGAGGATAGAGCTACTTGCAATATGATTCGAAAGGGAGACCAATCATACAATATCATAATTTCTAGGAATAGGGGCATTTTATGAAAAATTATTCATATTCCCAAATGCAGGAGATAACACAAAATAATTCTACACACATGTGTATATGGTGTAGTCCAGGTAGCCAAAAGGAGGTTAACTATCCCAAGAAAGCAATTACGAGTGTCTCACAAAATTTGAATTTCTTGGACATTGATGTACCCTCAATAAAAGAGAAGGAAACTAAGAAAGATGTATTAGTTGTGACATGAAGTTAGGCTAAGAAGGATACTTACCCAAACCCTACCAAGGAAAGGAAGAGGTGGTAGGTGGAAAAAAAGTTAATTGAATAAGAGGCATAGAAAGCTAAGCAATTAAGGCTATCATAATAGAAAAATTAAAGAAGATTTGCGTATTAAAAGTTAAAGTAGTTGTACAAAGTTTGGTAGCACAAGTTTTAAATGCAACAATAAAAATCAATATGGCTAGCTTGCTTGAAGCCATACCATAATTGCATAACGTGATGGAAGAGGAGATACAACCACAAAAATATGATGGAGGTCCAGAGGTAAATAATATAAGAAAAATAATAGAAGGATTATTTTATGGATCTAACCATATTAATGATTGATGTTGGAAAGAAACCAACATTGGTCTATATGGAGATACTGGAGCATAAGTTAACACAAGTTATTATGGATGGATTTTCAAGTGTGAATGTGCTACCAGAGAAAACCTAGAAGGATATTAGTGCTCCATTACTATGGGTAATAAGTTTTTGGTTGTACGATGTTGATCAATATGGTATTGAGACAAAGGGAGTATTGATGGTGCAACAAGTGATAATAGCTAACAAGTGATTACTATGAAAAAGCCGCATATGATGCACTATTAGGAAGACATTAGTTGTGAGTAGCCAAATTTAATCACAATTGGGGAAAATATCAGATCACATTCAAGAAAGGATAGCATAAATATATGATTATCTTGAAAAATAAAATAATTAACGAGTATTTTGCCACAACGGATGAGTCAGGCAGTTCTTTAGGTAAAGGAGAATATGAACCCAATGAAGAAGGGATGTTGTATCTAAAATAATATAGCAAGGATGAAATATGATATAATAGCAAACTCCTTCATTGGAATATGGAGGAGTATGAGGTGTTTCATCCCAACTACCTCTATATTATTATAGAAGAGATCACAAAAAAATAATATGAGAAGAAGGTCAACAAGAAACCAAAATAAGAGGAACAAGAAAAATGGATATTTCCTAAGAGTTTTGTAGAATATACAATCGAATATGCAAAGATAGATGCAAGGCCAACACATGTAATAAATGTGGAAAACACTAAGCTAGAGCTAAAAAATATGAAATATGAGGGACCTTGGATCATAAACATGAATCTAGGAACAAAGAATGAACCTAGAATGATCCATAGTGGTGATGATTGGAATCCAATATTGAAAGCAACAACTTTTGAGATATTTTTGGAATACAAGGATGTTTTTGCATTGGACATATACAGATTTTAAAGGTATACCACCAAAATTATCTATCCATAATATTACATTAATGTCTGGGATATAGTGAGTGAGAAGGAGGTCATATAGGATGAACCCAAAGTATGTAGCTCTAGTAAATATGAATATAGACAAGATGCTGGATGTTGACATTATTTTTAGGGTTACCCACAAGTGAGTGGTTTCTCCTATTGTGGTCATCTTGAAAAAGGAAGTGGATAAGATAAGGATATACGTATATTTTAAAATTTTGAATGAATTGATGATTAAATATCTCTTCCCTATTCCATTCATAGATTCTATTTTGGAGGAAGTAGTAGGACATGAAATTTATTCATTCCTTTATGGGTTTTCCAACTATAATTAAATCAGTATAGTCGAAGAAGATAAGTTAAAGACCACATTTGTCATACAAAATGGAATTTATTGATAGGGATTAATATTTAATTCTTAATACTATCCCTATTCACATGGATCATATTGTACAACATTTAATGCTCACATAGATTGGATGCATTAAATTCTATTTTTATAAAGGTAAACATACCTATAAAAATATTTTTGGTGTGAAAGAAAATTTAGTTTTCCATCCTGTAATTCATGTGTTTTCTCTAGAGTGTCCATTCTATATAAGTGGTATCAAAGTCGAGCTTTGGATAGGTGAATATCCTCTTACTCTAGGCTAGTATGGTTCAAAAGAGGAATGAGAAAACCACCAACGGATCTTGGCATTGGGTGAACATTATTCTATTTTTCACAACTACCTTTGAGCACTCCTTATTTTAAAACTCTCACTGGGGTCCCTTTGGTCACTTACCTTTAGCTAGATAGGGTCCCTCTGACCTCGACCCTCGACTCTTGATCCAAGTTCTCACACTTGGATTTGTCATCCCTTGACAACTTGATGCAATCCTGTAAACTCTTAGTTAGCTGGGTTCCTTTGACTCTGACCTTCAACTCGTGATCTTCATTCACAATGTCGACCATTTTTCTTGTTGACTACATTGCACAACTTCAACAACTCCATGCAGCAATGGTTGCACTTAAAAAAATCCATGCAATAATGGTTATAAATTTTTAGTAGTTTACAATTGAAATCCTCACTGCTATTGTTGAAGCATCTGTTATTGATGATCTCATTCCTACCAAAGATCTCATTAAAAAATTAGGATTATGCCCCTGATCCAAAAATTGAAGAAGCTACATCCATACATAGATTCGCACTAGGGTCTTTGGGTGAAATTCCTAGGGTCTTTCCATTAGACCATGTGGCTTCTGTTGCTCCTTATGTGGATCCAATCTCCCTTGAAGCCCCTAATGTAGATATAGCCCCTCCAGACACTACATATGTAAGCTCTCTAGAAGTTGTTTCTACCACTATAATTGTACCTACATCTCATTTTCATCCACCTTTTTTGATCATGGTCTTCACTGATATGCCACTTTTTGGTGCTGCCTCCATGTTTTCTGGTCTTGATCCACTTACCAACCCACTTAAAACCAATTTTTACGATAATTTTTGGACATCAGATCCACACAACCACGATGTCGGTGATTCACCATTTTACGATGATGATCTCCTATTTTTGGGTGTGGCTCCACAGTGTCTCTATGATTTTTTAGCATTTTCTTGCTCATTCAAGCCCGATCCATTGTTTTTTAGCATTGATCTACCACATTTTGTCGATGACGTCTCTTTTCAGTCTAAAGTAACTGCTTAGTTCTCCGCTGCATTCATTCTGTCATCGCGTACATTTTTCCTCTTGGTTGAAACCTTCTGTCTGGCGTAACCAATCACATTTTTGGCAGGTTTGCTTTGTTTCTAGGTGATGAGCTACGAGAATATTTTCTTCTAGCTTCCACCTTGAAACCATGGTGATGACCATTTGATCCCGATGGGTGTTGCACATACTTCTAGACACATTTCCATAAATTAAATTAAATTAAATTTTTTATTTAATTTAAATTTTCTATCATTAAACTGCATTCATTAATGCATTTATTAAATTAAATTAAAATTTTAATTTAATTTAATTTTTTCATCATTAAACTACATTCATTAATGCATTTATTAAATTAAATTAAAATTTTATTTAATTTAATTTAATCAATAACCGCCATAACTATCATTTAATGCATGTCAAAACCAAACTTTTCTTCCCTTTGGAACACATTGGAGTCCAATGCTTCTACGGTGGGGAGGAATGATAAGGATTAATATTTAATTCTTAATATTATCCCTATTCACATGGATTGTATTGTACAACATTTAATGCTCACACATATTGGGTGCATTAAATGCCACTTTTGTAAAGGCAAACATGCTTATAAAAATATTTTTGGTGTGAATGCAAATTCAGTTTTCCATCGTGCAATTTGTGTGCTTTCTCTCGAGTGTTCATTCCATATCATTATACATACAATAGGATATCCTTTGGATTATGTAATACCCTGGCCATATTTCAGTAGATTATTTTGTATATATTTGATCAATTGGTGATAGGGAAGTTTAAGGTATTCTTGGATGATTGGTCCATATATGGTAAGATCAAAGACCATCTACCAACCTTGAGTGAATGTATGAGCCGATGTAGGAATGCATAGATCTCCCTAAACCCTAGGAAATATTATTTGATGGTACCATATGGGAAATTACTAGGATATATAGTGTGTAGTGAAGGATTGAAGACTGATCCTGGTAAAATTCATGTCATTTTGCATATGGAGGAGCCATATATCATGAGTTCATTAAAAACCTTCTTAGGATTCATAGGTTATTATAGAAGGTTTATCAGGAATTATACACATGTGTCCTACCCATTGGACTCAATAACAAAGAAGAATGATCATTTTAGTTGGATAAATGAGCATTGAGGAGATTTAAAGGAACTAAAAGTAAAACTTATGAGTAGCCTCATCTTGGTGTTTGCATATTGGGATAAATAGTTCCATGTCCATATTCATGCTTCCAATTTTATAATAGGATACACATTAGATCAAGAAGAACAATTTATGTTGGATCAACCTATTTATTTTGCAAGCCATCTATTGTCAAGGGCAAAAATAAATTATAGTACAATAGAATGAGAGGCTTTGGGAATGGTATATGTGGTACAAAATTTTAGGCATTACCTGTTAGCAAACCCATTTTCCTTCTATGTTGATCATCAAGCTCTTTTGTACCTGATAAAAAAACTAGTGATATATGGGTGAGTTAGCAAGTGGTTTTTCACTTTACAAGAATTTGTATTTCGGGTAGTAGTAAAAGACCTGGTAAGAATCATGTGATTGCAGACAAGTTGTCTTGGATACAATCAAGATAACCTATTAGGATGTAAATTCTAGATGAATTCCTCGATGCACAACTATTTGTAATTAATGGTGTACCAACATGGTACAAATTAATTGGACAATATCTATCCATAGGTACCTTACCACAAGATTTGGCAATAATAGAGAAGAGGAAAGTAATCTTGAAGTCAACATCTTTTCAGTTTATATTCCGATTGTTGTATAAGATGGATATAGATGGTATTTTATGAAGATGTGTAATGAAGGAGGAAGTCAACACAATATTAAAAGAATCCCATGAAGGCTTGGTAGGAGGATACATGGGACCATATTTCATTGATAAGAAGCTACTCTTGATAGGACTATGCTGGTCTAAATTGTACAATGATGCAAAATAATATGTACAGACATGTGACACTTGTCAAAGAGTGGGGAAGCCACTAGGTAGAGACTTTATGCCTTTGCATCCATCACAACCTCAAGAGTTGTTTGAGAGATGGGAATTGGATTTTTTTGGACCATTCAAAACCACCCTTAGATATAAATGTTAGTATATCATGGTAACAATAAATTATATAAAAAAATGGGCAGAAGCAAGGGTCCTACCAGATCACATAGCAAAAAGTACAACCCAATTATAGTATGAATAGATGATTATAAAATTTAGAGTTATTCTATGAATAACAAGTGAAAGGGGAGGTTACTTTGTTAATGAAGTTATTAATAAGCTGATAATAGAATTCAATATTTTGTATTTATTGTCAAGTTTGTACTACCCTCGAGCAAATGGGCAGGTGAAAGCAAAAAATAAAGTCATGGTTTCTACGCTATATAAGACCTATGGTATAGAAGGAATAAATTGGGAAGAGAGGTTATCATCTATTATATGGTCTCATGGAACAACTTTCAAATCAGCAATAAACCATACACCATTCCAACTAATGTATGGTCAAGAGGTAGTAGTGCCATTAGAGTTCTTGGTAGCTAGTTTACGGATAGTTGTGGAGTATTGCTTGGGTGACCAAGAAATTTTGGAAGAGCAACTGGCCACACTCATAAGATTTGATGAAAGGATATTCATGGACCAATGGGAAATCAAAGTGGCCTAGAAGTAAAATAAATTATGGCATGATAAGCATCTCTACAAATTAGAACTTAAATAGGGCAAATTAGTCTTTAAGTTCAATGGGAAGCAAGAAATCAACCCTAGAATGTTGAAAATATTATGGATTAGTCCCTTTAGAGTTATGAAATTTATGGATAATAATGCAGTGAAGTTACAAAAGTTGGATTGGATAGTGGTACCCAAAACAATGAATGGATCAAAGTTAAAACCATATAAAGCACAATGTATGTTCATCACCTTACGAGAAATTGAACAAAAATAGTAGCAGGAAGCTAAATCTAGTGAACTTCAGCAAGTAACCCAACATAATTAAAATCAACCACCAGAAGACAATGATATGGATATTACACATTTAATTGTAAAATAGGAGGAGGCACAACCAATTATAGAACAATGAGAATTGGTACCACACCCCAATGAAAGGAGAAGGATGCAAGTACATGTGAGGTTCATAGATGGAATCGAACAAATCAAAGAAGAGGAGGAATGGATTCTTCCAAATAAAATTATAAATTAGGAATGAGTACCATTGGCAACACATTAGGAGCAATAGGAAGAAGATAAAAAAATAGAGAAGATAGTAGTGTATCCACAACTAGAGCAAATGGAGGTATCTAGACAAGTAGGACATCATAGGATACGACTAATGGTACAATGTGAATATAGGATAGACACCTTCAATATGGAAATACTAGATATAAACAAAGGTGGAGTGGAATATAAGGAGTTAATAGGACTTACTCCATTTGTTCAAATAGGCATGTTGCAACAAATGATGTGATATCAAGCACAACAATTACAGGAAGAGTATGAAGCATTGTAAGTGTATAATACAAGGCTTCAAGAATAGATAATCCAATATTTGGATGAAACAATACAATGAATTTATGAGAAATATATGGGAAGACAAAGAAAACTAAGAATGAGCAATAAAATCAGTGAGGAAGCATCACAAGCAAATCGAAGACAATAGGAAGGCACAATTCCTAGTGGGGAAGAAAGGTTTCAAGTTGAACTAAGAGATTTGACACATGATCCACCAATTATAGGTGAGGTAGTTGAGATAGTTTGGGGAGAGATCAAGGAAGATATTACATCATATAAACCCCAAGAGAACATACATGAAGATTTGAGTGAGTCCAGTGATGAGGGAATGCTCTTATTAACAATGGACAGTAGCCAGGAGAGTGGTAGTGATGAATTCTTAGGAAGGATATAAGAACCCCATGCTTAGCCAGATCTAGATACCTATGTGATAGCCTATCAATAGTTGAGAAGATAAAGAAGGGAAGTGAGGAGACTTCAATGAATAATTAATTTGCCAATAGGGTGGTCAACACAAAGAAAATATAATCATAATGACTTAAGCATTGAGTCTAACTTTTCAAAATAATATAGGTAAACTTTGGTAATTTTTTCTCCACAATGTCATTTTGAGGAAACACAATGGTTTAGATGACTAAAATATGTGGATCATAAAATAAGAGCATTACGATAGTTGTCACCGTAAGCCCAAAGAAATGAAGGACACTTGACCAATATAAAGTTTATGGATGTGACTTTCCATACTTGGGAAAGAGGAGGACCAAGCCAACCACAAGGTCAACAATAGGGAATCCCAAGTACCATAGGGTGGAAAAGAGGTCATAGAGGGGGTTTGTGACCAATGACTAAAGGAAGGAATAATTCAGATCCTCTACCTAGAGGGGGAAGGGGAAGGATTCGACCTCCTACTCTAAGATGGCCTAGATAGCCAAAGGAGGCACCACATGCAATATTCAATCAAATCAAGAATTTGTAAGGATGAAATGGCTGAGGAGGATTATTTCCAAACCTTATAGGATGATATCCACTCAAGCGATTACAAATGCATCAAAAAGGACCAAGAAGAATAGAAGAAAGAAGAGGATTACCTCAAGGAGAGGTTGACCCATTTAATATATGAAGGGATTTGATAGCACAAGGACAAGATCATGGAAGATAAGAGCAAGGAATATTACTTACTAGAATATAGAGAGTACAATTTGTGGAGGAGGCAAGTCGAGGCCAACAAAAGACTCGTTTGCTAAGTTTGGAAGTAGATTTGGTTCAAGGAGATAGGAGTAGAAGCTGCCCAAATGAGAATCAAGAAGTAAGGGTGTCTTCACCAAATGAGAGGCCAATAGGGCAAAGGAGGAGTCATGAATGAGAGAATACAACTTTGGAAGGAGGGAATGGTAAAGTTTCCAATCAAATAACTTGTAATTGTATGATCCCAAATCATACAGAAGGTAATTATGCGATTCCAAATTGTACAACTGATAACTGTACTATTACAAATCATACATTTGACCAAAAAGAAAGAGTAAATCATATAGTTGAATAGTTGATACCCAATTTTATGATTGATCAACTCTTGATTGCACAGAATGAGGTGGTAGAACCTATAAATGACACATCAACAGGAGGAATCATACAAGTGAATATCATTGTATGATTTCCTAGAAGGTAAGTGTGAATATTAAGCAATTTTGAAAAAAAAAGAAAAATAAGTTCCAAATATATATAATAATCTTGATTGTGAAAATCCCTTGGGACACAATTAATATGGAAGATGGTTGAAAACTTGAAATGATGACCTCTTTAGAAAAGAAAAGAAAAATAAAAATAAAAAGAAATAATAAAATATTCAAAAAGCAAGAAAAAGATAAAAAGTGCATGAAAAAATGGATGAGTTGGCAGTCATCAATGAATATCTAAAAAACACATGTAAAGAGGCTGAGGTGGTAGATTTTCATGCATAAAACATTATTATTATAAAAATAAAGGCACGATGCATATTTTTTCACTAGATTGTACAAATTGCATGAGGAAATACAGGTGATCCAGAAGCAAGGAATGTGCAAAAACTAGATTTTTACCAAATGGGCACGCAAATAACCATGTTTTTTAATAATTTCCCACTCATTTTATAATTTTCACCAAGGATTTTCCTTATTCCGACAAAATCAAGCAAAAATGGAGTGCCATTGAGAAATTAGGGTTTTATTCTTAAAAAAGCAAGGTATTTTTTAGGAAGAGTTGAAACTTACAAAACATTTTGGAGGACAAACCCCAAATGGTGGATATTTTTCAAAAATATAGGGTTTGAGGTGGTTTACTATGGATAAAAACCCTAAGTGGTGAAAAACATGGCTAGGGTTTGAGTTGCTTTTGCAAAAAAGTACAGAACAAAGTAAAATTTAAAAACCCTAAATTTGCATGAAGAATTATGCTGGTGAATAAAAAAACATCTGAGCCATTGAATGTGGAAAAATTATAAGTGGAGGGCCATACAAAAATATTACATAGGTTTCCATAGAGAACTATACCTCTAAATATTGCACATTCAAAGGAAAATTGCACAAGTGAACCTGAATATGCATCAAAAAGAGGAACTACACAACACTGGAAAAAGGGTGCAACACAAATCATACAAAAACATGAATTTAAGGGAAAGCATAGGACTAAATAGCAAATTATATAATTTTGAGTATCTATTATATGATTTGAGTAAATATTATATGATTTCAAGGTAGAATTGTATGAATTGGAGCTTGAATTATGCAATTTGAGTGAAATTGTATGATTTCAAGTGAAATTGTATGGTTTTTGGTGCAATTGTATGGAAAAAAGGTGCACTTGTATGATTTGGGGCTTACTATGTGATTTTAGGATGAAATTATATGATTTGAAGCATAAATTATATGATTTGGATGAATCATACGAAATTGGAATAAAGTTGTATGATTTAAGAAAAAACTATATGATCTAAGGGAGAATGGAGGAGCAACGGAGGCAGTAGGGGAGGAATTCAAATTTCTAAAGGTGGTAAGTATCCTCATGACCCAAGGAACCAGGATGCATAGGGTGAGGATCTAGGTGCAGGTAAGCCACTTGATGAGATAGAGGACAAATAGGATTTCGTACTTGTTCAAGTTGAAAAAGTTTTGGAAGACGAACCCCTTGACAAAGATCCTGACAAGGGGGCCTATTCAGGAGCTATGGGTCTTGAAAACATCCTATCTTTCATGGAGGCCCTTAAAGGTAAAAGGAGTGATTTATTTGACTCTCTCCCACCACTCATCTCCAAAAGGAATAGAGTAAACACTCCTTCGAGCATTATGGATGGGTTTTTATCCTTGGAAATATTTTCCCTAGTAGAAAAATTCATAGGCGATAGACCAGATATAGAAACCATACAAAAATGGGATTTTTCCAAGTGGAAGATGGTAGAAAATATGGAGATCATTGTGTTGTCTAAATTTTTCTTCATCATCCATCTCAATAACCATGAAGATGTCAGTCGCATCCTAACGGAGGGCCATGCTTTTTAGGTAGGCGAAGCCTCTTTCTCATACCATGGGGTGAGGACTTTGAACCTAAAACACAAAGCATTAATACCACCCCTATTTGGGTTTGTCTACCAAATATTCCTATTCAGTTTTTCCATGAGTACTTCCTCAAAGGAATTACAAGAACTATTGGTGAACTCGTAGCTATTGACCACTCCACCCTGGCCAGGTTTAGAATGACCCATGCAAGGATATGCATGAAAGCCAATCTATATTTTGAGCTTTCCACCTTTGTGGAACTTGGATATGGGACATACTTGAGAATAAGGCCATTGAATACAAGAATAAGCCAACATTTTGTGTGGAGTACCGAACCCAAGGTCACCTCAAAAATTAGTACATGAACCTGGTTATCCAAAAAGATGCATCGAAGAAACCTGACCCAAGAGGATTTGATGCTAAAGGACATACCAAAAATCAAGGATTATAGTTTCCAATGAACAAAGGAGTCTACAGGTAAGACAGGAGTGGTCAAAACAACCAAGTTCAAGGATATGAACCTCAACAATCAGAAAAATGAAAGCAAAAGGTCTTGTGTTAGGCAGACCAGTAAAAATAGGTAAGTCCTTCAATTTTCAAATATAATAAATTTGAAATACTTGTTGGGGATGATGTTGATTAGAACAAGGAAGGAACTAAAAAGGCTTACTCTATTTTAGACCTTCCAACAAGCCATTCGAGTGTATGTTTCAAATTTTAATCCAAGCTGGTACTTGTTTTCTAGCCTTAAGGAGGAAGTCCCTTTTTTATCTCCTTTGGCTTGTTAGATTTTTAGGAAGGTTTAGCCTTGATAAGCATGGAATTAGGCATGGTTTTAATGGGTATATTGACAATGCAATTTGCAATTGCCTAAGAAATGCCAATCAAGGCTAGGCTTGGTCCTGATGTGGGCAATTGATGGCCCCATATGATGCGCTAAGTGTTGTCATCAATTTTGGATGCATCAGCTTTCCCACCATGCCTACCCTTTAAAGTTTCCTCATGATTCCAAAGAATGGGTATCTAGACAGTTACATTTTTTTCAAATCTTTCATGAGCTTTTTTCTTATCAAGGGTACCATGCAGACCATCCTCCAGGTATCCTCAAGTATGGTGATCATCCCTATGCATGGCACCATCCCCTAAAGTAATTCCCACATTAGCCAAGGATGCATCCAAAAGCATCCCTCTTCTTCTAATAAGCATTGGTTTTGTTTTTTGTTGGAGGTAAATCCAACTATTTTTGAGAGCAAGAGCAAGGCCAAAATCTGCCTTATTGATTTCCTTACAGTTAGTAGAAACTATGCTCGTAAGTTTTCTGCCATGATGTTCATCAAGTTGAGCATCATCAAGATGGAACCCCTGGTGGAAGCCATCCTCACTGAGAGGGGTTTCACTCCATTTTTTAATTTGTTCACCCGGGCTGAGAGAGATTACTATGGCGGTGCTAGAATCATGGGAAGTCGACAAGGATGGTGGCAAGGTGAATGTTCATGGATGGGAGTTCATCATAAATGTTCATTTGCTAGCAAAAATTATAGGACAGGCGGCCAAGGGCAGATCAATTCATAGGGAGAAGCACAATTGGGATGTGGAGCTCAAGTAATTTAAGGACAATTCTAGGATTTTCAAAGAAGCCAAAATTTTTCTGCTACATACCGACCTCCCCACCCCCTAGAATATTGTTATGAAAAATGTAATGGAATTCATAACTACTAAGGACCCTAGGAAAGTCCTTATCAGTTTCCATTATGCTTTCATCAACTTTTTCCATGATGTAAACCTGATTAGTATTCCTCACTTCTTGTTTAATTCCATAAACTACACTATCAATTCCTACAAAAGGAAAAAATGGGTCGACCTTCCCATCCACCAGGTTTTGTCTAAGGTAATCTACAGCCACATATTTTCCAATTCTCCCCAAAGTGACCCTCCCATTGCTCCTCAAGCAAAAAATTCCAAATGCAAATACAACCCTGGCCTCCCTAAGAATTATGGGGCATCTTCGGCCAAGAAGAGGGGGATGGATCTTCCAAAAAAAGGAGGGTTTGCAAGAAATAGGTTGAACACTGAGGACCTCGAAGGCCCCATCAGATCATCACTACACCTGAGAAATAAACAGATCTAGGATAGCTCAATAGTTCTTGATGTGGACTCTGAGGATGAGGATCCTGATCCCACCAACTCCATATTGAAGCATTACATTATCACGATGTCCTTAAATATAATCTAGTAGATGAAGGAGCTTCGTGATGCAATGAACATCCTATTTTTACACGAAGGTTTTTAGGGCCAAGGAGAGTCCAAGATGGTGGAGGCCATCTCTGAGGTGGAGGTGAAGGAAGAGCCAAAGGATAATGTGAAGGATGATATTAAGGAAGAATATGAGGACTATAAGGAGGTCTAAGTTTCTGCTTCCTATTTCATCCTGATGGCTGCCCTACGTGGAGCCAGGTTTGTTTTGGGGGTTAATTTCTTTTGTTGACCTATTGGCTATTTTGTAGGTTAATTTTTTTTTCTTTCTTGCGAATGGGTGGTTTTCTCTTAAGGCATAATCATGTTCTCATAGGACCAATGGTCCTTAGTTTTGTTATGTTGTATTGGCTCAATAGTCTTAAGCTATTTTCTGTAATGAGGTTTTGGGTCAACCTGTGAAAACCTGAATCTAATGAAATCTGTAAATTACAAAAAAAAATAACTATATTATTTTAAGGTAGTTGTACAATTCCAAAATACACTTGTACAATTGTGAGGAGCGTTTATATGATTTCTAGGGGCATCTAAAATTTCTTGGTGTAGTTGTATGAAATTAGAGCAAATCATGTAGTTTGTGATGCAATTGTCTTGAATTGCCGAATTGAACATGATTGGTAAAGAAGTGGTTCCAAGATGAGGAATTATGAAGAATGAGAATTGAGAGAGAATTTTAAGTTCATTTATAGTGGATTTCAACAAAAATGAGGGAATTCTCACCAGGACCGATACATTAGAGAGAGATTCATGGCCTAGGCAAGAAGAAGTGACCCATCCTGCACAAGGCTAAGGATGAGGGTGTTAGCCACAAGGAGAGAATAGTTATCCTTGGAGGGGTAGAGGTTATAGGCCATGGAAGGGACACAAGAATTGGTATGGTGGTAGAGGAAGAGCACAACTAAAATTTCATCAAGAGCCACAAATGGAACCACCTAGGGTACATCAATGGAAGCTTTGTAGTGAGGTGTATAGAGAGGCCACCTTAGGTGGAAAAATGGACCTACCTAGTGAGGATAAGGGAGGGTAGGTGGAATTGAATGATATCACCTTCACACAGCTGATAAGGGAGTTATACCAAAAATTATGGAATGATAATGATGATACTCACCCAATAAAGAGAGCCTTGATCCACGTTGGAGTGAGTATATTGGCATAGGTACCACCATAGGATAAAATATTCTTTCATGAATACTTGTTGTAGATGGTGCAGTCGTACAACTCAAGAAAGAATTACATCTTTGTATGAATTGAGAACCATCACCTTAATGTGGAATTATTAGCTACAACCTTTCAATAAACATTTGGGTTATCAAAGGAAGGACTTTTAATCAATAGGAAAGTGGTAGATGCCATTGAAACCCATTGGTTAATAACCATACTAATAGAGCTTCAATATCTATTAGATACGAAGGATTTTGGTCTTGGAGGATGGGGAATCAAGCAAATAATGCTCAATACAAAGGCTTTTATGTGTGTCATGAACGTGGTTATGTCTTAATTTTCAGGTGAAGCACAATATTATGAGATGTCAATATGGATGGTATAGTATGTAGAAGACATAACACAATGGGTGTAGTATGATTGGGGAACTTATTTGAATTAGAGGATATAGTGGTTATTGTAGAGGACCAGTAAATTTTTTTTTATGATATTTCATGCAATCACTATATTATTGGATGTTGTCTCTCGGTCCAACATTACATTCCATGGGCTAACAACATATTGTAATATACCAAGGGATCAACCTATTATATTGTGATGTGTGAAGATAGTGTCGCTTCAAAAATTTACCTCAAAGAAGCTGATATAGAAAAATATTATTAAGAAACCATAACCTCCTACGATTGATGAGAATGGAACTTCATCAAAAGAAGTCCACCTATGGAGGAAGAGACGGTGATAGTTGCACTTGGACTCAGAGTTGGACCAATAGGTATCTACCCAATGGTTGCAGTAGCAACCCTTGTCTCACCAGGAGGAGGAGACAATAGTACTAGTACATATTCAAGTACGGATTCAAACTTACAAGCAATAAGAAAGGTAGACATGAGAGAAGTCTCCTATGTAGATTGAGCAGTTGTAATCAATTCTCATCAACCCAAATGATATGTAATTAGGGCTAGAATACTTGGAACTAACAAATATCAATGTGCTAGTAGGGGCATACCAGTTAGAAGCAATGGTGGAAACTCCTACATTGCTTGAACCTGATGAATTTGAACTATTTGAAGCATCTAAACACTGGCCAGATAGAATAGTATCACCACCAAGGACAAAAGCAAAAGAAGTGTTGGTAGTCCCATCAGAGGATATGAAAGAGAAAAAGAAGCCACAAATAAGGATTGTGATGTGAGGTGGTAATAGCTAGTTAGGAGAGGATAAGCTGATGCCAACACAAAAATTATCTGATTCAATACTTGTATCCATAGTAGTGGTAGAATAATAGTTGATATTTTAGGAAGAGGGGTTGTCTAATCTACAATAGGATGAGTTGCCAAAGCCACAAGAGGAAGTTTAGATACCTATGGAAGGCCAATAATAAACTTAGAAAATTATTATTATGGAGGAAATTAGACCACAAAAAGGAGGTAAAACTATAGCCCAAATTACGCTATAGGAGGAGATCATACCACAAGAAGGAGGTAAAACCATATCCCAAATCATGCTAGAAGAGGATATTTCAGCAGGTCATAAGGAAGTTTGGGGAAGCTCATGTCCATAGAAGGAAGAAGAGGAAAGGATGCCATCTCAAGAAATGGATAGACGACTTCAGAAAATATTTTTTCTTAAAGTACCACAATTTGGCATCTTGAACGAAGAAGAAGACATTTCTTGAAATAAGTCAGTGACATGTTCACTAGTACCCAATTACAGTTTTGGATAGGTTGCATTGGAAAATTTAAGTAGTGGAGGGATAAAACCTTCACTGATATGGATAAGTTCATGGAGTGGGTGTGCAATGAGGACCGAACAAGAAGGATATCTTAGATTCATGCACAACACCCATGGTAGTTACCTAGAGGAGAGGTAACAAATATGTTAGGAATTGAATATTTATTAGGAGTGAAGACAAACTACTGAGCATACCCATGGGTGTACTTGGATATAGATAAGAATCAAATATGTCCATTGAACACATTGGATACAGAGTATCAAAGGGCATCTCCAAAATTGACCTTCACCTTATTAAAAAAAATTCTAACATAACGGATTAAGCAGCTAAGTGTGGGTCTTGAATAGATCTACCAATACAAGGAAGCATGGAAGGAAGATATGGAAGTAGCAATAAGAGAGATGGTTGAAATTAAATAAGAATTAAAATTTCACAAGAATTAGGCTGAGGACATAAAGCAAGCTTATGAAGAGAAGATATGAATACAAGAGGAAGAGAAATAGCTTATGCTCCAACAAGCAGAAGAGCAGAAGAAGTGATTAGAGGAAAAGTTGGAGTTATTTCAACAATACATTGCACATACAAAATAGTAGGAAGAGTAGTTGATTTTGAATACCCAACAACTCAAGTAACAGGAAGAACAACTGATAGTTCAGAAAGAGCGATTGAAAAAGAATGATGAACAATTGAAAACATCTAAAGAAAAACTACAATTAAAGGACTGCAAGATTGAGGAAATGATGAATGATGCTAAATGTTATAATGAGATAATTATGGACCATAAGGTGATGCTTTAGGTCAAGGAAGAGCTTCATCTAGCCCATAAAGTTGAATTTGTAGCAACACGATAGTGTCATTGCAAAGAAGGATGAGGATTTGGCCATAGTAGCTTGGATGGAGGTAGAGTTGAAAGAAAAGCTACACAAGAATGCATTTGAGTGGGAGAAGAAGTTACTACAACTTTTAGCTATTTTTGAGGAGGCAACCAAAAAGTATGTCTTGAAGGCGGTAGAAATTAGTAACTACGCGATCACGTTAAAAAATAATCACGCTATTCTTTGAGTACAACATCAGGATATTTGGCAAGACCATTCAACCAAGGCCAAGACAACCAAGT
The DNA here is from genome assembly GCA_028583015.1 of Wollemia nobilis. Lineage (NCBI taxonomy): Eukaryota > Viridiplantae > Streptophyta > Pinopsida > Araucariales > Araucariaceae > Wollemia > Wollemia nobilis. The sequence continues at coordinate 1,361,417 of JAQPPZ010001668.1, read as the reverse complement.
TGGTGATGATGTCAACTAATTTAAATGGGAGGGTAGATGTAGATGACAAATCCACCTCCTGGAAGAAGAAGAAATAATATGGATTTGAATAATTTTATCAATTTTGTCAAATGTTTAGTTTTGTAAAAATGTACAATGTAGGGTTAGTCTAATTGTACAATGTAGGGTTGTAAATGTACAATTAGGTTTAATTGTACAAATGCATAAAATGTACAATTATATTCAAATAAAATTAATTGAAATGTACATTTAAGGTAATTTGATAAAATCAAAGTTAGACTTAGTAAAACCTTAATGCATTAATTATTTTGAGATATTACGAGAAGGAAGTTGTGAATAATGCAATGTCTTAGGAACCACTTTGGAATGGTCTAGACAAGAATTATAAATCCCTTTCATGGTTTTTTATTGAGGTTGATAGTGGCTCAATATTATTGACCATTGATGTTCATTGTAGTGTTGTTCGAGACTGATCATGTTATCTCTTTATAGGTCATTATGAGAGCAAGTTTTATGGATTGTGTGCTAATGTGAATATTTCTTGTACATATTGTTGGTGAATCTAGATTGTACATTCTATGCAAGTATGGCTAGAATGGTATGGTAAATAGATGACATTACAATGGAAATGTAGTATTGATGATTCCACAACCAAGTATGATGATGGTGAAATAGCTTTATGCATTGTTGCTCTTGTAATTGGTAAATTAGATGTGTGTATGTTATTGTATAAATTTTGGGTATGGACGTTGGGTAAGATTGATGGCATTAATAAAAAATAGTAATTTTGGGATTGTATGTTAGAATACTAGGTTGGCAATTGCACTGTATAGAGAGACAATTCTTACTTTATAAGGATTTTGTATGCAAATTGATAGATCTACAATTGAAGAAATGGAAAAAGGGTTTGTGTAAACTGTATAATCATCCAACCAAACTATACAATTGATAATTTACCTAGTTTTATGTTCACAATTACATAATTGAACTTATCCAGGGTGGAAAATAAGAGTTTCAGAATGAACGATTGTAAAACAAACAAGTTTTTACCTATAAACTATGTTTTGACATATTATACAAGTGGTAAATCATATAGTTTAAGGTGTTGTACAACTATAATCATACAATTGCATGATTTGTAATTGTACAATCAATTTTTAGGAGTTTTGTAAATTGTATAGTGGTATGATTTGGGTGAAAGCAATTACAAAAATCTAGAATTCATCCCAAAACCTCCCAATTCACCTACCCTTTTGAGAATACTCCCCCATGTGCTACACTTGCCTTTAATATCAGATCAAGCGTTGGTGTTATTTTGGTTTTATTTGAGGATAAGGTCCCAAACCTCAAAATAATGGTTGTGAACCTTCTTAGAGTAATATCACTGGAGCCTACTCTGATAGGCTTAAAGATGCTCTAAGGCATGAATGCACTTTTCATCCAACAACTCTAATTGGTGTAATCAATCTAAGCAATATTTGATATAAATTTTGGTTGTGCATCCTATATTATCAATAAGGATGATAGTACAAGGGACTAACTCATCAAAGGGAAGGCTATTTTGAAAGGCATTTGCATGACCTATATCATAAGAAGAATCATCCATAACATATCCTCCAAGAGTCATTATACAAAAGTCAATACAAAATTTAGTTGTGCCATATTTCTTAATTAAAGGGGAGAGACCCCCAAATTTGCTAAGTATCTATGAGATAGAGGAGTAGGGTCCCCTTGAGAATGAGAAAGATTAACATACAAGACATGAGAAATAGAACTTCTAGAGAAGAAGTTGTTTCAGAGGACATCTTTATGATATCTATCACAAGGAGTGTCCCCTCTAGCATACTCCTCTAGGGTCACAACTAACTTTGTATACACCAAACTTACCACATTATAAAAGAGATTTTTAGCAGTATAAGGAAGACCCTCATCCTCATCACTCCACTCCAAATATTGATGATCTAAATATTTAGCATAAGTAATAAAATGACCATCATCATCGAATGGTAAAGGTTGGTTCTTATTGGATATGTAACCTATGATACATCTCCTAGGCCAAATATCGACATCCAAAGGCTCTTGAATGCCTCTCTGTTATGTCCCTAAACCTTTATCTATATATCACATACTAGATAGGATCTATTTTGAAGTGGGTAATCATTGGACAAGTAGCAATGTGTAAAAAAACACTCTACAAGATAAATATTTCTATCACAAATATTTTGTTTGAAGGTTGTACCTAAAAATATAAAGGTACACATGCCAATGTGTACAACTTCACCATTATTATATGGTAAAACCATAGTCCTTGGTGAAGGTGGTAGCTTGGCAAGATCTAGAAGAGGATCTTGAAGAAATGGACTAACTTGATCTCATGATGGAATATTGATTATTGGTTCCTAAATCACTTTAATATTTTAAAGTTATTTAGTTATGTGAGATGAGGAAACTTATGGGCATAAATTGAGACTAGATTGGGCTTTCTCAACCATCGAAAAATATTCAAATGGATGAGAATAATCAAGAATAGTGATAAGTTGATTCTTAAATTTGAACTTCAAACATTGATGAAAGGTAGAAGGGATAGCCCTCATCGCATGAATCCAAGGGCATCCAAGAATAAGATCAAAATATGTAGGGTAAGGTACCACATAGAATAAGGTATCTAAGATATTGGGTCCAACTCTAAGGGGGAGCGATATAACGGTGCAAGCCCCTTCAGGACTCGTTGAAAGCTTTGGTAATGATATAAAAATTTGGTAAGTCTTCCTATTTCAATCTAAAATTTTGGAAAAATTGATAAGTTCATAAATTAAGGGAAGAACCATTGTTAATCAAGATTCACTTGAAAAATATTTCCCCAATAAATTTTGTGATGTAGATGGAAGAATCCCCTCACAAGTTTGAGGAAGGCATATCATCATCCAAAAATGTGATGAGATGTATACCAAGAGAACCTACAACATTAACCATAGCACTAGGATAAATGTCTATAGGAATAGATTATTGTATTAGGAGATCCAATTGGGTTTTCCTATTTATAGGAGAAGTTTGTAAAAGCTATAAGAAGGAGATATTAGTTGGGGTACTAGCTAACTATAGTTGAATGTCAAAGGAGATTTTAGGTTTTAGCTTCAACACTAAATGTGGGTTTTCTAATATTATGCTTCTTTTCTAGGTATTATTCAAAACTAAGGGAGATTTTGAAAGTGGATTAGATGAATAACTTGTGTCTTGTTGATATCGTTGAGTTGGTTGAATTTGTGCTTGTTGCCTTTTGGTTGCTACTATCATACCAACCATATTATCATAGAGAGGGACCACATTTTGATGACACTTTATTAGTAGCTTGTTGTCCATGCTTAGGTAGGGGATCTTGTAATATCCCCAAATATTGATTTGTTGTGGATGCTTATTGTGTAGGAGGTTTATTTTTTGTTGGAGGATTGGGTTATGAACCTTCTATAATAATATGACCAACATAAATTAGGTCTTGAACCACATATTTCAACCTCTTATAAGATTTTTTCAAGTGCCCCTCTACCCTATGGTACTCATAGTGTTGACTAGATTTATACCAATTAGTTGTGGTATCAAGTTGCCTTATATGTTGTAACTCAATCATGTTAACCTCTAGAAGTTGCTTTAGAACCAATATCATAGGTATGTTGACTCTTGTAAAATTCCTTTGTGGGGGTTTTTGAGGTTGGTTAAGCACCATCATGTGTAGGGTGTTAACAAAACTATCAATAGGCCTACTATCTATTATCCCGTCACCTACCATACACTTTTTCTTATATTGTATTTTAGTGGTCCTATCCTCTTTTACTTTAAGTTGGAATCTTCTAACAAGGGCTTGCTCTACCCTTATTGCTAGACCTATTGCTTGGTCAAAATATGTGATAGTTGTCATTTCTAGTTTATAAGATATGTGTTCTTGTAAATTCCTAATAAATATCTCTAGCATGTCATGAGGTAAGGTATATCTCAAGCATCCAATTAGACTCCTCCAATGAGACAAAAATTTTGAAAAAAATTCATCCTTACTTTGTTTCAACATGTAAACATATTTCATAGTTAATTTTTTTTCACCATAAGCTCTGAACTGCTGAACAAACATTTTGGTTGTTTCTTCAAAATTTCTCAAATAATGATTGGGTAACTAATAATAACACTTTAATGCCATACCACCAAGACTTTTAGGAAATATATTTAGTAATATCATGTCATCATATATGATATCATGGCATGTTGTCATAAACATTCTTAAATGCTTAATTGGATCTTCTGTTCCCTTATAGATAGGCAAAACTAGCATTGGAAAATGCTTAGGATAGGGCCTAGTGGAAATGATAGGGTCTAAGGGATGATTGCACATTTCTTTATAGTTGTAAATGAAACTAGGGGGTTGAATCATATCCACTCTAGAAAATAATTGTTTAAACACATTAGTTGAACTTTGCATCTTAGGATTGTTATTATGGAATGTCCCTAGGTTCCTTAGGGGAAGGGTATAGGTAGTTATTAAAAGAGAACTTGGCCTATGTTGGAGGAATTGACACTATTATGGTATGGGTTGTGATATGTTGTATCTTACTATGGAGGATAAGTAACATTTGGTGGAATAGAAGCATGAATGTTGAGATTAGCAGAATGAGGAGGAAATTGAACATAATCTTGATTGAAACTACTAGTTTGGAGGACTTGTAAAACTCCAACATTAGTGGTCATAGTAGTAGCATATTTTGGTTGATGAGAAGTATTAACATGATGTGAATATTCATACAAGGGGTTGTTATGAATATTTCTAGGAGAGATGGTAGGAGGAGGAGGTATCCCACCCTTTTTAGGTTGGGTTTCCTCTATCATAGCCTTAATCAAAATCTCCTTATGGAGTTCCATAAAACCCATAGATGATCAGATGATGTAAATGTGAAGTCACAATCAGGCCCCTCATAGGGATCATAGTTTGTATAAGTTTCCACATGTTATTGCTCTTTTGTATCAAGGTTAGGGTTTTCTCTATCAACCTGATCATATTCTTGGAGAATTTGATCAGATTCTAGATTCCTTCACTGAATTCTAAGGAATTGAGCCATTAGGGGAATAGAAGGGATATAAGATAAAACTAAACGAAGCACACACACAAAAAAGAATTTAAAAATTTTTAATTTCTTTTGTTTATTTTTCTAAGCAAAAAAATTAGTGGTCTTGTTTAAAATCTTTGAAATAAAAGTACTAGGGAATAGGCTTCCTAATTTGACCACTAAGATGTGTTTTCATGTCAGGTTCACCAAATATGTAGAGGGGGAAAATTACACACCACATATGATTTTTGATTGGATCCATTAGGAGCTGAGATGATTGCGATGGTTGTTATAACTCTACTATCAGGGACACAAAAAATGTTCACCAAGAATGGTTTTAGGACTTGTTCCAATTCTAGGGTGGAAATTTTTAATGTGTCAATTAAGCAATCACCTATGTTTGACCTATATAAACTAAACTATGAAAATAAAAGAGTGATGAAAGTCACAAAAGATGCAAGAAAATAATGTCTAACCCTAGTATGATTTTTTTATTAAATTATCTCCAATCCTAAGTTGTAAAAAATGAAATTTCTTTTCTTTGAGCAAGGGCACAAGTGAAATGCACAGAGAAGACTAAACCCTAGATGCACACTATATGCTTTTATTCTTTCAAATGCCTAAAAAATGATCAAATGCTTTTCCTTTTATTTATATTTTAGGTTTGAATAGAAATGAACAAAAGAAATCAACAAACAACTTAGAGATCTACTAGGGCACTTACTTGAACCGATGTTTGATCCAATATTTATCTTGCATCTATAAATATTCCACAGCTTCAACCTGCAAAATAGCTTTACAAAACCCTAGAAAATATGATCAATGTTAGGGGGCCTGCTTAGGCCACTATGTAGCAGAGCATGGAAATGCAGCAGTCAAGACCCCTATGTTATTTTACTTGACCTTTAGAAATCAAGAGTGAATGTTGATTTTTTTTGGAAATGGACAAATAGAATACAATGAAATAGAATAGTGTGAAAAATATAATGTAAAGAACAATATTATATCTTATATGCAACATACAAACACAACCTTAGGGTTTGGGATCAAACCATTCCCCCAAACTTGACATAGCTAAAAACACACCATGTACAGGGTGTCCATGATCTTGACTTTGCTTAAATCATAACCTATAAATACGGAGTGTAAATTTACAATAAATAAATAAAAATAGCAAATCTATGTGAAATGAACAAAAACAATAATGCAATTAGTAGTCTAGGAATGATAAAATATATGAAATAACTTGGTGGTAGATAAAGGGGCAGACAAAAGAATGAAGACCTCCACAATATTGTTGAATCCTCCTCAAGGATCCAACACTTGTGCACCCAGGGTAGAAAATCAACAATATAGTAGAATAACACTAGAAAAAACTTGCCAAAGATCACTTAAACACTTGGAGAGCATGCAAATTTCAAAACTTGCAAAAGAATTTGTGATTAACCTCTTAGCTTGCTAGTTGTAATGCTAGTTAGTTCCTTCAAAAAAGAAGATCCAAAACCCTCTATTTATAAAGGATTTGAAACAAAATTGGGTAGAAAAATCCTAAGGGAGGATCAACCTTAAAGAAATCGACTCGAAAGTTGGGTTTTTTAAGAAAAAATCCTAACTTGCTGAAATTGTGCCTCGTAAGGGCCAACCCAGATTTTAGAAAAACTAGGAGAAAAAGAGGAAAGAGGGGAGAAAAGGGGATCAAAATTGCATTTGGTCAAGTTGGAGGGTCTCTCTAAGGTTCTAGGGAAAATGACCCACTTAGGTGGGTCAATTTTCCATGTCTACCCTTACATTGATAATATAAAACCTACTTCTCTTGTATCTAAAATATCATCAATCATCATGGCAATAGTATTACTAGAGTTAGAGAGTACGTCATGCCTTAGATGTTAAAATAGGCACACAATGAAAGAAGTTTGAAATGAGATAAACACAAGAAATTAAACTCTCAACCTCCTAGATATAGTACAACAAACCAACCACTTTACCAATGAATTTTTAGTGCTCCTTAAAGACATCAAACCTTGAGTACTATAATAAAATAATTATAGGAAAATGATTTTTGAGCCTATGACATCCTTGATGAAGAAGGCTTTTAAATAATTTGTACTATATGATGTAGCAATGGATAATGTTGAGTCTATTATGCACACTTGGTATGAATATCCTAAGTGATACAACTTGAAGAAGATAATATCAACTAAATTCAACCTTGTTGCCTATGCAAATATGAGCCATAGGTATATTGAATGTGAGTAAGCTTTCCAAACACCATACCAATGGGCCTATTGGAGATAGGATAAAATTAATTGGGTTTGTTTTAAAAAAAGAGTCCCTCAATATTATGATAAGTTGTTAAACAATTATCACCAATTTATAGAGCTAAAAAAAACATTATAATCTAAAAAAATGACCAATTGGTTTCTTATGAAAAAGTTATAGTTTGAGTAATCTTGGGCATATTAGTGCTAAAATAGTGATTTTTTTTAAATTTAAAACCTTAGAAAAAAATTCGCCAAACAAATTTTTTCACTTGTCACATCTTATGTGTCATATCTATAGGGCTAATATTATTACTAATCTATGAATAAGAGGTTGAAATGTGGCATAAAAGGATTGGTTGAACTTGTTTTTATATGTGTGTGTGTGTGTGTGTGTGTGTGTGTGTGTGTGTGTGTGTGTGTGTGTGTGTGTGTGTAAAGGACTAGAATTTTATTCATTTCATACATAAAGAGGATTCAACACCTATTGGAATATATTATATTATTTGGTACATTCCAATGTACCATCATGGGTACATCTATAGATTAGAAAACGAGTCTTAGATTAGAATTAAATTTATGCAATGTAATGCACAAGTGTGCATTGATATTTTGGTAATATAAATGTGCATAGTTGTCCATATGTACATGTGTCAATAGAGTAGGAAGATGAAGATTCATAGGAAGAGTGAGGCCTAAGAAACCTCCATATGAAGAGTCACATTCCATTCTATATATATGGATGTGTTGATGTAAAAGAGATATGGCGAAGGAGAAAGAGTCACCTATGTAAGCAATGGAAGGTGATGTAATATGATGTATTTTGATCTCTTCATTCAATAAATATTGTATTTAACATTAGTATTCTTTGAGTTATTATATAGTAGATTATGAGTTTATATGCTTGATTGATCAACATTATTATATCTTTCATATTGCAATTATATTATTGATCTTGAGGTAATATTATTTTGAGTATTTATTCATCAAAAGCTAATAGTGGTATCAGAGCTACGGTAGATCTAGGTAGAAATTGAAAGAGCCTCAAGAATCATTAAAAAGAATATTTCTACTGGTTAAGAAGAGATCAATAATGATAAGAGAATTTCCTCTGGAAAAGTAAACCAGAGAAAATAAAGAGAATTTCCTCTAGAAAAGTAAACTAGAGAAGATAAAGAGAATTTCCTTTGGAAAAAGAAACTAGAGAAGATAAAGAAATTACCTCTAGAAAAGAACCAGAGAAGATAAAGAAATATCCTTTGGAAAGAGAAACCAGAGAAGATAGCATTTCTTACTATGTTGAAGAAAAACCAGTGACATTTGAGGATATACCTATTCCAAGAATAAAATCGGAATAGAAGAACATTTACAGGTCTTGAAGATAAACCTTGATATTGAAAAGAGAATAGACCTATTCCAAGAGCAAAGTTAGAATAGAAGAAAATTTATAGGTCTTGAAGACAAACCTTGATTAAGAGACCCTTAGAAGAGGTCCTATTGATAAGCTTGATAAAAAAGAATTTCAAATTATTTGGCTAGAATATTTCCATAGGGTTGAAAGGAAAACCCATGAAGACTAGAATTCAATATAGATTTGATTCCACTAGTTTTTAAGATAGCTAGTGAAGATTATTATTTTTGGAACATTGAATACATATGATTATTACTTTCTAAGTTTTGTTGTAGAAGATTGGTTCTTAGAAGTTGAGAAGCTTCCTACAATAGATAGAGAAAAATTTCATCTTCGATTGCCTGAAATTTTATGTGCTTTCCTAGTATAGGGATTAACTCTTTTGTTGCAGAAAAGTAGATATTGAAGGAGGTACAAGAAGGAGATATTATTGAAGATTGAAAAGAACCAAGAAATGGTTCTCATTGCAAGATTGCATATTGAAGAAAGAGATCCAAGAAGAGGTCACATTGAAGAACTTCCAAGATTGGAAGATTGAAGATTGAAGACAAAAGATAGAAGGATTGTAGAAGAATATAGATATCCAAGAAAGAGATATGATTGAAGAATTTTCCATAGTTAGAAAATTGAAGAAACCAAGGTAAGGTTTCATTGAAAGCATTTACTAAGAGAATTGAAGGCTGTAGAATTAGAATACCCAATAATAGAGGTCTAAAGAAGATTTTGAAGAAAGAAAAGAAGGCAAGAGAAAACCTTATTGCATAAGCTAAAGCAGTGACCATTTTAAGAGGTTTCAAGTAGAATATTGCAAGCAGAAGGAGCACCTGACTAGAAGATATTGGGATAATTGTCACCATACGATAACAAGCCCAAAATAAAATAGGATTTGACAAGAAGTTTGTCAAATTTTGAGAAGATTTTTAGAACTCAAGACATTCAGATTCTTGAGAAAGAAGACAAAGATAGAGGTTAGAGTTGAAGTCAGAAGATAACAAGAATATTGAAGAGCTCACAATTTAGAGAGATTTGAAGACAATCACAAATTTTTGTAGGCTGATTTAGAAAAGCACAAAATTGCTGAAAGAGAAGCTGAAAAGACATCAAAAAGTAAAAGTGAAAAGATACAGTTTAGATAAAGCTTTGGAGAAGCTTTTAAAAAAAAATGAATAGCCAGGATAAGGCTTTATAGAAATAAGAGCAACATATTTTAAGGCTTGAAGACAACACCAAATTAGATTTTGTAAGCAACATCTAAGGAGGAGTCCTACAAAATTGAATTGCGAAAGAGCAGCATCTGAAGCTACAAATTACAGAAATAGCTAGCACATTTGAAGAAGAAGAAGAATAAATATGATTTTAAGCAGCAACTATAGCTGCAAATTGAAGAGTCTATTGATAGCAAAATAAAGGTGCAATAGCAGCAAATACAAGACAACAAGCTAAAAAGAAAAGAGCTACAAAAAGGTGTGTTAATTTTATGCCATATAGATTATTATTGTAAAGTTTTTTAAGGTGCCTATTAAGAGTTTTTTGGAGCATCAAATTTTAGAGCCATTTAGAGCTAGGAAAGAGGAAGTTTTTTATGGTGTCATTAAGCTAAGAAAAGACACCATTTCACACCATTGATTTTATAGAAAGCTTGTATATTACAACAACAAAAAGTTATAGTTTAATAGGAGTGATAAGGAGTTTGATATAAGTTGTTTTTGAAATAAAAAAATATCAAATTTATTTTACATTCATTAGTGAGATAGATTTACTCTCATTTTTAGAGAAGTCAACAAGATTATAACAACATTAGATTGAGTTTTAAAGGAGTTATAAGTGAATAGTATATGTTGTTTTTTAAGTGAATGTAAAAGTAAAATTATCCTACATTTGTGAGGAAGAATATCCCTCAACATATAACAGTTTTTGGAAAGAGAAGAGATCCAAGTTCAAGGTAGATTTCAGGTGTTTAAAAATACCAAATGTACAAATAGAAGTGGTAAATAAAACCACTAAAAGAGTGGTGAAAACCACAAGCATATTGAGCACCATTCAACATCATAATACAAGGGGTCAATTTCTACAATAAACATCCACCCATTTGCAGGAAATAAGCACTAAAAGAGTGCTAAAGGAAGAGAGCCATAAGAGCTCAAGATTTAGCCAACCAAAGGAGCAAGTAGATGACAACTACAACCTTCAAAAGAACAATCTACGTAAATACTACATAACACTATAATTATATCTATGCAAAGCAAGGCGAATTGTAAAAAGGATAGAAAATACATGGTGCATTATCAAAGAAGGATTATAAGTAGATCAAGTTGCTAAAAAAAATACCACAGGGCCACCATTGGAGCATATTATAGCTGGAGCCATCCGTGAGCATGTCCAACGTCATCCAGGGAGAGAAGAAACCTCACACAGTTCAATTACAAAGAAATAAGAAAACGTTGGAGAAAAGTGAAAGGAAAAAGGCATTGTAAAGCCTTGTAATTTAATACGTTGGAGAAAGGAGCACATGCATAAATATTTGTAACACTTATCTCGAGAAAAGAATAGGGAATATTGTCATTTGACACAAGGATCAAAGTTGGCTCATAAGCCATAATGTAAATCTCCAGGAAAGAAGAGCGCTCAACGCTCTACATCATCACCTAACACTCAAGAAAAGTCTAGTAACTCCCAAATAACAAGGAATATTGTGCCAAGTGTCCATTTCATTATTTCATAAACATTGGAGTCACCAAGAAGGGAGTCAAAGCATTTTGTAATGCCTACAATACATGGCAATCGACAAAAGAAAGGAGCACTCATATAGTCAAAAGAGTACTTATATAGCAAATTATAACACCATACATAGCAAATTCAAGGAGGAGCATTAAATAAAGGGTTAAAGCTTCTTCCAAACTCCATACGTTGCACTTTTCAAGAAAGGTTGACTAGAAGGAAAAGTGCCCAACAAGTCAAGAAGGAGCGCCTGAATATTTGAGGTAATACTTACTATAATATTTTTCATATTAAAGGCTTATATTGGTAGGAGGAATAAGGAACTAAGAGAATATATTCTAAGGTTAAATTTTTAAATATATTAGTGGAGTGATATGTATTTTAAAACCTTAGAAAAATTAGAATATTATTTTTGAAGCCTTTTGTAATATTTTGAAGAACATTTTGGGATTTGAAGTGTTATATTTGAGTTTTGTAAAATTGTATATTTAGATTTACAAAACAAAGTGAATATTTAAAAATTTCTTAAGGTTGGATAAATAAGGCATACAACATCAAATTAGGATTACAAAATATTGCAAATATTATTTTTTCTAAATTTCTAGAGTTGGAATAATAAGGAATCCTACTTCAAAATGGTTTATGAAATTTAGAGTAAAATGCTTTATTCATAAATTTGGGAGATAAAAGGAGTTCTACATAAAGATATTACATTTGATAAGATTAATCTCTAATTTCAAAACTATTAGAGATTTGAATATTTCTAAAGGATTGAAATCACATACATTTATTGATAGAGTTGATATTAAAATTGCATTGCCTTTCAAACATTAGGGAGTCATAAGGGAGTCTACCTCAAAGTATTAAAATTGTAACAATGGAAAACTTTATTAAATGCAGAGGGTTCAATAAATCAACTTGGATTAAATATCTACTTAATTCTAAGAATAATAACAAAATGAAACATATGGATAGAAAGAAAATTATTTTTTAAGAATCATAAATTAGTCCAATGAGAAGAAATAATTTAGAGATATGTTCTAAAAATATGATATAAGACAGTCATAGTGAACATTTTCAAAGTCCAAGAAAACATGTAGAACAAGAATTTCTTCTACAAGTAAATGAAAGAAGCAAAAATAAAATTTCTTCAACCATCTATGCACGGTTGTATCAGTTGATCAAGAAAAAAATGAAGTCAAGGTATTCAAAAAAACACAAGAAATTTGAAATATATTTATTGTAACAAAGAAGACCATGAAAAAGCTGATTGTTGGGACTAAAATCCTTGCATATATTGTGGAAAATGATCTCACTCATCTTCCTTTTGTCATTATAGAAAGGATTATTACTTAAGTTTTGAAATAATTCTAACATTCATATTACAATGCTTTTTTCAAAGAATTAATTTTAAAGCTTTTGATAACAAGTAAAAGCTTGAATAACAAGAAAGAAGACTAAAAAAAGATCAATAAAGTCTCAACAAAAATATATCATGATTGACTACATCAAAAAGTCCAAGTAGAACTCAAAGATAAAGATAAGAAACCAAGCAAAAATGAAGACTTGTAATATGAAGAACAAAAAGAAAAAGAATAAGTCTCTACAAGGTTCAAATTACAACACATCATCCAATAGTCTACATGAAGAAGAAGTTGAACCTATACAAAATGAAGAATACCTACAATATGAAGAACACAAAATCGATAAAGTAGATGAAGACCATATTGAAGACTAGATTCTTTGATAACCAAAAAATGTGATATAGGGGGATTTTGGAATATATTACATTATTTGGTACATGCCAATGTACCATCATGGGTACATCTATAGATTAGGAAAAGAGTCTTAGATTATGATTTAATTTATACTATGTAATGCACAAGTGTGCAATGATATTTTGGTAATGTAAATGTGCATGGTTGTACCTATGTACATGTGTCAATAGAGTAGGAAGATGAAGATTCATAGGAAGATTGAGACCCAAAAAAACTTCAAATTAAGAGTCACATTCCATTATATATATATATGGATGTATTGATGTAAAAGATATATGGTGAAGGAGAAAGAGTCACCTATGTAATCAATGGAAGGTGATGTAATATGATGTATTTTGATTTCTTCATTCAATAAATATTTATAGTATTTTTGAATGCTTGGCATTAGCATTCTTTGAGTTATTATATAGTATATTATGAGTTTATATGCTTGATTGATAAACATTATTATATATTTCATATTGCAATTATATTATTGATCTTGAGGTAATATTATTTTGAGTATTCATTCATCAAAAGCCAACAAAACCTTGGTCATTGAATAGGGGCCGCATTAGGCTCATTGGCCTAGAAAAGTACCCATAAAGTACCTTTGAAAGTAGGGGCAAGATAAAAAATAGATGTCCTATAGAACAAGAGCAATATTGCTAACCCATGATACATGACTAAGAAAATAACCATGGTCTTTTATGTTTTACGTATTAAAAAAACTAAGGAAATAAAGCCATCGTTATTAAAATTAAGGACCCCTTTGATTACAATACATATGTATTACCATTGTGCTATAAGATACAAGAGAATAGAAGTACTTTCCTTCATGATTTAAAGAAACCTTAAAAATAAGCCATGACACTATGAATTATTTGAAAAATAAACTATTAGTGATTTGAACTATTAACCTCTATTATTTCAAATAAGCATATTACTACTAAACCATACTCATGCTATCAAAGAAAATAGGTGCATCCACTTTTATGTTGTGAAATGGATATCCTAATAAAATAAATAAATGAATACAAGGTCAATCAAACTCAAAACCTATGCCTTATAGGCTTTATAGGAACCATTAAACCATGATAATTCGATGAAATGTGAAGAAAACCATCTCTTTGATATTCAATAATATTATATCACTATCATTGTGCTATGGTATACCATGCACATTCCATTGGATAAATGAATAGAGAAATATTATTTAAAAAAAGCATTCACATAAACTATCAAACAATATCACAAAGATTCAAACTCAGGATCAACTGGTTATTGGACTTACAACTTTCCATTACACCACAACTATGAAAATAAATATTGAAATACTCAAAATATAAAATATTTCATGCAAATAAAATATGTTAAAATATTTAAACTTATGTGACTCATTAAAATATTGAAATGTGTGATAAGGTGCTTATGAGTATCATTTATTTAGCCTATGGGTATGCAATTATGTAGGCCTATGGATATTCCTAATTTATGTAATCATATATTCCTTTTTCATATTTCACCCTTAGTGATATTGGTTAATCCACCTTTATGGATAACCTCCACTTAAAAGGGTAATTGTTTTTTTATTGATGTAAAGGGGGTTTTGAAAGGTCCTCGAACCTTTTATAGAGTCATTACAAAAAGGGGAAACCCAGGATGGGATCCCATAGAGAGACTAAAGGATAGAAGCCAAAAAAGAACAGGGATTGAAACTGTAGTCCTAGACAACAAGCCAAGACAAAAAGAGAGGAAAACCCTACCAAAAACAAGAAAGGCCTACCAAACATGGAGGTCAGTGGAATCAAATATTGGCCTCATGAACAATATTCTTACTAGCATCAACACCCTAGGAAGGTGGAATGCAGGTTTTTGTGGCTCCCTTTTAGGAATAAATCACTGGATTGGAACATCATGATGAAGACAAAACTCAATGATTTCACTGGGGAAATATTTATCCCAAACTCGAAGGCCTATCTGGTTCAGGCCTATGTTTACCATGATATTAGCCACTTTGTTGCCTTCTCTGTAGACATGTTGAACTAAAGAATGGTCAAGGTGACTGATAATCCTTTTCAACTCTAAAATAGCATTAGCAACATACCAAGAAGGAGGAGAGGAACCCTTGACAAAGTTGATGGTGTTCAACAAATCCCCTTCAATGATAAGATTGTGAAATTGTTTGCTAGTGACTAAGGAGAGACCCTGGAACAATACCCGAGCTTCAGAAAATTGTTGGACTGAACACCAATGGCTTCAACAAAGGCAAGAATAATTCTACCTTGGTCATCTCTGATGAGGCCTCCTACACCAGCTTTACCAGGGTTGCCCTTAGCAGCTCCGTCAAAGTTGAGTTTGAGCCAACCCTGGGGAGGTGGGACCTAGTGGATAGAAGATCTATTAGCTTTGGGGAATTGAGCCTTGGAAGGGCCAGCAAGGAGATTGAATGAAGAAATGAGATGGGTTTCAATGCCATGGCCACGAATCTCAGGACAAGGAACAATACTGGCATTCTCCCTCACCAGGGTGAGAATTTTGGAAAGGACAGAGGTAGGGGAACTAGGAAAATTGTTGAAGACCCTATTGTTTCTCTCAAGCCACACTTACCATAAAAAGTGTGGGAGGTAGAAAGACCACAAGGAATGGAGGTGGATGTGGTGGAAGGGGTTGGGCCACTAGTAGTAGAGGTCCATGATGGAGTTAGGAGGGGCCCAAGAAATACTGAACTCAGACATGAGGGAGGATAGAATGGAAGAGGCAAAATGGCAGCCCAAAAAAGGTGGGGAATCGATTCCCAATCAGACTAGCACATGTAGCATCTATTAGCAATAATAAGCCCTCTATGAGACAAGTTGTCTAGAGTTAACACTTGGTTTTGCACAACTAGCCAAAAGAAAAAGGTAACTTTGGGAATGAGACGATGATGCCAAATGAGATCAGTTGGAAACCAGTTTTGTAGTGGCTCTTCTTGGAGGAAATAAGTAGATTTGACATTAAAAATACCATTTTCCATGGCTCCCAAAAATATGGAATCATGAGACTAATTGGAAGGGATAATAGTGGTTCTAAGTAAATCAGAGACAACCTTAGCAAATTTGACCGAACCAGGGATGTTATCGGAGGAAGGGATGGGCTTCCATGAAGGATGTTGGTTGCTATCAAAGGTAATAAAATTGGAAACAAACTTCCCCATAGATTGATCAAGAAGGGGCTTTAGGAGATAGAGCTTAGGGGAGTTGATAAGAGGCCAGTCTGAGATCCATAGGTCTTCCCAAAACTAGATGAGGTTACCATTCCCCAATCACCATTGAAGACCTTTTCCAAGGATGCTTTTGGTGTGGGACATAACATTCCAAAATGTTGATCCATCGAGACAAATAGAATTAGTGAAGAAAGAGCAGTGGTGGAGGTATTTGCTCTTGACTATGTCTACCCATAGGGCTTTGGAATCAGATAATATTTGCCATCCCTGCTTACAAAGTAAAGCCATGTTCATTTTGAACACTTTTCAAAATCCAAGGCCTCCATGAGCCTTTCTAGTGTAGAATTTGTCCCATGCTACCAAATGGATTCTACGATTGTTTTCCTTGACCAAAGAAATTGTTTTTGAATTTGCTCGATCTACCTACAAACTTCTTTGGGAACTTTGAAAATCGACATGAAGAAAACCAAAATACTCTGGAGGTAAGATTGGACTAAATTTGCTTTGGATGCCTAGCTAAGGAAAGCACTTTTCCACCCCGTAAAATTTTTCATAATACACTTAATGACTTCGTTCCACATAGCCTTTGTAGATTTGCCCTAGAAGAGAGGAAGACCAAGGTAGGTGGCTGGCAGGTTTGCGATATTGCAACCTAAAATTTGAGCAATTCTGAGTTGTCTCTCTTGAGGAGTATTGATGAAATACAAATTTCTCTTAATAAAATTAATTCTCTGACCTACTACCTCTTCATTATTATTATTATTTTATTGTAATGTTAAAATCAAGGTCAATTTTATGTCAACCTAAGGTTAACCTATCATTGAATGAGGATCCATTTGTATATAAGTTTGAATAAAATGTGATTTATTGGGTGGCCAAGGGAACCCACCCTCTTATTTTTTTGTCTCTCTTCATTTATCCTTTTTATTTGTAATATGTTATCTTTAGTTCACTTGTATTTGTTTTTGGATATGATCATGGTGAATGCATATTTTTGTAATATTTTTAAAAAATACTGAGGATTTGAACATAGTATCAGAGTGAAGACCAAGACAACATCACTTAATTTTTGATAATACCCATTCTTGGTGAATAAAAAAGTAGAATTTGGAGGGATTTTCAAAAAATTCTAATTTTGGTGCCAAAACTCTCCCACACCAAACATTCATATTTCACATACAAAGCACCTAACAAGGTTTCTTGTTTGAATGTTAGTGCATTAAGTGACTCATTAGAGGTAGTAGTATACTGGTGACAATGTTGATTGCTTGTGTGAATGTCACAAGGTTGAATATCTTAAACATATTTTATCAAATTTATTTCTCTTCATCCACTAATCGCAAAATTATCATCCCTTCTCCATGGAAAATATACTATCATGATGGTATAGAAGGTTTCTATTTCAAGATATACTCCCATTTAAAATCCATCTAGGCTTTATTTTTTTAATGGATGTGACTTGCAATGGGTTTTATAATGAGTGACACTAGGACACTATACATCCTCCCTATCAACCCAAGAAAGGTACAATGTCATCCTCTTTTCTTCCATCCAACCATGCGATGTAATTATTGGAGATTTTCATTTCATAATAGATATGTTTAGTTTGAATTTGAGTATTTTTACTTTGAATGCACTCTTTTAATACATTGACATTTTTCCCCTCTTCACCAAGATATGACCAATGGTACATTGTTCGGTTCATTGCATGGTTGGTCTAAGGGCGATAGTTCAAATCCCATGAAAAACAAATTGGTTAAGAAAGCAATTGATTTGTGATAGCATGCATGTAGGTAAAATTATATTTTTTCCCTTTCCTTCCCAATAACAGTTTTGATGCAATGGTTGGTTGGTTGGCTCATTGATGATAGGTGAAGAACACAAGCTTATACTGAGAGGGGGGTGAACAATATAAGAGCACTTTTTACTTTTCTTTCCAAATCAATATTATGCAGTGTATAGATAGCAGTATCAATAGCAGTAATCAAAGCAATGCACAAAACACCATACACAATAGAGACACAATTTTAACGTGGTTCACCCAAATATGGCTACCTCCACGGAGAAAATATTTCACTAAAATTTTCTCAATCAATCTCTTGGGAATCCTTCCCAATTACAATGTTTATGGACCTCTATCCAAAGGAGATGTTGATCCCCTAAATCTGGTTTGTGGATCTCTATCCATAGGAGAACTCCTTCTCCTCTGCTCTGGTTGGTGATCCTCTAGAAGACTACTGCCTCCACTACACTGGCTTGTGGATCTCTCTCCACTGAAGACTCTTGTCCCCACTCAGAAGACCTATCCTCACTACCCTGGTTGATGGATCTCTATCCACTGGAGACTCTGTCCTCTCTGCTCTATCACCTCCAAAGCTCTATCTCAATTCTGTACTAAACACAGTCTAGTCGTCTAGCACAACTCTGCTCAATCTCTTGCACTAAACATAGTCAATCGGTCTAGCACAAGTCTTCTCAATAAGCTCACTCAAATCTGCACTAAACACAGTCCATTCGGTCTAGCACAAATCTTCTCAACTCTTGCACTAAACACATGGTCTAGCACAAGTCCACTCAAATCTGCACTAAACATAGTCCATTCGGTCTAGCACAAATCTGCTCAATAGGTCCACTCAGAACCTACTCAAATATGCTCAATAGGTCCACTCAGAACCTGCTCAAATCTGCTCAACAGGTCCACTCAGAACCTGCTCAAATATTCTCAATAGGTCCACTCAGAACCTGCTCAAATCTGCTCAATAGGTCCACATAGAACCTGTTCAAATCTTCTCAACAGGTCCACATAGAACTTGTCCAAATCTTCTCAATAAGCTCACATAACTTGTCCAAATCTGCTCAACAAGCTCACATAGAACTTGTTCAAATCTCTCAACAAGCTCACATAAACTTGTTCAAATCTGCTTAACAAGTCCACAGAACTTGTCCAATCTCATAGAAACATAAAGAGAATTGTTAGAGACTCAATATGTTCTATACTCAATGCTCAATCACTTTCTCAACTCAAAATCTCATAGAAACATAAAGAGAATTGTTAGAGACTCAATATGTTCTATACTCAAAACTCAATCACTTTCTCAACTCAATCTCATAGAAGCATAAAGAGAATTGTTAGAGACTCAATATGTTCTATTCTCAAAACTCAATCTCAACTCAAATCAGAATATAGAATAGTTTGTTTTATGGAACTTGAACAATCACTTCATACATCCACTTGACTAGGCTCAATCAACTCTACTCAACCAATCACTTCAAGAAACAACTCTTGCTCACAAACCCTAGTCCAAGCATGTATCATCCAACTCAAAATATTTCCAACAATGCTCAACAACAAATCTCACATAACAATGATACTCATGATATTTTCAAACCCTAGTTCAAGTTCTTTGTATAACAACTCACTTCAACAACCATGCTTATCAAACAAGGTTTTAAACACAACTCTCAATTTTAGAAAACCTTGAAGCATTAACTCAAACACTTCACTCAACCAATGATCTCAACAACAATGCTTATCAACAAGGTTTTAATCACAACTCTCAATTCAGAAAACCTTGAAGCATCAACTCAAACACTTTCGAAAAGGAAACCCTAATCAAATCCTTTTCACTCCAAACTTAATTTTCAAGTAAGCCAATCAACCAACTCAACCAAGGAAGAATTTGCCCATACCTTTTGTTTGACAAGGAGTTGATCTCACAAATCTGCCACACTCACAAATTTCTCTTTTCCAATCTCAATAAGGGTTAGAAGACTTCAATCAAATCACAATACAAAATAATGACCCAAAATACACCTTATTACTCCAACTCAAAAATAACATTCACCATAGTCTTCTTTAAATGGAAAAACCCTTATACAAAAATAATGCTCAAAAGTCTTAATAAGAAATTAATAAGACTTTACTAAAACTCCTTATTACTCCTAAAATAATAAATCTCAAATATCAATACCTCCACAATAATCCTCAACAAACATTCACCATAAATTTCAAATATCAAACCTTCCACAATAATCCTCAACAAACATTCACCATAAATTTCATGCCTTAATGTATAAAAATAATAATCACTTATGCACCCTTATTCCTCCAACATTAGGCAACTAACAAAATTTAAATCAAAATTAAATACCTTGTCCTTGGAGGGAATCAAACCCTCAACCTCGTCTCACCACAAGCGCCTTAACCATGGCCAAAGTCATCACACGAGCCAAGCGCTCACTTGAGATTAAAGAAGCACCATGTGCTTCTTAATCTCACACCACCTTCCACCAAGCAAAAGGTCGTGCACCTTGGGCGCCTCAAACAACACACCAAACAATGCACGTGGGGATTCGAAATGTCAACCACCTTGCTGCCAGTGCCTTTGCGCTTTCCCAACTACCACTAGGCCACGCTTGCCCAATGAAACTTGAGGATGGAACCTTCCTCCTCTATGCCTTTCACTGCCACATTTTCGTAAATCACAAGCTCTCTTTTTTGCATGCCACCAATTTATTAATTTGAGCAAGGGTAACTTTCCAATGGTTTTGGCAAAGTATTTATATGCATTATATTTGCTTTGGACACATCGGTGCTAGCTCCTCCATGATGACATCGATGGAAATATAGAGGCTTCGAAAGCCTTTTTCTTTAAACCCCAACTTTGGGTTTAATTTACTTTAAACTTTGCACTTTGAAATATTTTTCCCTCCAAAACCCAACCTTAGGGTTTTATAAAAAATAATTAATTGTCCTTTGTAAACCAAATAATATTATAATTAAAATTATAATAATTTATTTGGGTTTTTCACCACCTTGGATAAATATTATAATAAATATTATAAATTATATCCTTCCATTGCTTCGGATATATTTGCTTCCAAAGGAGAACCGAAACCATTTTCTGAACCATTCTTTTGGGTGTAAAATAAAAATATTTTAACCCATTACAACTTCCATTGAACTTTGCACTTGAACTGGAGAAGAACTATCACTGGCATCTTGACATCAATGACAACTTTGGCTTAGGGACTCAAAATGTCCAACAATCTCCCCCTTTGTCATTGATGGCAACCCACATTCTTTTTACTAAAACCTGACCTTTCTTTTTCTTTGCTCCCCTGGGACATTGCTCCCCCTAGCTCAATGCTCTCTCAGATATCAAATCTCTCCCCATATCAAATCTCTCCCCAATACACAAATCTCTCCCCCTTTGACATCAATGGCAAAGGGTCACCTTTGGGGCTCGGGGCTAAGAATGAGCCTCTTAGCTTAGCCCCTCCCCCACCTCCTTTGAGGTGGTTAATTCTGGGGTGGGAGTATTTCTACTCCCAAAAGGCATTGTTCTTTACCTTTATCCTCTTCCCTTATTTTCTGAATTTTTTGATTCTTCTGATTGTTTCTATCCATGTCATCATTCCTGTTCCTATCATCATTCCTATTCCTATTTTTGTTCCTATTCTCATCCATGTTCCTGTTCCTATTCTTGCCTATTTTTTGAATATTTTCTCTACACCATTTTGTTGTGTGACCATCATTATTGCACTTATAACACTTAATGTTATTATTCCTTGGAGGTGCAAATGTCTTAGGATCTCTTCTAGTGAAGCCATATCCTTTTCTATCATGAACCCTGCAATTCATTGCCTTGTGACCAAACTCATTACATGAGTAGCAATACCCATGAAAAATATATCCTTTCCCATATTCTTGTCTTTCATGTGTCCTGCACTGTGAAGCCATGTGCCCAAACCTGTGACATGAAAAACATCTTCCATTGAAGCTTCCTTGTCTTGACCTCATTGGTCTCCTATTCTGATTGTTGTTCCATCTGTATCTTTTTTGTGCATTGTTCCTATCTTTTTTGAACTCTTTATTGTCCAACTCATCCTCTGATGTCTCACTCCCTCTTACATTGTCTTCTTCTGATGTATCTTCATCTGAAGTTTCTTCTTCTTCAAGACTTGAAGTAGACTTTTCTTCCCATTTCTTTTCAACCTGTTTGGAACCAAGACCTATTTTGTTTGTTGCTCCTCTTTGTATCTTGACTATTTTATCCACACTCTTTGCACTATTTACATACTTGTATAGCTTATTCTTGGAGTCTTCTACATCTTCCTTTAGTAGAGCCACTTCTTGTGCTAACTTCTCACATTCCAAGATCTTTGCTTCTAACTTATCTTTGAACTTCTTTGCCTTAGCCTTTGATTTTTCTAAATCCTCTATGAGCAATAATATTTCTTCATCACATTCTTGAAACTGAATTTCAAGCTTAGAGTGTTGCTTTCTTACCTTCTTTACCATGTCAAGGGCATATATGAGTTCTCCCTTGAGATCATAACCATTCTCTACTGAATAATCCTCTATTTTTTTACCTTTGTCCACATCATTACTTTCTTTTGGCTTGTCTTCTATAGGATCACTCACTTCTTCTTCTAATGCCATTAGAAGATTTTCATCTGGTCTTTCAAGTGCATCTTCATAGTCATCATCACTGAAACTATAACCATCCCTTGTGCAATCATCTTCAAGATGTCCAAATTTACCACATCTAAAACACTTGAGAATAACTGGAGTCTTTTTCTTAACTAGTTCTTTCTCTTCAATCATAAATAGGACTTCATCTCTATCATTGTCTGAAAAGCTAGCATCACTATCATTTGAGTACTTACTTGCATTATCCACATAGTAGCTTCTCTTTTGTCTTTGGAAGAACTTATTTCCTTGTCTGCTTTGTCCATCCTTGCTTTTATTTTGATGCCTATATCTTTCTGATTCCCTGTACTTGTGATCCTATTTTTCTTCACCATTGTTGTTCTTTGGCTCTTTACAATCTGTTGCAAAATGTCCATACTTTCCACAATTGAAACACTTAATAGATATTAGATCTATGGGCCTTCTGGAACCTTTATCTCTTCTACCATAATTAGCTTCTTCATCATTGGATGACTCACTGCTTGATTCTGACCTCTTACCCTTTATCTTCTTGTTCGCTTTGAATGCAGCCTCTTTCGAAGGGATAGGATCTTTTGTTCTTATCTCAAAAGTTGTAAGCATGCCAAGTAAAGAATTTCTTGTCAGACAATCACTATCAATTGATGTTTCTATAGCAGAAACCTTTTCACTGTACCTTTTTGGAAGAGTTCTCAAGATCTTATCACAAGCATCAGATTCATCGACCTTCATTCCAAGACCTCTCATCTCATGTACAAGTTCATCAATCTTACTGAGATAGTCATGAATGTTTTCATCATCCCGCATTCTTAAGTTTTCAAATTCTCCTTTGAGATTTTTGATCTTAGCTTTCCTGACACCTTTATCTCCTTCATATATGTTATGCAGTAGTTCCCACATTTCTTTTGCTATTTTACAATCCATAACCTTCATAGATTCTGATCTACGCAAACCTTTTATAATTGCATTCATAGCTCTTGAATTTGCATGCATTAGAAGCTTACCTTCCTTATCTATAGGAGGATCGACTATTGAATCATATCCAAGTTCCACTGCATCCCAAACTTCATTGCCAAGTGCCATCAGGTGAAATCTCATTAGCATACACCAATACAAGAAGTCACTTCCATCAAATACTGGTATTATATTATTGATGGACCCATCCCTTTGATCCTTTTGATCCATTGTGTTCTTGACCACTTTTCCTTCAAGCTATCAAACTCTTCTGAAGGAACCCACTCTGATACCAATTGAAGAACACAAGCTTATACTGAGAGGGGGGTGAATAGTATAAGAGCACTTTTTACTTTTCTTTCCAAATCAATATTATGTAGTGTATAGATAGCAGTATCAATAGTAGTAATCAAAGCAATGCACAAAACACCATACATAATAGAGACACAGTTTTAACGTGGTTCACCCAAATATGGCTACCTCCATGGAGAAAATATTTCACTAAAATTTTCTCAATCAATCTCTTGGGAATCCTTCCCAATTACAATGTTTATGGACCTCTGTCCAAAGGAGATGTTGATCCCCTAAATCTGGTTTGTGGATCTCTATCCATAGGAGAACTCCTTCTCCTCTGCTCTGGTTGGTGATCCTCTAGAAGACTATTGCCTCCACTACATTGGCTTGTGGATCTCTCTCCACTGAAGACTCTTGTCCCCACTCAGAAGACCTATCCTCACTACCCTGGTTGATGGATCTCTATCCACTGGAGACTCTATCCTCTCTGCTCTATCACCTCCAAAGCTCTATCTCAATTCTATACTAAACATAGTCTAGTCGGTCTAGCATAACTCTGCTCAATCTCTTGCACTAAACATAGTCTAGTCGGTCTAGCACAAGTCTGCTCAATAAGCTCACTCAAATCTGCACTAAACATAGTCCATTCGGTCTAGCACAAATCTGCTCAACTCTTGCACTAAACATAGTCAGTTGGTCTAGCACAAGTCCACTCAAATATGCACTAAACATAGTCATGTCTAGCACAAATATGCTCAATAGGTCCACTCAGAACCTACTCAAATCTGCTCAATAGGTCCACTTAAAACTACTCAAATCTTCTCAATAGGTCCACTAAAACCTGCTCAAATCTACTCAATAGGTCCACTAAGAACCTGCTCAAATCTGCTCAATAGGTCCACAGAACTTGCTCAAATCTGCTCAATAGGTCCACACAGAACCTGTCCAAATCTGCTCAATAAGTCCACATAGAACTTGTCCAAATCTGCTCAACAAGCTCACATAGAACTTGTCCAAACTGCTCAACAAGCTCACATAGAACTTGTTCAAATCTGCTCAACAAGCTCACATAGAACTTGTTCAAATTTGCTCAACAAGCTCACACAAAACTTGTCCAATCTCATAGAAACATAAAGAGAATTGTTAGAGACTCAATATGTTCTTTACTCAATGCTCAATCACTTTCTCAACTCAAATAAATCTCATAGAAACATAAAGAGAATTGTTAGAGACTCAATATGTTCTATTCTCAAAACTCAATCACTTTCTCAACTCAATCTCATAGAAGCATAAAGAGAATTGTTAGAGACTCAATATGTTCTATTCTCAAAACTCAATCTCAACTCAAATCAGAATATAGAATAGTTTGTTTTATGGAACTTGAACAATCACTTCATACATCCACTTGACTAGGCTCAATCAACTCTACTCAACCAATCACTTCAAGAAACAACTCTTGCTCACAAACCCTAGTCCAAGCATGTATCATCCAACTCAAAATGTTTCCAACAATGCTCAACAACAAATCTCACATAACAATGATACTCATGATATTTTCAAACCCTAGTTCAAGTTCTTTGTATAACAACTCACTTCAACAACCATGCTTATCAAACAAGGTTTTAAACACAACTCTCAATTTTAGAAAACCTTGAAGCATTAACTCAAACACTTCACTCAACCAATGATCTCAACAACAATGCTTATCAAACAAGGTTTTAATCACAACTCTCAATTCAGAAAACCTTGAAGCATCAACTCAAACACTTTTGAAAAGGAAACCCTAATCAAATCCTTTTCACTCCAAACTTAATTTTCAAGTAAGCCAATCAACCAACTCAACCAAGGAAGAATTTGCCCATACCTTTTGTTTGACAAGGAGTTGATCTCACAAATCTGCCACACTCACAAATTTCTCTTTTCCAATCTCAATAAGGGTTAGAAGACTTCAATCAAATCACAATACAAAATAATGACCCAAAATACACCTTATTACTCCAACTCAAAAATAACATTCACCATAGTCTTCTTTAAATGGAAAAACCCTTATACAAAAATAATGCTCAAAAGTCTTAATAAGAAATTAATAAGACTTTACTAAAACTCCTTATTACTCCTAAAATAATAAATCTCAAATATCAATACCTCCACAATAATCCTCAACAAACATTCACCATAAATCTCAAATATCAAACCTTCCACAATAATCCTCAACAAACATTCACCATAAATTTCATGCCTTAATGTATAAAAATAATAATCACTTATGCACCCTTATTCCTCCAACATTAGGCAACTAACAAAATTTAAATCAAAATTAAATACCTTGTCCTTGGAGGGAATCGAACCCTCAACCTCGTCTCACCACAAGCGCCTTAACCATGGCCAAAGTCATCACACGAGCCAAGCGCTCACTTGAGATTAAAGAAGCACCACGTGCTTCTTAATCTCACACCACCTTCCACCAAGCAAAAGGTCGTGCGCCTTGGGCACCTCAAACAACACACCAAACAATGCACGCGGGGATTCGAAACGTCAACCACCTTGCTGCCAGTGCCTTTGCACTTTCCCAACTACCACTAGGCCACGCTTACCCAATGAAACTTGAGGATGGAACCTTCCTCCTCTATGCCTTTCACTGCCACATTTTCGTAAATCACAAGCTCTCTTTTTCGCATGCCACCGATTTATTAATTCGAGCAAGGGTAACTTTCCAATGGTTTTGGCAAAGTATTTATATGCATTATATTTGCTTTGGACACGTCGGTGCTAGCTCCTCCATGACGACGTCGACGGAAATATAGAGGCTTCGAAAGCCTTTTTCTTTAAACCCCAACTTTGGGTTTAATTTACTTTAAACTTTGCGCTTTGAAATATTTTTCCCTCCAAAACCCAACCTTAGGGTTTTATAAAAAATAATTAATTGTCCTTTGTAAACCAAATAATATTATAATTAAAATTATAATAATTTATTTGGGTTTTTCACCACCTTGGATAAATATTATAATAAATATTATAATATTATATCCTTCCATTGCTTCGGATATATTTGCTTCCAAAGGAGAACTGAAACCATTTTCTGAACCATTCTTTTGGGTGTAAAATAAAAATATTTTAACCCATTACAACTTCCATTGAACTTTGCACTTGAACTGGAGAAGAACTATCACTGGCATCTTGACATCAATGACAACTTTGGCTTAGGGACTCAAAATTTCCAACAATAGGTTTCAAGTTCAAACCTAGATGTCAACACTTTTCACCCTTTCTTAAGGCATGCAACAACTTAAGTTATTTTCATCTATTTTTGGCTTCAAATTGTGTGCATGATGCCTTGGTTAGTAACCTTATTTATTGGAAAGGGGTCTTGGTTTCAATATCTATCAACTCCAAACACACTCAAATTAAACCTTTTTTTTATATGGATGAGGAAGAATAATCCACCAATCACATCAAAGTAAATGTTAAACTTAGATTCATAGGTGCAACACCTAATGTAGTGAAAACATGTCATATTAGTTATTTTGGTGTAGAAAATTTCTAAGATTTTGCATTTAATTTTTCTTTATTTGACTGCTAATTAACATAAATTATTTAGAGGTCATAACTTCTATATACGGGAAGCATTTGGAACCTTTTTTAGATTGCATATTTTTTCAAGTTCTATGTAGTGATGATATTAGTTTATGGACCTGTTATAGGTTTGTTTAGGATTTTTGTGCAAGATGAATTCCTTAGGGTATGTTACCCATCTCAATGGATGAAATTATAGCACTTGGTTAGTTCAAAGAGGATGATTACTCAAAAGCAAAAATATTTGGTTCATCTTCAATAATGAGTCAAAAGGTCTCAATGATCTTGAAATTAGTAAGATAAAGGAGGAAGCTCTTGGACTATTATCCATGTTAGTGGAAATAGATGTAATTTTCCACATTATAGATAAGACTAATCTTATTTATGTATGGACTAATTTAAGATATATCTATGCAAAAGTAAGTTCTAGTGAAGTTCATAGAAAAGAAATTGATCTCTACAATCTCAAAACTTTAGATTTAAGTAATGTTGAAGACTATATATCTCACTTAAAATCTCTAATAGTTGATATAGCTATGGTAGAAGGAAAACTAAAGAGTGATTAAGAGTATTTAAAATCTATCACTTACAATATTTTCCCTCTTTTTCATACAGTTAGCTTGTTTTTTATGTGAATGTTTTTTTGGTAAGTTAACAAAATTGTATTGATGAGGGCATTTGAAAGGCACCCTAATGCCTTAGTACAAAATCAGGATTAAAGGATGCAATATACAAGAACATCCAATAACATCCAAACTAATTCTAAGACTTTTAGATAAAAAGAAATAGTCCAAAAGGACAAAACATGAACCAAAACGTTGCAACAAGACAAAAATAAAAAACGGTGACAATCTCCAAAAGTATTACACATTTGTAGAATACTTGGTGTTGTCATTTTTGACATCCTTGGAGATTTCCTTGAAGACATCCTTGGTAATTTCCACTACATCATCCTCCTTTATGTTACCACTAGATCAGGCTCCTGTAGTATTCTTTTCAGGGAGATCCTCGGAGTAATTGTTACATAAAAGCAGAAAATGTAGAGCATTTATGTGCTCCTTCATCTGGGTAATTACAATCGTGTTCATGGTTACTGCACTCTACATCTGAGCTATGGTGGCAGTAGTAGTCCTTATAATGTACTCCTGTAGTAACTTAACCATAGGATCCTCAAGCTCATCCTTTTATGTGAATGTTATGACTATCAAAGAACCATAATTTACATCTCTTGAAAGGATTTTCAAGATTCTAATCCATTATTAAGTGGTAATGAAGAATTATGGAGATATTTCTCATACACAAGATCATACAAAAGACTTCAATTCAATGGAATCTAAGGCTCAAGTTCCTAAGGGTAAGTCTAAGGTTTAAAAAAATTCAAACATTTATGAGTGTTATAAAAGGGAAAGACACTTCATCAAGAATTACATTACAAGGCTAAATATATTAAGATACAATTATTGAGGGATGGACATAATATTTTTTATTATGAATATGAAGACAAATAAGGAACTATGGAATACCACTATAGCTTCCATTTCAGGGTGAGATATTACCTCTAATGCCTTCTCTCCTTGGCCATATTAGCTTAGATTATGGAGGGTGTTGAAATTTGTGTAATTATATCTTATTTAGGCCAAGGCCAAATATGCGATGTGGTGTTTATAAATGTCATTTATGTATCCTATGGGTATTTTATTATGTAATCCTATAGGTATTCCTTATTTATATAATCCTATGGGCCCCTATCATATTTCACCCTTATTTGTATTGATTAATCAAGCTTTACGTCTAACCTCCACTTAAAGGGTAATTTATTGGTATTTTATTGTAAGGTTAATCTAAAGGTAAAGTTAATTTCAACTTGAGAGTAACCTCTCATTGGGGATTTTCTATCACTATAAATACCCCTCAAGGAGGATCCATTAGCATATAAGTGTGAATAAAATATGATTTATTAGGGTGCCCAAGGACACCCATCCTCTAATTATTCTTATCTCTCTCTTTATATATTCCTTTTGTTTCTTCTATGTCATCTTTAATCCACTTGTACATCTTTTGGATATGATTATGATGAATGTATATTTTTAGAAATAATGAGAATTCAAACATAAAACACATGTGCACTTACTTTCCTACTCCCAAGAGATAATATTTTGTGGAATATTCCTATTCTTAAAATTCAAAATTATATTTTATAGGGAACTTTCAATTGCAAAAATAGATATTAAAATAGTAAAATCATCAAAAGTGTTGAATTAGGACCCCTCTAGATTTTTACAATGAGTTTAATGCTTCATATATATCTACCATCATTTTCCCTCTACATCCATTTTTTTATTGAGAAAAGTCACTTTGTATTCTGATAGTGTGTTGAAATTCATATCTTCTATAAATATTTTGAAGCAAACATTCAGCACAATCATATACAATAAAATAAAATCATGTAAAATAAAATATCACAGTAGTTGAGGTAAAAGGAGATATAATATTAAGGAGTGGATCTCTATAGGCATCCTCATGATACATCACAAAGTTATACAATAAATTAGTCATTAGGAGATTTATAGTAATACCTAATATACAATTAAATGCTAACCTATAGCTTATATAACTTGATTTAAAGGTTAAATTATAATAAGTTAAATGTATTAAGTCCTTTAACCAAGGCTAACTATATAGGTGATTTAACCAATATCACTAAAGGTAAATACATAAAAATTACCTATAGGCTTACATAAAGACATCGATATGACTTATATATAAGAATTCCATATAAGATTACATTGTACTTGCCTATATTATATATCAATATAAACCACAGGTTATTCAACCTTGTTGGTCTTGTTCAGATAATGTCAAATTACAAATATTCCAACACACATATCTTATATCAATTGTATAGAACTAGATTCTAATTCTAAAAAATTAATAGAATACAAAAAGCAATTCTTCCAACAAAAGAAATGAATGTAGCCAAATCTAATATCTATTTTTATAGTGCTTTTAGTATATGAACATGTAATCATCATAATTATCATTCTAGTGATGCACAAAATTATCAAAAGCATATGTAGTATACACCCATCCACAAAGGAAATACATATCTAACCTAACTAACCTATATATGAATTTAAATTAACCATATATGTTAGTTCCATTATACTCATATCCTAATATGATATTACCTCTCCTTCTTATGTAGGCAAAGAGACCCTTTCTTTTTACATGTGAATTAGATCTACACACCCTTGCTTAACTCATAAATTTACTCCATCCACAAGACAAGAAAAAGCAGAGAATTAAATTTTTTTATTTAATTCTTAGTTTATATACTTTAACCTTCTACAATTTAATATGTCTTATTTTTATAGAGGATCCATACAAAAACAATTAGTAACAACCTACTGAATATAATATCTATAAACTAAATTAGTTTCCAACAAAATCAACTAATTATATATAGGAAGGATGTCAACCAAAATAAGTTGATAAAGATTCTAATATCTCAATAAATCTAATATCTATATAAATTATTTTGATCTTATTAAATTAGTTGGAAATCAATTTCCATCCTTAATTTTATTTTAGAGTTGTATTGGCTAGGATCATGCTATTATAAAATTCCACTATTGATCTATA
Source organism: Wollemia nobilis (assembly GCA_028583015.1). Taxonomy (NCBI): domain Eukaryota; kingdom Viridiplantae; phylum Streptophyta; class Pinopsida; order Araucariales; family Araucariaceae; genus Wollemia; species Wollemia nobilis. The sequence goes on along the minus strand of JAQPPZ010001668.1, from coordinate 1,330,064 downwards.
AACCTTTCTATAGGAGAAGATTTATATAGGTAAACTATTATATAGGTGATCCATTTGTAGGCAATCCAATTAACACTACATCACCATAAAATAATTTTCCAATGTAAAATTCCTACAAATTATTTCTAATCATGTTTTATTGACAAAAAAATAAACGATTTCCTAAGTTGCATAACATCTACAAATTACATCATAACTATAGTCACATAATAATATTTTTTACATGACAAAAATTCTTAAGATTGTCCCATAATATGATATTGTTAGGATATAAATTATATACCATTTAGGAGAATCTATCTATACAAGCATATTCTAGCTAAATGTAAGAAGGTGAAGACACCATAATATGATGAACCTATGGAAGACATTTATGTGGTGATAATCATATACGAAATAAATATGGTAGATATTGAAGAGGATTACTAAGATAATTACTACTACAAACCACTTGAACAAGCACATTTTAACATGCTTCTTTAAGAAGAGCCTATAAATGTCAAACTTATAATTATTGCTAACTATACATGAAATTTTATTATGCAATAAGAGATGTCGAAGAAAAAATAGGATAATTGTTCTAGTTTAAACTATTCTCCATGTTGCAATTAAGTAATTTATATGTCACAATTCCTCAAGAATTATATCTAAATACACAAATATAAGAGAATGAAAACTAGATGTTTGATAATAAATTAGTGAGTAAGGCCATTAATATCACTATATCAATGGTATGAGACCTGATAAGGATAAACAAAAGATCTACATATACAAAAGTGGACACATTTAGTATTGAAGTTATAATAAATAAATACCAAAGTATGACCATGGAGGGTATTATATTTTTAACTCTAACTCATCAATAACACCTAATATTAATAGAGTATTTTTTGAATTGTGATCCACTAAAATTAACATATAAAATATGACTAATTATGTTATATATCCACTTAATAACTTGTTTTAGTGTTTAGATTATTTAATATTAAAAAACAGTCAGTTTGTTATATTAGGAATCTAACTAATTTGGTTAGCTTGGTGTAGTAAAGTAGCACAATGCATGTCCTCTTATGCAATGAGTATACCATCTAGAATTTATTTACAATGAATGAAATCACATCGTTCCTCTAAGATAACATAATCTAGAATGCTTCTCAATCTATTTATATTAATTTTGAAATAATATTATATATTATATTACAAAGGTCTATTAGATAAATATTTATCAAAATATTTAGTCTTTACTTTCATGGGAACCAATGTACTAAACGTAGAATTTATCTATCTTATTGTATCCTTATTTTTCCTAGCCTCTTGAGCTACAACCAACATATCAATATTCAATAAATTCTAAAATTTTACAAGGAAAATTATAGTAATGGGAAAATTTCCTCCTATTTCTTCTCCATAAAGATATTTTTCATCAAATTTTCATCTATTATTAGGTGATAATTGATGGAATATTTTACAAAGCCTTATCTTGATCCTTCTTATTGTCCCTAAAATTCAACATAAAATCTTTGAAATAATAAATATTTTCCTTTCTAATATCTTTTTTTTTAGGTCCGAGGTGTGGACCAATTGGTTCAGCCAAACCTCATAAGGGGGTGGAGGTCCAAGGTTCAAATATCGGGCCTCGCCGGACTGAACGCTTGTCCCTTTCCTGGTGCTTTTAGCGGCGTAAAAGGTTTAAAATGATTGTGGCATGGTGGTTATAGGGGTGGACTGCGCAAATATCTGTGTGGCGGCTTCTGGGGAGGACAACACATAATACTATGGCGGCCATAAAAAGCTGGACAGCCTACCCGGATTCGTGGCGGCTATCGATTCCACCATGTAAATTAAAAAAAATATATATATATATATATATATATATATATATCTTCTTTTTCCTCAATACCTATTTCATCTTGAGTTATAATATTTTGTATTTGATAAATTATGTATTTGTTGTTTGAATATGCAATATTTTCTATAAGCCTTCCAAAACATACATTCACCACAATTGTATGCCAAAAGAAGAAAAGGTGATTAAAAATATCACAATAGTAAATAACATAAAGGAAACAAAGGGAGATAACATGAATAAGCATGAGGGTGCCCTTGGGCACACTAGTATGATGGGTATTTATAATGATGTCAAATCCTCAATGAGCGGTTAATTATTTTACCTTATTTAATTCTTGATGGAGTACCCTTCTCTTTCATAATACTCATAAATATTTGACTTCTTTGAAACCTTAGTTTCACTTAGGAACTTGAACATAATATTCCATTGGCTTGATGTCTTTGGATGTAATTGTGTATGAGAAAAATCCCAATGATTATTCACTACCACTTCATAATGGATTAGAAGCTTGGAAAGACCTTCAAGAGGGATGGTTTATGGTTATTATATAGAAAGGAATTCACATAAATAACCAAGCCAATTGTATAAAAAGGAAGATAAATATTGGAAGTAATAAATTTGGCATATTCTTCATCACTCTTTACCATGACTCCTACCATAGCTAGATTAGCTTTTAGATATTTGAAGTGAGATATATAGTCTTTAACATTATTGAAATCTAAAAATTTGAGATTGGAGAGCTTAATTTATATTCTATTAACTTAATTAGCACTTAATTTTTCATATATATCTTTCAAAGTAGTCCATACATCAATGGGATAAGTCTTCTTTGTGATGTGGAAAAATACTTTTAGTTCCACTAACATGAATAATAGTCCAAGATATTCCTCCTTTCTCTTACCAATTTCATAACCATTAAGACCTTATTATAACTCATTATTTAAAATAAACTAGATATATTTACTTATAAGTAATATTGCCATTTGAACTAACCAAGTGTTATAATTTTTCCATTGAGATAGGTAACATACTCTAAGGAGTCTATTTTGCACAAAATCCCTAAATAGATCTATACAAGGTCTATAAACTAATTTTACCACTATGTGGAGCTCAAAAAATCATCCAATATAGATAAAAATGGTATCTAAAAGTTTTTATATGCAAAATTTATGGCCTCTGGAAGATTTGGTTAAAGTACCATTCAAATTAGGAAAATTTTAATGCCAAGCCTTGGGAAAAAATTCACTTAATTAGCTATTGTGATGGGTTAGCACTAGATGTGGTGTTGCACCTACAAATTTGAGTTTGAAACTTTGCTAAATGTGATTGGCAATATTTTTTACTTCATATATATATATATTATTTTTTCTATGAATTTAGAGCCAACAAATATTGAATTCAAGACCCCCTATGAGTGAGGAGGAGCACTAACTATCTTGCCACATATATGCATTAAGAGCAAGGATGAACTACATGCATTTTAAATAGTTCTAAGCTATAATTCGTGCAATAAAAAGACCAACTATGCCTATGCTAAGTCAATTCTAGAACCTTCCACATTCAAACAAGTGGACCAACCATTATTCCACTCAATGCAATGAGTCTAAGGAACCATTTTATTCCCTAAGACCCATAACCTTTATCATAAAAAATGGCACATAAAATTTTGGGTGTGGAATTGAACCATAAACAAGAAAATCACAAGAGTGTAACCCAACCATTGTGTCATAGATATAAGTATGACTATAGGTAACTAAGGTAGACCTTCTTGTAGGGTTCCAATCAAATATTGAGTACTAATGGTTTGAACTTATGATGGCCCCTAAGACAAGAATAATCCTAGACATCAAACAAGTTTCAACTTGGTGAGTGGGGAAAGAAGATATAGTCAAAATGAGTTGACCATGCTTGTTTATAGTCATTGGGACTCAATCACCCTTCTCTCAACTTTAAGGTGCAATATCTAGCCATTACACCATTTGTGCCAATGTGCCACTTTTGTGTTGGAATTAAAAAATGAGCATAGGTCATCATACATAAAAAAAAAGATATGCAAATGACACCAAAATATAATAGCAACAACAAAACTTGACTTTACAAAAATTAAAATTCAAACAAAATGAAAATATATGAATTTTAATATAAAATTTTAACAACTAATCAATTGATTCCTTTCCTAATTATAAATAGTGTTACTTCAAATCTTTCTTTGGTACCATGTTCCAATTTGCAAATTTTTTTAGAAACCTACCAAAAAATGCATTCACCATAATCATATTGTTGGCCATTTTGCATTTTGCCACATTGGGAGTTTTGTTGGGAAATTTTGATGCATATTTTGATGCAATGTTTTGATTGTATATGGCAGCATTATTTCAAAGACAATTTTATATGCTCCTAATTCGCTTACATATTGTTGTATTTTACTTTTGATGATTAAAATGAAGGTGTTTGTAAGTTTATGAAAATCAAAATAAATGGACTTAGTTGAAATATTTAAAGGAAAATGAAAATGTATTCGCATTCGACCCAAAGGAGGGGCGGACGCCAAAATCACCCTTTGTAAGGGCGAACGAAGTTACAAGATCCAATGCAGGCAAATATAAAAATGTAAGCGTGTTCACCCTTGTTTTGAGGTGAATGCGTCATTCGCCCTTTCTATAGGCGAACGCACCCCAAAGAAGAAAGTGATCATAATTGCCCGAATTTGATGACAACTTGCATTGGCCTCAGTCAAGGGGCGAACATCCAATTCACCCCCCATGGGCGAATGGACCTCAAGAGCAATAAAATGTTGTGTTCACCCTTTTTGAGGGGTAAATGTCCTATTTGCTCTTCCAATGGGCGAACTCATTTTAAAATAAAAAGCTCACACGCGCGCACAAGGAGAATTAGGTGAAGCAAGTTTTTGGGGTGAACATGATTCCTGGGTAAGAATAACTATGGTCAAAGGTTCAAAGGTGCCAGATTTATGAAATATTAAATAATGGTGGCATTGAGTAACTCATATTGTGGATCCCAAGCATGGAAGAGGCTGAATGAGAAGAATGGAAGAATCTTCCTAGTTTCCAAAGCATTAAGGTGCTCCCAAAGTATTTAATGATGTCCTAATTATCTATGCATCGGTACCCAAGTTGCTGATTTTTTGGGAGTTGTTTCCTAAAAGAAGAATCATTGTTCTAAAGAGAAATGGGTTTTCAATGATTTCGAGGAGGAATTTCCTTGTTTTTGTTCTTGTTCCCAGAACATTTTATTCTCTGGTGCATTAAATGAAAGAGGAAAAAACCTCTATAAATACTAATCAGTTTTCCATTGTAAAAGGAGGTTAGACATTTTACAAGAATACTCTCCAAGTTCTCTACATTAATACAAGGCATCAGGCTCTTGAATTTGCAAGTGGTCTTGTGTGCAATTGCCTTCTGTACTATGCACTTATATTTTACATTCGCTCTTATTGTTTATTGTTAGATTTAAATTTTACATTTGGATTTAAATATTGCTAGTGAGGGAGTGAATTCTGGAGTGTTATTCTAGAGGTTATTTCTACAAGTTTGCAAGTGAATTCTGTTGCTTTCCCCTATTAAATGCTATTTTATGCTTGGTGAATTTCCTATTGTTAGTCTGCCCAGATCCTGCACTTTGGCCTGTGGCCATATTTCCTATTTCTTTTTGTACTTTTCTAATTTCTTTCCTGCATCCCTAGTCTTTCACAAGTGTAGGATTTAGTTTGGGAACCAGCCCTCTCTGGAGATTGGCACGGGGGACATTTATTTCCTTCAGCATTTCAATATTGGTCGTATCTAGGGCGCACAAATGCAATGTTTGTTGATTAGGCATATATTTGACCAACCCATATTCAAAGGAATAAAATGTGATTACAAATATAAAAATAGTAAATTATATAAAGAAAATAAAAGGAGATGATAAGAAGTATAAGGTGGATGCCTATGGGCACCCCAATAAATCATATTTTATTTACACCTATTGTGCAAAGGGATCCTCATTAAAGGGTATTTATAGTGATACCAAATCCTCAATGAAAGGTTAAAATCAAGCCAACAAAAACTTAACCTTGAGGTTAACCTTACAATGAAAAACAATAAATTATTCTTTAAAGTAAGGTTATCCATATAGATGGATTAACAATATTATTAAGGGTTAAATATGAAAGAGGCCCATAGGCTTACATGAGCATGACCATAGGATTACATAAATAATGAATTCCCATAGGTTTACATAATCACATGCTCATAGGATACATAAATGGTGCTCATAAGCACCTCTTCACAATTTTGACCTTGGCCTAAACAAGATCAATTACACAAATTTAGCCATGGAACCTCTTCACTTTTAGAATTTTTTATTTGAGAAATTATGAGACCGGGTAGTACAAGAGGAGTGAATTAACATGGGATCCACGAGGAAAATCAACAAACTAAAACCACACATGGGGAGAACTCCACACTCACCACCAATGAGTGATGCTCCCACGGGAGAGGATGGAGCATATTTTTGGGCCATGCACTTGTTTGAGGGGTTGGGTCATGGTCCGCATGTTTCCACTTGGTTTTCTCACCCAAAAGCCTACTTGTCAATTTGCAAAGATCTATGTGGATGTTGTGCTTTATATATCACCATAAGGGCCATCATGGGATACATGTGGGATAATGGCTCAAGACTCTCACAACGTTGCTCAAGGTATTTTTTAGAATTTTTTATTTGAGAAATTATGAGACTGGATAGTATAGGAGGAGCGAATAATGGACCCTAGAATTAACATGGGTCCCATGAGGAAAATCAACCAATGGAAACTACACATGGGGAGAACTCCACACTCACAACCATTGAGTGATGCTCCCATGGGAGAGGATGGAGTATATTGTTGGGCCATGATTCGCTCATTTTAGGGGTTGGGTCATGGTTCATGTGCTTCTACTTGGTCATTTCACCCAAACTTCTAATTTCTGATTTTTAAAGCTCTATGTGGGTGTTGTGCTTTATATACCACCATGAGGGCCATCATGGGATACATGTGGGATAATGGCTCAAGACTCTCGCAATGTTGCTCAAGGTATTTTTTAGAAATTTTTATTTGAGAAATTATGAGACTGGGCAGTATGGGAGGAGCGAATAATGGATCCTAGAATTAACATGAGGTCCATGAGGGAAATCAACCAACGAAAACTACACATGGGGAGAACTCCAAACTCACCACCATTAAGCAATTCTTCCATGGGAGAGGATGGAGCATATTTTTGGTCCACGATTCACTTATTTGAGGGGTTGGGTCATGGTTCACATGCTTCCACTTGGTCATTTCACCCAAAATCCTACTTCCTAATTTTCAAAGCTCTATGTGGGTGTTGTGCTTTATATACCATCATGAGGGCCATTGTGGGATACATTTAGGATAATGGCTCAAGACTCTTCTAGCATTTCTCAAGGTATTTTTTAGAAATTTTTATTTGAGAAATTATGATACTGGGTAGTACGAGAGGAGAAAATAATGGACCCTATAATTAACATGAGGTCCATGAGGTAAATAAACCAACAAAAACCACACATGGGGAGAATTCCACACTCACCACCATTGAGCAATGCTCCCATGAGAGAGGATGGAGCATATTTTTGGGTCATGATTCACTTGTTTGAGGGGCTGGATCATGGTTCGCATGCTTCCACTTGGTCATTTCACCCAAAAACGTACTTTCCAATTTACAAAGCTCTATCTGGATGTTGTGATTTATATACCACCATGAAGGCCATCATGGGATACATGTGGGATAATGGCTCAAGATTCTCATAACATATCTTCACTTTTAGCTAGAGTTTTGGAATGAGCAACACGTAGACATGGAGCCAAAATAAAATAATTCCTCTTATTTTGAAGCTGGACAACTGTAATTTTGTCAAATATCTTCAAATCAGTACAAATAATATTTCTCCAATGTTTGAAAAATGGAAAAAATATACAGAGCTCAAACACATTGCTCGAGGCATCATTTATCGGAGGAATCAAAAATCTCTTCGATCTTATCATTATACAAATAATTTTTTTTTAGGGACTCCTTCCCACCTTGTATTTTTGTATTTTTTAATGCATTTTTCTCTTTTGTGGGTGGGTGTGATTTTTTGGGGGTTGAGCTTAGGACTTATCTTATTTTTACCATCTTGGTCTATAAACCTACGGTTTGTAATAATGCTTGGATGTTTTTATCCCACATGCATTACTCTTCAACTCCCCCCTAGAGTTAGGTCTTTATAAAGAGAGGTAGTACCTCTTCGAAGCTCACTCTGTTGATGAGACCTATAGGTCAAAACATGTTCAGAGTTTTGTAGATGTATCACTTATTTTTGATGGAATACAAATTCAATCAAATGTTTTTTGATCCTTTTTTAACTCATATATTTCTTTAATTTTATAATCCCTCATTTTTTCCTTCTATTTTCTAATACATTTTTGCTATCGGTATTATGCTCTTCACTTGCATGTAATGTAATCTGGTGAAAAGGAAATCTTGTAACACTAGTATTATGCTCTTTACTTGCACATCTATGATCTAGTGAATTAGAAACTAGTTTACATTTTTAGAGTACTATTTCACCATGTTTCTTTTTTCAGTAAAGAGGGCCAAGGAAAGAGGGCATTAGAGGTAACAATTATACCTTATAGTGGATTCTCTAGATGACCTCTGTTGTTCCTCATTTATCCTCATCTTCATCATCAAAAATCTTGGATCATCACCTCTAGGTTTTCCTATAGTTTAGGAGCATGGGGAAATTACCTCTTATTATATAATTATCTAAGAATATCAAGTACACTTAGAGTGTACTTATGGTAAACTTCCCATCCTACCAAATTGCATGAATAATGAGTCATTGCAACCATCACGTGTAAATAGAGTAGATAACTCCTTATGATGTTCACTCTATTATATCATGTGTACAATAAATATTTATCCCCATTAGGGTGAACTTATCACTTACATTGTATTGAGTGTTAGGCACTACCAATCATGTACTCCATATTATGCTTGTTTTTTTTCTAAATAAAATATAAAGTTTATTATTTTGAAAGGGTGATAAAAAATTGATGTTCTATAATTCAAAAATTAATAATTTTTAATCTATAGAACTATATATATTCCCTTTTAATAATTTATTTTTTACTTTATTACTCCAAATTTGTTGAGTAACCTTTTATTAATATCAAAAAGTGCAATGCATTATAAAAAAGTGATTGTGAAAGATTTGAACTAGATATTTTCACCTTTGAAGCACATTGCAAGCATGCACTAACCAATTGGACGACCCATGTCCTTGTGTCTAGATTTAGTACCTCCACACATTAAAACCCCCTCAAGATTTCAACTACATAGACCATGCATCTTATAGGGGTTTTGTGCCTCTACCTATAGGCTATGATAGAATGACCCCCTTAGCCTATCACCATGTGCAGTTCAACCACATTCTATGTATTTTTTTCCCATTTTTTATGAGGCTTCTCATGGGATTGAAGTATGGTGGCATCTCCTTAGAGGTGAAGAGACAATGCTCCACCTAGGGGTATAGTTAGTTGCAGAAAAATTGTGGTTTTTTCATCTGACAAAACAACATAGCACCCTACCATAAATTTCTCAAAGTTTGCTCTATGAGGTTTTTATGTCATGCAAGTCATAGTGGCTACTTGATTTTGTGGTGATATAGCTCATTTTTTTTGTACACATGGTGCTTGATCCCATGGTGCATAAAATATTCCACCTCTACAAAAATGTGTACAATTGCATGAGCATGTTACTTTATTTGGAAATTTGAGGCACTCTCATTATCTAGCTCAAGGAACTTAATGGCCATGTAGATGTCCTACTAGGAGCATGGCATAGTACACAAGGCCATGGTGGCCCTTGACCATATAGGAATCCTTGCTAAAATAGGAAATGAGAGTAAGCAAGTCCATGAAGGTAAGAAATAGGAGTGGCTTCTTAAACAAAACCATAGGCACTAACATGAAGTCCTTGATGTTAGCCACCCACTTGTTGTTAGAATCCATATTGAAGGAGAAGGGACCAAATTCAATGATGGTGTGATCTATCCTAAATGGATAGTATTATCTAGGGACCACCTACTCCTTTCTAACCAAATACTCACCATTGCCAAATGTATAACACTATTATCCTATCATCCTTTATTTTGACCAGTGTGACCCAATTTCCATCTTTATGACATGATCTAATAAAACCAACAATAGTTGGTATCTCCTCTACTATAGTGGTGGTGGTCACCTTCATTGTGATGCACTAAGTGTCCAAATAATATGCCCTATCATAGGTCAATAACCACTCAAATTATCAATGTTGGATTCACTTACCGAGTTGATGTTAGGTCTCATAGAATGAGTTGAGGCTATTACTTAGATCAAATATGTACATGAAACTCAGTTCCCTTGATAGATGATAATTTATAGCTCACTAATTAAATCAGTCGAGGGACCTATATTTGGATCTCTCTTTCACAAGCAACTTCATCCATGGATTTGATCACATACAAGGATATATCTGGCAAAAAAATGTGACTTCAAGATTTGATACCATTGATGATGAAGCAAATCATATTCATTGATGCAATTTTACGTACTTAGTACATGCTCTATCATTATGATCAATGATCATTATAAATTACAAGATATATATAATAAAGTAGGGTGATACAAATGATGCTCTCGTCCAAAATAATATAATAAATTATTCTTAACAATAACCTATTAGAATCTTAAAAGACCTTTAAGAAAGATGGGCTATGGTTTGGTTGGGGGTAAAAAACAATCCCTATACCCTGGGTCTCATGACTGCCTATGGATGTGATATATGTCTTTTGATAAGGTGCATTCAATATCCTATTCCATGCTTAGGGCACCACTCATGGGAAGTCTAGAGAGCATGGGGAGTGGATCCTTTAGACAATCTCTAGGATTTGTTTACCAAGGTTGGATCCTTATTTTAATTAGATATTTGGAACTCTACCTCCTAAGATAGCCTACTCTATAGGGTGCTTTGATAGGGAAAATGGAAAGAGAGCAAGTGCAATAAAGTAATTGAAAGCAAATGACCAAAAGTAGTAAAACTAACCTAGCCTAGCTAGCCTAAGCTACGGGTGGTGATGCACCAAAGATATAAGAGATTCTCTATGTCATGGTAGGTTGAGTGAACACATGCATTACATCCAATAGTGTAAAAGAAACATATTTTCCCAAACATACTACATACAAAACACCCACACAAAAACTAGGATAAAAATTCTAACATAGTCAGTTTCTTATTTGTGTGAACTTCAAATTACATATGTGCTAAGAAAGAAGGATAAAAACTATTCAGCTGATAATAAAAGACTTGATACAATCCAAGACACATAATATAATGAAGGAAAACCCCATACAAGGATAGATAGTAGGCATAAGTATTGATGGATTTGATGATTACAATGAAGAAGAAGAAGGTATTCATAAGTAGTGGGGGATTTTTACCCAAAATTCATGGAGGAATTCAAAATTATCTTGTTCAAAATTTCTTGGGCTAGTTGACATAAATAATGAATGATCTTCAGGCCTTGGGAATTTATGTCCCTAAATTTTATATGTAAATTGAGTTTTATTGAGTTACTTCATCCTAGAAATCTCCATGATTAGACCTATGGGACTTTTAGTCATCAATGCCTTGGGTTATGTGTTGCCCCCTAGGCTAACATTTATGTCACCACTTTAATAATATTTTTGTTGTTTGGAAAACTACATCTAATTGTGGGGTACTAGAATATAAACTAGATCATCATCCCTTCCCTTGTTTCTAATCACTATGGGTTGGTTTGATGGTCTCGATGATAACTAGTACTTGGTCTTTCCTATGCTTCTTCAATAGGTCCCCTTGGTGAAGATGTTATTTAGTAGATTATTTGGAGATTATGGATGCTATCCTTCTATGCTTCCCTACTATTTTATACTCCTCTTCCACCATGGATCACAAGGAGGATTTTGAGGAACCAACAATCCTAGAAGCTCAAGGAAAATGTTAAAGCCAAAAATTCTTTGAGCAACTCTATTTTTTCTTGTCCTTTACGTATTAATACCCTCTTCAAGGAAGGAAGGAGCACCTTCCTACCTCCATACTAATCCATCTCAAACCTTCCTTCTCCTTATATAATAAATGAATCTTAGTACTTAGGATTCACTAGTGGTGTCAGTTTAGAAAAGCACTAGGTATTGAGGAACACTCTCAATCGAGGAAGAAAACCAAAATTATGGCTTCTATTATCTAAGCGAAGGAAAAGGCCATGGGTGCTAGTCAACTCAAGGTCTTGCTAAGAATGGGTCCCCTTTAGCCATCACCAAAAAGGCTTAGGGGTTCCAAGTATTAATAGTACCTACTTTATCCACCATTGAGAAGGTTTTTGAATCCTTGTTTTGGATTAAATCTATTGATCGACTAGGTTAAATGGTGAGGGGAGCTTTAGATTAAGCACTAGTTGAAGATATTAATTTCTACTTGGTTGTGCTTTAGATGGAATTTTGGATTCAACTGCTTCTTATTTATTAGGAGCTTTGGATATCTTTATTTCAATTTTAGGTAGGTGCTTTAATCAAAATTACCTTTGGAAGTAGGATTTACCTACTGTAGTGAATTTTCACTACAACTTTGGTAACTCACAGGGGAACTCCTATTATTAAGATTCAAGGAACCTAGAGAAAATGGCCTTGTCCATTAGGTATGTATTTTGAATAGGGTAAGTCCTAAGGCATTTGTAGCAGTGGTGGAAATTTAGAGAAGGATGGTGTTGAAGATAACTTTTCTCAGGGCTTCATGGAGACTTGGGATGGGGAATGCCTCAATTTATAAGCCTCATCACTTGGATGGATTCCAAGGTCTACTACTCATCTCATTGATTTACTCATGAGAGGTGGATATGAAAAGAATCATTTCCTCATACCTAAGTTGTGGGATATGTCATCATAATTTATACCTCCTTCCACCTAAATATGATATCTTTCCTTCATTTGATAAAAAATTCTCTACTACTGATCTTTAGAGGTTTGGTGTACATGCTTTGATCTCAATAGCAACATCCTTCAATATTGTATGATGTCAATCCTTCTACTAAGAGTATAAACTCACTTGTGTCCTACAATAATTAGGTGGTCTTACATGAATAATTATTTATTATTATATATATACAAAGTTCCAAGGGTATGGCGGATCACTCCTCATATCAGGGGTTTATTCCATACCAGTGTGGTCAAAGGCCTTTATAGAATCAACCTCCCAAACTTTCTTAATGCATCACTTATTTTTTTAGGCTATGTGTGCTTTGTTATAGGGTTGCATGTTCCTGTCTTTCTCTTCTAGGTTGCTCATAAGTAGCAACTCTTCATATTCAAATTGATCCATCCCTCATATATTTTTTTTACCTTTTTCTATGTCTGCAAGATTTTTCCTAACAATCTAATTATCTAATACTTTCTTGGTTCTAAGTCTAGGTATTTATAGTTACAATCCTAGTGTGGCATTGAGAATTTTATTACTAGGGAAATCCCTTTGCTTGATCATCCTACTTCTCCTTTGGAGTATATTACATTATTTGGTGCATGCTAATGTACCCCTATGGTACCTTCATGGTACATCTATAAATAATATATTAGGATTGAGTCATAGTTTAGAGTGTGAGTTATATTTCTCCTTTTATGTAAGTGTGAATGTGCAAGAAATGCATAAGTGTCATGTAAAGTTGTAATGTACAGGAAATGCATGTGTTATGTGAGTTTGTGTGCAAGTGTAATTTAAGTCTATATGCACAAGTTTTGTGTATGTATGAGATCAAATATGTAATGTAAATATGTGCACAAGTGTTTTATATTAGAGTGTAAAATGTATAGAAGTGTAAGAGTCGTGTATAAGTATGCATATGTTATAGAGTCAAGTGTTCATCAAGTATGCAAGTGGCAAGTAGATAAGCCAAGAGTCATGGGACTTGGCATATGGAAAGGAATAGTCAAGTATCCAAATAGTCACACTAATATGAATATATTATGGAGGTAATACTCCATAACAAGATATAGCAATAAGGTAGAACAAGTATTACTATTGATATATTTGTAAGAGAAAAAGGAGTAATAAAGCTCATATACCTTTTGAGCAATTAATATTGTAAGTTATATTTTATGCTTATTACATGATCATTGAGGTTATTTACATTCATATTTTTGCATATTATTGAATGTTAGTTGATTTATTATAAGCCTTGATTTACATAATAATTTGCTCATATTATTCTACTCTTATCATTGTTTTTGATCTTATTATATTGTGGCTACATTATATTCAATCTTGTGATTCATAATCTATGATATTTTTCATATTTTTAAGGCTTAAAAAACCATAAATGGTATCAAAGCTATCACCTAACTCTACCCAAATTGATAAGAGTTCATTTTAACCACTATTGTAGTTTGATTTTATCCAATTTGATAAAATTGATTGAGTCTATCCACTTTGAAGGCAATAAGACTTAGACTCTATTTTAAGGTCATATTGAGTAGAAGAGGCTAGGATCATTCCACTAGGTTGAAGGAAAACCAATGAAGAATAAGGCTCAACTATATTAAATAATTAAGAGAACCAACTCAAAAGAAAGTTGGTCATTTAGGAAAGAGATATCCTAACATTGATATTGATATTGGATTCTCTAGTAATGAGGAGAATCATATTGGATTATTAGGTTTTACCTAAGACATTATTGATTTTATAAAAATAGGTACAATAGATATTAAGCTATAGAAGCATGATAATATTCTTACAGAGGATAGAGAAGAGTTTTAGCTTGTAATAGTGGATTATTGAAAGATAAAAGACTAAAAAAGTAGATGGAAGAAAATAAAAAAGATAGTTGTACATTGAGAAGCATTCAGAGCTTCCTAAAAGAATAAAGATAGAAGTGGATTGAGAAGAATTCAGAGCTTCCTAAAAGAAGAAATATAGCAGTAGATTGAAAATAATTCGAAGCTTCCTAATATTAAATAAATAAATAAAAAGGCAGAAAGAAGACTGGTATATCATTCTTGAAGAAGGATAAAGAAGCACCTAGTTTATATTGCTTCAAGCATTGGATTATTATTTAAATTGAAAGAGATGCAAGTTAGTATATAAAAATAGGCCCTTATAGAGAAAAGAAATAGGCCATTATAAATAAAAAAAGAGAGGCCCTTATAGAGAAAAGAAAGAGGCCCTTATAAATAAAATAAATAGGTCTATTTAGAGGAAATAAAGAGGCCATTATAAAGAATATAGTGAAGCCTTTGATAGAATAGAAAAGAGGTTCTTATAAAAAATAGGAGAGACCCTTATATGATAATAAAATAAGCATGTATAAAGAATAGAAGAGAGGCCCTTATAAAGTAAAGGAAAGAGGCCAAATTGAATATAGAGAAGAAAGATAAAGAAGGAATACATAGGCTTCATATAGAATTGAAAAAAACCTATATAAGAAAGAAGGCAACATAGTACCATCATCTAAAGAAGCATAGTGTCATCATCTAAGATAACATAGTGTCATCATCTAAGGCAACACATTTCCATTATAAAAGGATAACAACATAAGGTACTAACAAAAATAGAAGTCAGCAAAGTACCATTAAGAGAACAGCATAAAGTCTCAAGCCGAGATAGTGTAGAGTTTGAGATACTTAGAAAATAATACATGACTAAGATATACAAAGAGAATAATATCAGGTTAATATTGTGTAGATTTAAAGGATAATACCAACACAAATTTACAGCAAAAAAGTATTTCAATCTGATGTATGTAAAGGTGAAGGCCATCAAGCCAATGTATACTAAGGGAAAGGTCATCAAGCCAACTCACATGGTTAAGGAGTCTAACAACTCAATGTAGTTGGACCACCACATGTAGATGAAGAAGGCAATAGGGTAAAGGTCATAGAAAAAGTATAGAAACCTAAGCAAAGGATATTTGATAAGGTGCAAGAGATAACATCAATTTGTAGTGCATACATAATCCAAAGCTTAAACTTGTAATATAGTAAGCAAAGTGATTAAAAAGAGAAACATGAGTAACTACAATGAACACAACAACAAGTTCATATGTAGTAGAATCTGAGAAAGATCTTCAATGCATAAGTCAAACTATTTGAAAGCCAAAGCAACAAGAGAAGTGTTTGTTTAAGGAGAAAGAATCATCTAGAAGTGGAAGCGCCAATCTACATTAAAGTGTTAATTTACATTAAAACTCCAAACTACATTGAAGTGCTAATATAAGTAATGTCCAAAAATTTGAAAGCCAGTTTGAGTGCATTTGGAACAAGAATGTTACACCATTTTAAGTTCCATTTGGAATGTAACAAGGAACTATTTTAAAGTCTTTTGGAATTTGGAGTGGAACATCTCAAAGAAAAGAAACGTCTCATGCAAACCTTCACATAGCAATAACCTAGTGATTTATTAAAGCTACTTGCATGGAAGAGCACTACAGAATAGAGAATACGTGTTGTAGAATCAAGATGTTTACAAAATCAAAGCAAATTAAAAAGCTAAGGTTAGACTTTAATTTTAGGGTTTTTCAAAGTAAGATTTTAACAGGAGTTATAAGAGTTAGTTAAGAATTTTGAATTATTTGATTTAAGTTTTATTAGGTTGGAGTGATAAGGAATTCAACTAGACTATTTTTTTAATTATGTTTTTAATAGTTTAAGTTTTTGAAGATATTTTTATATGGGTTTTATTCTTAAAAATTTTAAAAAGTCAAAATTATTGATTTTTTGTAAATTTAAATATTTAGGAGGTAAAAGGTTTTCAACATCAAAGGATTAGAAAAAATATAAAAATTTACAAAATTTAATTTTAGTTTCTAGAACTTGGAAGTCATAAGGTGTCCTAATAAAATTATTTATTGCAACATGGCGATAAAAGATAAAAAAAACAAAAAAAAGACTCAAAAATATTTTACAAGTTTTTTCTCAAGAAGCTATAGAAGACGAAAAATATATGTCAAATGAACTAATGAAATATTTACAATCTATTCTTGACGAAGCAAAAAAAAGGAGAATTTTTAATACTTCAACAATGCATGCAAATTATTCTTAATGATGCTAATGATTGTTATGAATTTTTTTTATTGTACATGTTAGTCTATAGAAAATAATATACAAGGGAATAATCACTCTAAATATTTCTAAGATAAGAAAAAAAGGAAAGGTTGAAGAATTAGGGATCAAACCAATGATGAAAGATATTTTTTGTGATACAAATTATTTAAGGCCTATGATAGCAAATGCATGTTGTGATACTAGTGATCTTCAACAAAATATAAAAGAAAATTATGATGCAAGCTATGATACTTCTGACTTGGAATTCATAACAAAGATAGAGGAACTTGATCCAAGAATAGATGTTGCATGTGACTCAAATAATTTGAACATAGTTCACAAAGAGTGTGTAGACAATGTGTGTGACAAAGAACATTGTAATGAAGACTTAAAACATTTAGAAAAAAAATGTAAACATTGTGGCAGGCATGGACACAAGATAGAAAGTTATTGGAATCTTCATTGTTGCAAAATTTGTGGAGGTACCAATAATTCTCAAAGACATGGTTGGTATAAAAAAATATATTATTTGTATATACACAATGACAAGAAAATATCTTAATGGATTTCCTCATAAATATTTTTTTAATTTTAGAAATGGGCACAAGAAAGTTATGAACTTCTTTAGCAATAGATTTAGAAGAAAAATAGTAGCAATGCCAAAGTCAAAACTTAAATTCAAGCAAGAATATAAACCTGAAGATTGAAGATAAAGATGAAGACCATGATTGAAGACTAAAATATTTAATAACCAAATAATGTAATATAGTTGGGTTTTGGAGTATATTACATTATTTGGTACATGCTAATGTACCCCTATGGTACATTTATAAATAATATATTAGGGTTGAGTCATATTTTAGAGTGTGAGTTATATTTCCCCTTTTATGTAAGTGTGAATGTGTAGGAAATGCATGTGTCATGTAAAGTTGTAATGTGCGTGTCATGTGAGTTAGTGTGCAAGTGTAAGTTGAGTCTATATGCACAAATGTCTTGCATGTATGATATCAAATATGTAATGTAAACATGTGCACAAGTGTCTTATATTAGAGTGTAAAAGCTATAGAAGTGTAAAAGTCATGTATAGGTGTGTATATATTATAGAGTCAAGTGTTCATAAAGTATGCAAGTGGTAATTAGATAAGCCAAGAGTCATGATACTTGGAATATGGAAAGGAATAGTCAAGTATCCAAAGAGTCACACTACTATGGCTATATTATGGAGATAATACTCCATAAAAAGATATAGCAATAAGGGAGAACAAGTATTACTATTGATATATTTGTAATATAAAAAGGAGTAATGAAGCTTGTATACATTTATTTTTATTAATTAAAACATAAGGGGTTTTTAAAGGATCCCCACAACCTTTTACAATGAGCTCTGAAAGGAGAAAAACAACCAGAAATCACACATTGTCCACCCCACCACTAATGCAAAAAGACTAAAACCATTCCAACTAGATCCAACCACCCTATGATCCTATATATCGGACCACTAGCCAACTAAGTAGGTATTAACAGACTAATACATCCAACCCAACAAATATCCAACCACCTAATAGGTAAAAATTAGAAACCAATAAAACTCCCTAAACCTTGGGGTTCCCTATCATGCCCGTGAACTCATTCTTACTTGAAGCGGTTCCTCCAAAATATGACCCACATGGTGGTTCACTTATTTTATGAATTTCATAACATTGTTGAGGGTTATAAAAATTGAATGTTGTTTATCCTCCACTAGCTTGATCAGTTGGACATGTTTACAGGAGCCCACAACACTAGGAGTAGATTGAATATCCTCCATAGATTTGTCTTTTTTATTTACTTGGGTCTGGTCTTTCAAATGTGAATGGACCATAGTAATCAGTGAATCCTACTTCTTAATCCTATTTTTAGATAATATTTTGGAGTGTCTCATCCTCCCCCTATGCCTCTAGATGTCACATAAATGACCCTCGATATTTTTCTACTTTTGGCCACCTCAAGAGAGGCTGAGGGGCTCTCCATCTCATTGGACTTAAAGGAATTTGAGAGCAACCTTTTGGACCAATGCATTTTCCCTCCTCTCATGCCTCTAGGAGACACTAATATGCCCTTCAACTTTATATCTCTTTCAACCATATTGGTAGAGATTATGGGGCTCTCCCTCTTATCAGATTTAATTGAATCACTATACTTAGCATTGATGTCTCTTGAGTGAAGTTGATGGGTGGTGGAATGGGCTAGGATTCAATTATCTTGATGATTTATGTAGCCTCCAATTCTTTCTCTTTGGACATATGCTCAAAAATAAACATGGCCAAACCCTGGAAAATTGGGTCCAAACCTCTTCCACCCTCCACATCCATCATGGATTTTTGTATTGAGTGAAACAAAAATTTTAGGATGTTCATCCATATTTCTCTTATTAGCTGATTAAGAAACATAACATGGTAGTTACTTACTACTCATTTAAATATATCCAATATGAAATAGTCCTTGATTACAATCACAACCCAATCCCATGGGGCTTAAAGGATTTCATTTTGAATCCATTCTACTCCAGGAAGGTACTCATCCTCATCCAAGAAGAAACTAAAATATCTAATGAGGGAGTGTTTCTCCTTTTTATATTTGTACCCATCGAGAGGAAGACTTGTGGCTTTTTCAATAAGAGCCACAATGATTTCAAATTCCAATTCCCCCACCTTAATATATCCCTTATTCCATGAGTGCACCATACATCTAGATCAAATTAGATTATGACCATGGAACTTCTAGATACAACCTAAGAGCCCATCACTCTTTAGAATTTTCTTAACTTCCTTAAATTCCAATAAAACCAGTTCCAATCACAATTTTAGAAGGACCCTCAGGATCGACTACTTAGCATTACCCATCATGGAAAAATTACAAGAAGAGTGAATAAAACCCCACAGGAATATCCACAAGGAGATAATTAGGTAGATGATTAAGGTTGCTCTTATAGAACACTTTATAAAGGTTGATTGCATGGTTCCAGGGAAAAGGAGAGGAAGGTTGCAACTTAGAGTCATCGATGCACTAAATATGATTCCATCCAATGCTCGAAATACACAAACAATGGTACACCTTTCCTTACAAATTAGGATGATAAGGGTGCATATCCAAATTCCCAACAAAGGATAAACTCACAAGCAAGGCCAAGAATTGAACCTTATTCTCCTCCTGATACTGATTACCATATCTCATAACTTGCATTGGCTAATATTTTCCCATGTTGAGATAATTGTTGTAATCACAATGACACTGAGAGGGTGGGTGAATCAGTGTGTTCTTTAAAAACTTCTAAAACAATTAGATTATAAAACTAGAAGCAGTTTAAAGTAGATAAAAGAGATACTAAATGCATCAAGAAAGCATCACACATAACACAACATTTTAACGAGGTTCACCAATGTGGCTACTCCTCAAAAATACTGCTTGGACTACCATCCAAATCCGAGTCAATGCAAAGCTACAACTTTACATAATCCTTTACCAGCACCAACCGGAAGGAGCACCAACCCCTTAAATTTATCTGCTTCAACAGAATGGAGCACCAACTCCTATTTTACCAGCACCTACTGGAAATAGGCACCAACCCCTTAATTTTCTAGCACCAATTGGACAAATTGTTTACCAGAACCAACTGGAAATAGGCACCAACCCCTTAATTTGCCAGCATCAACTGGACTTCCATATTGAATAAAAAATGTTTGACATATACCTTTGTTATTGCAAGACTCTAAATAGTTTACATCACCTTTGCAATATCTGTGCACTCTGCTCTCTCTTGCACAATCACTTCACACAGTTTGCTGCACTGCTACAGCCAGACTTTGCAATCAACTTTGCCCTTCGCACTTCTCTGCACACTCTGCTTTCTCTCCGCACACGCTTCGCACACTCTGTGTCGTTTCACATTCTGCTCTCTGCTCAACACGAACTTCACTTTCACAAAAACTATGCTCGCATTCGCACTTTATCTTTACACCCCCCTTTTCAATCGAAGTACCCTTGCTTTTATAGAAGAAGTTTTAGGAACAAACCCTAAAAGAACGTCGGTTGAGAAACCCTAGAATTTATCAGCTGCCAAACCCTAAAATTCGTCGGCCCAGATTTAACTTTGTCGGCCTCAAACACTTCTTCCACCTTCGTCACTTTCTTGTAGTTTATTGCCGCGAAATAGTAAGATTTCGGCCCTTTTAATTTAATTTAATATTTTAATTTACATTTTAAATAAAATAAAATTTAAACTAAATATTTAAAATTAAATATCTTCATCACCGGGGCATATTTTTCAACGAAACGAAGAGCCAACTTGGGTTTTAAGAAAAACCCATTTCAAATCTGTTATCCATGGTTTTAAATAAAAAAAATTATTCTGACTGCCTTGGTTTTCACAAAAAACCTTTTCGCTTCTTGACATCTCAGGTTTTGAAGACTTCTTCTTCTCATTCCGAATTATGTTTTCTGTTTCTGTGCATCTATCATTTAAGGACTCATGATCCGACTAACTTTTGAACTTTATCCTCTACATCCGAGTGACTTCTAAAGCTGCTTGTCCATTGCATCATTAGATCTAATCGATCGTATTGACAACAATGACAATCCTCCTGCAACACCTTGCTCAACACTGAACTCCTATCCATTGTACTTTGGTTGCACCTTGCTGTTCAATAAACTCTTGTCCATTGCATCAATAAATATGTCTGACTGTGTTGACAACAATGACAATACTATTTGCTACACTTTGCTCAACAATCTCCCCCTTTGGAATTGTTGGCAACACATGTGCAATTTTCCTGTAAATATTCTCCCCCTTTGACAATAATACCAAAGGGTGCTGTCATGACTCCCCTGAGTCTATGCACAACATTCTTAGACACAAATTATTACAATTAGCAAATATTCCAAGCATGAACAAGAAGAAAAATAAATACACAAATGCTCCCCCTGAGTCCAAGACCACTTCATTTCACTTATTGACAACATCATGATAAGAATAATAGGAATCAATAAAATCAACAATGTGAATAGCAGCAATAACCAGTGAATGACACCATCACCGTCAACTTCACCAATATAACATGTGTAAGAACATGACTGAACCACTGTCTTCTGTGCAACTACCCTCTGTTACCTTGCAAACTCAAACTTGTCCACTGTTAGTGAAGGCATACAATAATCTTATATAGCCAAATTTTTGTTCTGCAATGCCAGCAACATCTGCATACAACTTCACCATGCATCTTGGATATATTCTCAACAAGCTTGAACCCAATGATAGCTATTTGTCTCTCTCTGTAGTGAGAATCCAGTAGGCTACCTCAATCCACTTTCAACTCTGTGCAAGTACCAAACACTGTACCACAGCACAACCAACATCTTTTCTCAACCAATTAGAGCTTTAGCAACAATGCTTATAGACAAGGTTTAACCAACATCATTCAAATCAAGATTAACCTTGAAGCATTCAACCAATCACTACATGAAAAGGAAACTAGAATACATCCTTTTCCTTCCAAAGGTATTTGAACAAGATAGCCACCAACATAAATCACCGAGGCAAAGAATAACTTGCTCAAATAAAACTCAATGGAGTAAGCCCAAATCATGTATCAAGAAAAGCATTAACTTGATCAAAACAACCACTATGAAAGCAACTCAACTATTCATCACCAGGTTGGAAATCATCTGGCTGCTCTTTAAAAAAAACTTTTTCTTCAATCTTCCCATTCAACATGTTGATTTCACTTTTGTCAACGGAATTGACAAGTGACTCACATCTATACCAATTTTTGTCCAACGACTTGCAATTTCTATCGCCAACTCTTACTTTCAACTATGCATGTCGAAAGAAGACATTCTGTCAAACACTTTATGGCCAACCGTAGTGCACCTTACTCGACCTCAAGCTTCTTATCCTTGGACTGGCATTAAATCAATAGTTAAAACAAAACTATCTATGAATTAAATATATTCACCAAGGTGTCATGAAAGATCTGGCAATCTTCACATCAAAGAGTAAAAACAAATACATGCTGCTCAAAACACACATACACAGCTAGGGCAAGCATTCTTTCATTGAGAAAATTATCTGGACTATTATGATTCATAATTTTGAATAGTGGTATTAAGAATCATCAACAGTACAACAGTGACATATCTCAAAACTACCAATGGTGACAGCTCTCAAATTAAACACCACACTTCCAGACATTTCCACAAACCACTATATAAACCGAAAAACACACTTTAACAACTATACAACATTAACCCGATTGCTTACCTTTCATCCTCAGATACCTATACAAATACATAGGAGCATTAAAATAAAACTTTAATATTGCTCCTCCTGAGGATGTGCCACTTGGAGTTACTTAGAGCAATGGCAGAGTAGCCTCCTTCAGTCCAAGGAGACATAATTTCCTTTCTTCTGTCTTTCTCCAGACTTTCCGAACTTGGGCTTGGGTTTTTCAACAACATCCCTATTTTGCTCCTGTTCGTGAACTTGAACATTTCTCTTGTGGGGTTGTCTCTTGTGCATTCTTGATGGATGATTATTTTCTTTTCTTTTATGCACATGATATGTTCCTTGTCGGTTTTGTCCTATTTGTGTCTGATGAAATATAGGGTTTTGCCTTAGATTAGATATAGAAGTGCTTGGACAGAACCTTGCTATGTGCCCTTGACCGTTGCATTTAAAACATTGCACATGTTTTATTCCCTCATCTGTATTGCATTCTATGTGTATGATGAAATCTATGGTATTGCCTTAGATTGGATACAGAAGTGCTTGAACAAAACCTTGCTATATGCCCATGGCCATTACATTTAAAACATTACACAGGGTGTTCACTCAAAAAAACAAAAGTATTTTTATCAGCATAACTCTTTGATCTATTGTTCAATCCACAATAAATTGCCTTGTGACCAAAGTGGTTGCATTTAGAACAATAGCCATAAAAAGCATTATTATTAAAAGAGTGAGAGTGAGAGAACCTCTTTTGTTGTGGTTGCTTTGCTGTAGGTCTTCTTTGATATTTTCTTCCTTTTGAGGATTCATCTTTAGACTTTTCTTGTTTCAATCCTTCAACCGAGGACTTCTTCTCTGCATATTTGGAGGATGAAGGTTGTTCAGATTCATATCCAAGACCAAAATTAGCTGTGGGGCTTCTTTGTTGATTTATCATTGTATCTAGCAACTTTGTGCTCTTCTCAAATTTGAGATTTATATTGGCCTATTTTAGTTGTTTCTTCAATGAAACAATCTCTTCTTCTTCTTGGCAGCATACAGTCTCTTTCTCATTGATCTGAGACCTAAGAATATTTTCAATCCTTTTTTTTTGTTCTACTTGCAGCTTTAGATCAACAATAACCTTTTTATATTCCTCTTCACTTGTCTTGTATACATCATTCTTATTATCCGGTGTGTCTTCAAGGCTTCTTCTGATTTCTTGGCCTTTTGAACTTGTAGGAAGAGATCTTCAATCTCATCCTCATATTCTTCTAACTTCTTGGACAGTATTTTGTTATTTTTCTTTTCTATACTCCACTCTTCAAGTGTAGATATCAACTCTCCTTCAAAATCTACTTCAGCCTCAATATTTTCATCACAAACTTCAGGATTCACTTCTTCTACCCTTTTTGGTTCAAATTTCTCTTCTACAGGAACTAAAACTGACTGGGATGCATTTTTGGATGAGGATCTATTCTTCTTAGCCATTGTGTACTAATCCAAGATCAACCCTGACTGATTTAGCCAAAATTGGGAACCTGGCTCTGATACCAATTGTTGTAATCATAATGACACTGAGAGGGGGGGTGAATCAGTGTGTTCTTTAAAAACTTCTAAAACAATTAGATTATAAAACCAACAGCAGTTTAAAGTAGATAAAAGAGATACTAAATGCATCAAGAAAGCATCACACATAACACAGCATTTTAACGAGGTTCACCAATGTGGCTACTCCTCAAAAATACTGCTTGGACTACCATCCAAATCCAGTCAATGCAAAGCTACAACTTTACATAATCCTTTACTAGCACCAACTGGAAGGAGCACCAACCCCTTAAATTTATCTGCTTCAACAGAATGGAGCACCAACTCCTATTTTACCAGCACCTACTGGAAAGAGGCACCAACCCCTTAATTTGCCAGCACCAACTGGACAATTTTTTTACCAGCACCAACTGGAAAGAGGCACCAACCCCTTAATTTGCCAGCACCAACTGGACTTCAATATTGAATAAAAAATGTTTGAAATATACCTTTGTTATTGCAAGACTCTAACTAGTTTACATCACCTTTGCAATATCTGTGCACTCTGCTCTCTCTTGCACAATCACTTCACACAGTTTGCTGCACTGCTACAGCCAGACTTTGCAATCAACTTTGCCCTTCGCGCTTCTCTGCACACTCTGCTTTCTCTGCGCACACGCTTCGCACACTTTGTGTCGTTTCACATTCTGCTCTCTGCTCAACACGAACTTCACTTTCACAAAAACTATGCTCGCATTCGCACTTTATCTTTACACCCCCATTTTCAAACTCGAAGTACCCTTGCTTTTATAGAAGAAGTTTTAGGAACAACCTCTAAAAGAACGTCGATTGAGAAACCCTAGAATTTATCAGCTGCCAAACCCTAAAATCCGTCGGCCCAGATTTAACTTTGTCGGCCTCAAACACTTCTTCCACCTTCGTCACTTTCCTGTAGCTTATTGCCGCGAAATAGTAAGATGTCGGCCCTTTTAATTTAATTTAATATTTTAATTTAAATTTTAAATAAAATAAAATTTAAACTAAATATTTAAAATTAAATATCTTCATCACCAGGGCATCTTTTTCAACGAAACGAAGAGCCAACTTGGGTTTTAAGAAAAACCCATTTCAAATTTGTTATCCATGGTTTTAAATAAAACTTTTTATTCTGACTGCCTTGGTTTTCACAAAAAACCTTTTCGCTTCTTGACATCTCGAGGTTCCGAAGACTTCTTCTTCTCATTCGAATTATGTTTTCTATTTCGTGCATCTATCATTTAAGGACTCATGATCCGACTAACTTTTGAACTTTATCCTCTGCATCCGAGTGACTTCTAAACCGCCTTTCCATTCCATCATTAGATCTAATCGATCGTATTGACAACAATGACAATCCTCCTGCAACACCTTGCTCAACACTGAACTCCTATCCATTGTACTTTGGCTGCACCTTGCTGTTCAATAAACTCTTGTCCATTGCATCAATAAATCAGTCTGACTATGTTGACAACAATGACAATACTATTTGCTACACTTTGCTCAACAATAATACCACTATGGAATAGAGGGTTTTTCTAATAATTCTCATTGGTGCATGCAACCTATGAATTTGATGCCACCTCATCCAACCATGGAAAAATCAACTCACTCTAATTGAAAAAGTAATAGGGGCACACCACTCAAAGACCTGAGTTATGTTGTTAGTCCAATGATACTTCACTTGAATATTGATATGTGAGGTAAGAGCAAACAAAGAAAGCACCCTAACATTCCACCTCTGGGGGATGCCAGCTAGACCTAGAAGAGTTAAATTTTCTATTTCTTAAATCTAATTGTAGGAAGGGGTTCTGACTAAGAAGTAAAAATATCCACACCCAATCAAGGCACAAAACTTCCATTTAAATTTAAAATTCAATAAGAGAGTAGAAAAATAGCTTGAGAGCACCTCAGCTGAACACCCCATAGGAAGATAAATTGCATCTCATGGTTTTAATAGACTTCATCACATTTATTAAGTTTAAGGAGTCACCTTCCACCACCACACTTCTTGCCTCTAGTTATTCCATCAACACTAGCCCTTGAAACACAACTCTAGCTTCCACAAAGTGAGAATTTTGGTGAGAAAGATGCTCAACAAAGTCCACCACAATATTACCTCTATCATTTTTTATGACTCCACTTGCTCTAGCTAACCTAGGATTTCCTTTCGAGGCTCCATAAAAATTGATTTTGAGCCAACCACAAGGAGGGTGACACCAATGGATAGAAATTATTGGATTCAGAACTTGGTTGGGAGAATTTAACTGGGAGAAACCTAAAGCTAATTCCAAAGCAATGTTAGAGAAAGGGCTACCCAAGAAACCTTTACCTAACTCAAGGAATGCATTGGAAAAATTCTCCATAGAGCTCCAAATAACTCTAATACTTCCACTCAATATGTTATGTTTGGAGTATTTGAAAGCTCTAACATTTCCTTATTTTCATAAGCCCCAAAGGAGATGAGGGAGGAGGAGCTTCCAAAGGTATTTAAGTCTAGGAGAGAAAAATGAGGGATACATTGTAAGAAAATGTCTTCTATATATTCTAGGAGCACCCAACTAACCCCCAATCTCTCCAAAATTGCAGCACAAGAGCCTTAAAATAATGAACAATGGAAAAATAAATGGTTTAATATCTCCACCTTATATTCACATAAATAACATCTATTGGGAATAACCATGCTCCTCTTCTAAATATTCTCTATAGTTAAGATGTTATTCTTGATTTCTAGACAAAAAATATTGATTTTGGGTAAGAGACTCTTGATCCAAACTCTGATATCCAGTATCCAATACTAGAAATTGAGTTTCAACATTGCATAAGTTGATATAATAGTGAACATTCCATCACTCTCTTATGACTAGATTACACTGTCTTCCACATCTACGGATTTTATCACTTGTAGTTTTAGGGCTTCACCAATAATATCCCATGTCATTTGAATATATTTTTCCCTACGATCATGGGAGAGTTCTTCCATGATTTTCACCCATTTTCCTAGAGGATAAAATCCACAACTTTACATATTCCCAAGGTTTTGTAAGAGGGCTTAGTTATAATAATTCTCGGGTCCATAGACAAAGGCTAATCCATTAACCATGCATCATTCCAAAAGTTTATACTTCTACCATTACCAAGAAACCACCTGCTCCCCTTAAGCAATAAGGATTTTGAATTTAATAAATTCTACCAGAAGGTGGTAGGAACCTAGGGTTCCTAGCACATAAAATGATAAATAAATAATAAATAACCTAAATCTAAAAGAATCGCCTTTTGATATTGTCGGGAAGTCCCTTCAATAAATTATATTATATTTTATATTCATGGATATCCCAAAAGGTATGATTGTATAATATCTTATACCCCTTTTAGGTTATGAGTGAAGAGTCACAACCCTAATGTTAAAATAATATAATAATTAATATATAATTAATTATTATATTATTTTATATTTTAACCATAAGATATACAATTTATATTATTATTATTATTATTATTATTATATTTTTAATTAATGTTAGGATAGGATCCTAACATTCCACCCCTCTTGAAAAATGGCTTTGTCCTCAAAGCGACCAATTTCATCTCATAATCGTTGCGAGTGGGTTATCTTTGAATGGAGCGTTTGCCTGTTTCATTTAAGCAGCTGACATGCCTGCAATATCTGGATTTTTCCAATTGTAGGAGGCTCAATTTTATGTTAGAGAATTTAGATATTTTGGAAAACATCACAATGCTTGAGTATTTGAGCTTTTCATACTACGAGGAACTGCAAGCGTTGCCTCATTATATCACAAACCAACCATTCTTGAGAGAGTTCAATTGTTCTTGTACTAGCATAAGGAATGTGCCTCTTAACATATATAAACTCTACAATTTGGGAGTGAGGAATATAGAGAGCATGGTGTTGAGAAGCTTGCCAATTACTTTTGGTAATTTGTCTAACTTGACTAAATTGGATGTTACGGATTGGAATGTTTGCCATCGTCTTTTTAGTTAATTTGTCCAGCTTGATTTCACTGTATATTTGTTTCTGTGTAAGTTTGGAGTTTTTGCCCGACTCTCTGGGTGTCTCAATATTTTAAATAATTGTCATACCATCGAGTATCATGAACTGTAGTCTTCTTGTTGTTCTCAACCTAAGTTCCAATAATATTTCTTGTGGTATTCTTCCAGAGCTAGGTCATATCTCGAGTTGTCTTCTCTTCTACTATATTGATAAAAATCTATCTGGTGAGGTGTTGCTTCAATTGGTAAGCTTACAAATCTTCAGCAGTTGAGAACTTGGAAGAACCATTTTAGAGGCTCGTTACCACCTGAAATGTGGACTGTACGAAGCTCAGAGTTTTGGGTTTGGCCTCTCCAATTTGAATGGCAAAATCCCAATGGAAATTGACGATGTTTGAATGGCAGAATCCCAATGGAAATTTACGAAGACTTGAACGTCTAGTACTTTCCAATAGCCAACTGAATGGTTTTATACTTTGTGGTCAAAATGCGAAAATGATAGATCAAATATTGAGTTTACGATGAGCAAGGTTGCTCATAGAAATGCTGCTCATATCCACGAGGCTTCCAATTATCAGGAACTTTGGTTGGAAAGTTTTGCCACTGGAATTTTCTAACTCTATTGCAAACTGTGATGGAATCCACTTTTGTTGCTGCATTTGGGAGGGCCTGATGCCATCACCACCTTTTCCATATTTGAAAACAAGCTCTGCTTATGCCATGCATTCACCCTGGTTTATCAGATTTTAGTAGCAGTGTAAATCATGTATTATTCTTCATTGGCAGGGTATTTATTGGTTGTTGTTATCCATTTGCTAATCGTGTGTATCACCAAATATTCTCAACATTGGCCGAGATCATTGAATCTATACATGATTCTTTTTATAGGATTGGAAGGCTAACATACAAAGTATATACTTCATTTCATGCAGGAAAGAGATTCCACGTTGGAACAATCGCTAACCAAAAAGTGATTGTGGTTATGAATGGACTAGCAATGGTAATTACTGACATCTGGTACCGACACCTCTTGCAAATTTAATACACTTTAGAAACTACTGAACTATTTTTTTGAGTTTTATGTAATTCTCACCAATGTTGTTGTATGTTGATGTAGATGAATGTAGGGTAACCACCCAACTGCTGCTCAATTTTTTTTTTTTTTAAGGTAAATGGAGTTGTTCACTATGGAATTGTTGGGAATGGAAACCTAGATTACCACGTTGATGATGTTACAATTTCCCATTAGTGGGCTCATGCTGTCTGCTTTTCCATATCAGTTTTACATAGTTTTAATTAGTCTTCGTCCCTAGATATAGATAGATATAACCATTGCATTTGTATTTTATCTTTCTCATTGAGGTGTATTTATGATTAAACATAGATATGGACAAGGACAGAACGATGAACTACCCTTAGAATCCAATGGAGATTACACTCGTAAAATTAGGTACATTCATTTCACCAACTACTGCTATCCATCGGCAGAAAGTTGTGATAATTTGCTTAACAATGTGTGGTATAACCCAGACTAGATTTTTTCCATTGATGGTACTCCAGAGGTGAGGCAGCATGCATTCTGGTTTAATGTATCTGAGAATTACTACGAACTTGCCAAACAACTTGCGGTAAAAAAAAAAATGCCAGGACACCACATTATTCTTATTAATCCTTGAAGAAATGTCAATGGATTTCTAATTAAGGTTGTATTTAATTTTGCAAATGGTGGAAAAAAAAATGTAAGTTTGGAGTCTTGCATTAATGATACTATCTGTTTGTCCACCAAACCAAGGATTGTGAGGGTGGAAAAGAGGATGCAGTGCCAGCACTTACGTGGATAATGTTGCTTACAAATATTTTCTCCCTGAAAAATTCAATTGCACTCCAATTGAAATGGAGAGTGCAGTCGTATCATTCTAAAACCCAAGGAGATAACGCCATCATTTGAGGTAACCATTTTGTCTACCAAAATATAGAGGATCACTGCCACTAGTTGTGCACTCAGTAGACGTTCTTTGGAAATTTTCAACCAATTTCAGAGTATCCTAAAAAAAAAACAAGGTTACCGCTTCCTCCGCAAAATGAGGATTGCTTTTATCCTGCAGCTTCTCAGGCTGAGTAAATTGCTCATCCATAAATCCCTCTTGATAAAGAAAGTTGATGAGACTATTGTGTCGTTGATGCAATTCAACGATCCCCATTATTAATACTGAGATATAAGTAACCATTCTTGGACTTTATAGCATTTTGTAAACCATATCCTTTATGTCAATCACCTTATATTAAATTCTTCCACCTTAAACAACCATTTGAGCTTCTTGTATTTTAAAAATAAGGGAATTAGTTCACCAAGTTTCTTAAAAGACAAGCTTAGTCATTTATTCTCGGTACGATGTAGTTTTTGTTTTCATTAGTATATGACGCAGTTGTACTGGTTGGATATGTCCATGAATTCTTTCTTAGGAAAAATTCTCAATATTTTCAGTACAGTATTTGTATAATTTGGTTTTAGTTATGGTGGCGGCCATGGAGGCGGACGTGCATCAGAGAACAACCTTGCAGTGTAATCCTTCAAGTTGAGAAAAGACACCTTCTGCAATATCATTTTTCTATTGATGTCATAATCGATAGGTTGTTTCATGGAAGTTTCTATTTGAGAGATGGTTATTTTTAAAGCAAAATTTCTATTTTTTTCCCTTGATTTTAGTAGAGAGGTTTGTCCCGCCTGTCTCAATGAAATTAATGAAAATTTATGGTTTAATAAATGGAGAGGGCGGTGGTCAACTTGCTTTGGTCTGTCACCCCCCAAGGAATAAACTGGATTGGGGGCAAGGTTCTTGCTCTCTTGATGGTTTAAAATATTTTCTTTATTTTCCAGAAGTGCAATAGGTACCAATTGGGATTTCATGACTACGGGCTCCTCCGAATGAAAAGAAATTTCACTTGCAATTTCCTTCCTATTTTTTTCCTCTTCTTCTTCACGTGCAATTTCTTTTAAAAATATATTTTCATTATTAGGGTTTTGATTAATTTCTTTCGAAAGTGCAATAGGTATTTCTGAAAGTTCTTTGGTTATGGGCTCATCCAGAGAAACAATTAATTTAGGGTTTGGAGCAATATGTTCAGTTGCATTTTTTTCTTTCTTGGGAAGAGCAATGGTTACCACATGGGATTCGTCGGATATGGGTTCTTCCTCCACCTGGGATTCCATGGCTATGGGTTCTTCCTCCTCTACCTAAGATTTCATGGCTAGGGTCTCCTCTTGCATTTCCATTAAATATTGTATAATACGATCCGAACGTTCCATTTGTTTTTTTTGTTTTTGTTCAATCATTCTTCTAATTTTTGCAATGTCATTTTTCATTTCCTTGACCAATATGGTTGGATCCATAAGGCTCTGATACCAGATGGTAGGAACCTAGGGTTCCTAGCACATAAAATGATAAATAAATAATAAATAACCTAAATCTAAAAGAATCGCCTTTTGATATTGTCGGGAAGTCCCTTCAATAAATTATATTATATTTTATATTCATGGATATCCCAAAAGGTATGATTGTATAATATCTTATACCCCTTTTAGGTTATGAGTGAAGAGTCACAACCCTAATGTTAAAATAATATAATAATTAATATATAATTAATTATTATATTATTTTATATTTTAACCATAAGATATACAATTTATATTATTATTATTATTATTATTAATTAATGTTAGGATAGGATCCTAACATAATGGGACCTATCAGTTGGTAAAGGATTTAAGAGGAAGTTTCAAAATTGGTATTTTGCCTTCAAAATACTAACCCAATCCATCATCTCATTTTTAACTACCTTCCAACCTTGTTTGGCAACCAAATATTTATCCATTCTCGACACTTCCTTAAGTCTAAGGCCCCTTCTCTTCTTCTGACTATAGGACTAATCCCAAGATGCTAGGTGGAATTTTCCTTTTAACAATCCTACCCAAAGGAAGGCTTTGAGAATACTTTCCAATTTTAAAATGACCTTATCGGGGAGCCTAAAAATGGAAATGAAATATATTGGAATACTTTGGAGAGAGTTTTTTACTAGGTCAGATTTCTTGGATTGGATTAGGAGAGCACCTTTCCATGCTGCTAGCTTCTTCTGCATTCTCTTGATGAAAGGATTCTAGAGGGTATGCAACATGCACCCATGAAACAATGGTAAGCCAAGGTGAATAGTAGAAAAGCTAGTAATACTACAACCCTAAATATCTACAATTTTTCTTTACCTCTCAAAAGGAATATTCAAAAAGTACAATTTACTTTTGAGAAAATTAATCTTCTACCCCACAACTCTCTCAAATCAAATCAATACTCATTTAATATCCTTTACCTAAATCACTGAGGCATAACAAGATAGCAAGGTGTCATCTACAAACTAATGATGAGAGATTGGATTACTCGAAAGGGTAGGTTTTAGAACTTTGATGTAGGAATTTAGGGTAATAGATCTCCCTAATGCCTCTACCATCAAGGTGAAGAGATAGAGAGAAATAGGGTCCTCTTTTTGAATTCCTTGACAACTCTAAAAGAAGCCAGCTAGAGAATTGTTAACAAGGATAAAGAACCTAGCTGAAGATGCATAAGCAACTATTAGGTTAAACTAGTTCTACCCAAAACCAAATTTTCTTAGCACTTGAAATAGAAAGGCCCATGATACTCTATCATAAGCCTTGTTCATATCAAGTTTGAGGAAAATACCAGGCTTACCAATTTTTTGGATAGACTGGATAAGTTTACTAACAACAATGGCAACATCTAAAATTTGTCTTCCAGCCACAAAACCACTTTGAGCTTTGTCAATAAGAAATGAAAGATGCATTTTAAGATTATTTGCCAAAACTTTAGTCAAAATTTTATAAATTAGATTGCACATACTAATGGGCCTATAGCCATTAAAGTAAGTGCTTAAATATTTATAAATCAGCACCAAGAAAGTAGAGTTCACACACATAGGGATGACTTTGGAGGATTGGATCGATCTCAAAGCATCATAGACATCCTTACCATAAGTATGCTAGTATTTCTAGAATAATAAGGGTGGGACCCATTAGGACCTAGAGCTTTTAGTAACCCCATATAATCAACTATAGCTTTAATTTCTTCATCATAGAAAAGGAAGTCCAACATAACATTTCTTACACAAGGTATGGAATCAAAGGTAGGAGGGACTCTTTTGCTAACAAGTCTTTGGGAGGCCTAGTTTCCAGCAAAGAGCTAAAGTGTAAAATTACTTGTGTCTTGATTTCCTCAATATCACTAGTTCTATTCCCTTCCAACCTACATATCTCTCTGATCTTGTTGTAACTTCTATGACAGAGGGTCAAGGAGTGGAAAATTTAGTATTCTTATCCCCTTCCTTTAGCCAGAGAGCCTGCGATTTTTATTTCCAAAGTAACTCTTCATTAGCCAATATGTTATGAAGATAAGCCAAGAGTTATTTCTCCTTTAAGGTAGATTCTAAAGAAACATCCTATGATTCCATAGATGAATCCAAGAATTTCATCTGAGCTTTCAATCTCTCCTTGATTTTGAAGATATTTACAAAAATGTTTTTGTCCTAGACTTTAAGCTTAAATTTGATATTATTAAGTTTATTGGCCAGCTTACCAATACCATCCCTAGAATTTCTTCAATCCACCACTCTTTTATATTATATTCCCAATCAATATGGCTACACCACATAGCTTCAAATAAAAAAGATCTTGGATGGAAGGTCAAGTTCACCGGGAGTTCCATCCATAAAGGATTATGGTCTAAGCCCACTCTATGAAGAGTTGAGAGGGATGCATCACCAAAAATAGGGATACCCAACCTCAAGACTAAAATTCTGTATAGCTTACTAAGAATAAGTTAGTCACCTAACTGGTGATTACTCCATGTAAACTTGGAGCCTTTGAGGTCTAAATCCAAGAGCTTATAAAAATTAACAAAATTTCCAAAATATTCCATGCTTTTAGAATCCAAACTTGTATACATTTTGAGAAATTAATATTGTAAATTATATTGCATGATTAGTACATGATCATTGAGGCTATTTACATTCATATTTTACATATTATTGAATGTTATTTGATTTATTATAAGCCTTGATTTACATATTAATTTTCTTATATTGTTCTACTTTTATCATTATTTTTTATCATATTATATTGTGTCTATATTATATTTGATCCTATGATTCATAACCTATGATATTTGTGGTAGTATCAAGGCTTAAAAATCCATCACTCCTTTAGTTAACCACCAGGATAATTTTAGTGCATCTTCCATTCCTTTTGGCAAGGAGGAGGATATGACAATCAAACTGATTAGGAAAATTTGGATTGGTCTTCTAACATACCTCAAGATTAGGTGGAAAGGTTCTACTCTAGTTTGTGTGGGAGGGTCCACCCTATTTTCTCCTTGCTTAGGTTTAGCCTCCTCCAAGATTTCTTTTGGTGTGGATTTCAGATTCAACCAAGGTTTAGATTTTTCCTATGTTGTCTTGAAAATTTCTAGGAAAAATTGGATGTTAGCACTAGTTTTATTGAAAGACTTAATTTTTGCTTGGTGGATAGCCCTTCAAGTTTGGTTGACCCCTTTTCCTAAGATATTTTAACAATTATGGATCTGGTTCTCTCTCCAAGGTTTGGTTGTTATTGGTGTTTATTGGGTGGTGCTTCATTGGCCTAGTTGTCTCCCATATTTACCCAAAATTGCCACCACATGAATAGAACTTACCTTGATGATGCAATTATTATGGTGCTAGTATCGTTGTAGGGAATTGGTTGGTAAAGGGATAGCACTACTAGAGCTTCCTTTTTTTGCACTTCCATTAGAGATAAAAAAACTTTTCCAATATTGATAACTAGGGTAGGCTCTTGGATTCAGTTGATGATTCAAGATCAGGTACTTCTAGGAAGAGTGGTTCCAAGGCTAAAATTAAGGAACATTTCATTTATCTTGTTGCTTTCTTAGGATAATAAATTCCTCAAAAAATCCTACATATTCTTTCTCAATTCTTTTATTTCAGTATCTAGTGGGGGTATTAAGGTAGATGGTATAAGGAAGGGATAATAACTAGACTCATGGTAGATCATATGGTTGGTAGTGGGTGGTACATGGGTTGAGGAGATAAAGGATTTGGCGGTCCTGGGGGAAGCCTACCTATCTATATGAGATCATTTTCTATTTGGATAGCTATATGATATGCAACTAGGAAAGAATAACCC
The DNA here is from genome assembly GCA_028583015.1 of Wollemia nobilis. NCBI lineage: Eukaryota > Viridiplantae > Streptophyta > Pinopsida > Araucariales > Araucariaceae > Wollemia > Wollemia nobilis. The sequence continues at coordinate 1,294,012 of JAQPPZ010001668.1, read as the reverse complement.
CCCTAGATTTTGATCATGTTAATATCCAAATTGAAGGACTTAATATAGAAAATGAGTGCCATACCTAGGGAAGGCTTGATTTCATTTGGTATTATGTGTTAGATTTTATGAAACCTAGCATTGAAATCTTATTTTTCTTCTATAGGAGATCATTTGATACTCATCAGGTGCTCTAATAGTGAAGCTTCATCTACCTTTTCCCCAAACCTATTTGCTAGTTGGGTGGCCAGTTGGTCCCAATATTTTATTAAGTGTGTAGGGAGGGACACATACCATTCTTACACTTTTTATTTAAGGGATGTTGCTAATATCTTTAAATCCACATTTTGTGTGACCATTTTATGTGCCATATAATAATTTACCATATTATGTAGGTGTTTCAATGTGATAATATCTTCTTCTTCGATGAATTCTGACAGGGAATCCAGAGCTAAAGTAGTGACTTGATCCCCATGCATCAAGAGGGATTGGTAAAACTAGGGGACCCAATTTTTCCATGTTGGGATTGTTTTATTATTTAGCTACATGACCATATTTTTATTAGCATAATGGAACCAAACAAGTATTGATGCTTTTTTGTTTCTCTAATAGGTTGATGAATATATATTTCCACCAAGATATCTATTTGAAATGGTAATTTTGAGAATTAATTTCTACCAGAGTTGCTAAACTTGAAAGTTTTGATGACTAGTGGAGTCACCAAGTGGTAGATTTCTCTATTAAATAGATAGAGGTTCCCACCATAACCTCATCCTACAATGGCAATTTATTTTAGGGTCTTCTATTCTACTGGAGTGTCCAGGTGAATCTTCAATGTTCTTCAACAAGTAGACGATTGAGACCTTCACCAAAACCTCAATTTGATTTATGATCAAGGGATAAATTTTATAATTTGGATCCTATTGGGAATGCCAATTTGAACTATTAGGATCCAAAGATAACCCCTAAACCATAGGCACTATGACCCTATGAATGTGATTTCTTTCTATCAAGCAAGTATGTTTGGTACCCTTCACCTCACTTGGGTGCCAATCCTAGAAATTTTATGGAGCATGGGAAGAAACTCCTTTATATGACCTCCAAGATTTTTTTACCAAGGCTAGATCCTTGCTTGAATGTAATTTTTGATGATTCTCCAAAAACACAACTCTATAAATCCTTCTGATGATACCTTAATTTTGCAATCCAAATCTCTTGATTTGTTTCTCTAATATTTTGATTTCTCCTTCTTTATATTGTTGTCCAAAAATAACATTCAATTTCTCCAAATTTTTGTCAACCTTCCTTCAATTGGTTTTTCAAGGGCTCTTCAACTTCTTCAATAGAGCTTCTCTAGCCTTCTTTTTATTTCTCCTTCCAAGTTTACTTGAGACCTCTTCTCTTAGGTCTTTAAATTCTACAGCTTCTCAAATATTCAATAGGACTTTTCCTAGTTCTCCTCTATCTTAATATTCAAGCTTATATGGAGAATTTCTTCTTGGTTCTCCTCAATATTCAATGTCTACTTTTTATGCAATAAAGAACTAATTTTTGCATGAGGAAAACACATAGACTTTCAAGTAATCAAAGATGAAATTATTCTCTATCCATTGTAGGAAGCTTCTCAACTTCTAAGAACTAATTTTATACAACTGAAAACTTAGACAATAGCAAGTAAATACATGCAAATATTTAGATCTCTAAAAATCAATGCACTTTAATAGTTATCATTCAATCTAGTGGAATGAGATTTATGCTGAGTCATAGTATTCATGAGTTTTCCTACAAATTTGTGGAAAGACTCTAGCCAAAAAATATCTTTAAAAATTCTAAAAAGTGATATCTCCCTATCTCCTCTCAATATCTCTTTTGGCTTTCACTGTCTCCTATCAATCTACCTTATGATCTAATACCACTATTAGCTTTTGAAGCTAGATACTTAATGAGAAATCAACCACAAGATATAAAATGAGCATGCAATATTGAATATATGATAATGGCAATATACTAAGCATGTAAAACTCATAAGAAAATTCTATAACTACTCATAAAATAACCATTAATGAAAGCTCATGAAAATAGTACATTGATATAAAATGGAGGTCTTAAACTCTCCATATCTCTTACATGCTCTACATTGTATCTACTATTCCTCTACACTATGCTCACTATCTTCACTCTCTACACACACTATTCCATACATATAAAAGGTCTATATATAATGAGATATGACTCTTGGCCTTCCATATTCCTATGACACTTCATATTTCTATTCTAAGGACTCATGTACACATGGAAAACATGCACATTTACATCATTGCACATTCTAATAATACTTGTGCATTTATTACATTGCATAAAGTAAATACTCAAACCCTAATCTAAAGTTGTACTCAAGGTGGTACAATGGGATATACCAAATAATGTAATACATTCCAACATATTAATTAATTATACCATTGAACCCTCCTTGCTCTTGTTATGGAATATCTAATCAATTTATCACAGATAGTGCTTATGTATTCTCCTACAAAATCATCACCCAAGGGATGAGAACCATTTTCTATGGAGTTCATACATCAATTTCTTTAGAAATTCCTATAGATTCATCCATAAAGGGACCCATGAGAGAAACTATAGAGGGACATACAAAAAAATACCTAGATAGTTTATTTTAAGAACCTAACGAAAGAAGCTAAAATATTCATTATTGGGGCTTTTATCAAACCATCCTCAAGGATGCAAGCAGTTGTAGAAAGGAGGAAAATAAAGAAAAAAATTGAGACCAACCCATATAAATTGTAAAGTAACAAAATCAATGCATCAACAAAAACCAAGGATGAACTTGAATTGACTATAAAATTAGAGACCAACTCATTTTTATCCTAATTTTCAATAAAATTAGGATAGCTTAGGTTGAAGTCACAATGTCATAGCCATGAATGTATAATTGATATAACCAACTCCTAAGATACTAGCTTAGTAGGATTTGCCTACATATCATGATTAAATACATATTCTATATATGGACCTACAAATTATGAAGGTTGAGGTTGCTAATTGAAAACCAAAAGCTAAATCTTCTAACTAGGGGTACATTTCCTTGAAAAGGTATAAAAAAATTATTACAAAATAGAATCAATACTAATATATCTATGACATATAAACAAGAGAGAAAAATAAGTTTAAACAATAACTAGACATTAAGGATAAGGAAATAGAGAATCTAAAGTAGCACCTAGTTCAAAAGGAGGAATTTTGGAAGCATAAAGTCTCAATGAAAAAATTGGGCAATGATTTGGATAGTTGCAAATAACCTCCTAGGATTTCATGAACTTAGACAAAATGATAAATGACATTAATTCCTCTTTTAACAAGCACTTGATATATAAGTAATGAATATCAATACACCTACAAAATTTATAAAGGTTTATGCTTCTATCCCTAAAAAAAGAAGAATCTCATGTGTGAATTTTTATTTAATTTTTATATTTTGTGTAGTTAGAATGACTAGAATCCCTTCCATATGTGGGGGATATTTTCTTGAAAGCCTTACACTCCATCATTAAAAATTAAATAGAATGGATTAGGGAGAATAAAGTGTGTTGATCAGTAAAGATAATCTTATTTTGAAGATCAATGTTGATCATAATAGTGTTTCTTAAACAATGTGATAGCATCATCAATGGGTATTTAAATCTAGCATGATAAATATCCTAGCACTAGAATGAATCCATATCCTTTTAAACTATGTAGGAGAGGCATTAGGATTATGCTCTCCAAGAATTAGAGGATATATGGATACAGTTTCTTGAGAATTTATAAAATTTAAAGGACTATTCTTTTCTAATAATGAGAAGAACAATGACCATGATATGACGATATATAGGATGAGTTGCTCTAAAGGTGCTCAACTAGATTAGGCTATAATTCAAGAACCTACGATCTAGTCATCCCTAATGCATTATAGGAGGATTACACCATTGAATTTGACTAAGGATTATAATAAAATGAAGTGATATAGAGGAAGAAATAAGTATCCGATGATTTGAAGGATGACTATAGATTATAAAAGATTCTAATGCTAGGGCATGAGAAACTACACAAAATTAGGTAAGAAGTATATGCAACACCTTGATAAAATAGAGATGTTGATTTATGGAATTATCTCTTTTGTGCAAGTGTTTTACAATCTTATCCTATATGTTTTCTCACCCTTTAGTAGTATCTTGAGAGAAAACCTCTTTTGTAGCCTCAAATGACAAATTTATATTTTTTTCAATGTATATGTTTCCCCAATAATGGTATATTTTATTGGACATTTTGAGTCAAAGTTTTCATTGATGTCAAGGAATGAAGTTATCATTGATGTCAAGGAATAAGCTACAGTTGATGTCAAAAGGAATAATGTGAGAGGTTGATTGAAAATATGTCATAATATTATTTTTATATTATGTGAGGCAAAAATAAAGGATTTTTGTTAAAACCATGGTGGCAAGATAAAGGGTTTTTATTAAAACCATGGTGGCAAAATGATTTTTTATTAAATCATTATGAGCAACAAAAAGTTTTTATTTAACGCCCAAGGAGTCTTTAATTTTTATAAAGCCAAAGTTTACAAAGTTAATTTATAAAATTTAAATTCTAAATAGAATTTAAATTATTTATAAATTAATTATGCATATTATAAAGGCACCGACGTCCAATTTTAATACACCACCGACGTGCAATATTTGGAAGGTAAAAGGTATTTAAACCTTTGCCTATGTTCAAAACCAAGTCTTTGAATTTCCTCTGATTATTTATGCGTCAAAAATCATGCTAAGATTCATGGAGAAAGTACCAAGGAGCAGCGAACAAAAGGCTCATGCATTCAGTGAGAAAGGAACACATCGAACACGCTACGTGGCAAGAGGAGAAGGGAGCCAAGGGCTCTAAAGGATTTGGAAAAATATTAAAGCGCATTATGCACTTTTAGTGGGCACATGAGTGCTTGGCTCACATGGATAGCAAGTTGCGGCCAAGGTGCTAGCAAGGGAGAGAATGCAAGATCGAATCCCATGTGGAGTGAGAGATATAAAAGGTTTTTATTTTTTTGATTTAATTTTTTTTAATTAAGTTGCTAAGGTTATGGATAGATAAGGGTTGTTAATAGAAATAAAAATCATTATTTGCTTTGCTAAGGCTTGGGAGATATAAGGGGTAAATTGGTTATGATATTTACCTAAGTGGTAAATGGAAATTTAATAGATTAATATTGTTTTTACCTTAGGGAATTCAAAATTGATTTATTGCATATATTTGGTAAAGTGACGTAATCAATTATTGCAATATTGAGAAGAGTAAGGTGTGTTTGGTCAATTATTTTTGATGAATAATTTCTTTAAGATGGAGTAATAATATGTATGTAAGTTTTTATATTTACATTGTATCTTTGAGAGAGTTGATCACCTTATAACTTCTTTGAGCTTGGCAAATAAGTGTTTGTGGTTGTGGCAGATTTTTGAGGTTCCTTCATAAAGAAAAAGGTATCGACATATTCTTCCTTAGTTGAGTTGAATGGTTGGTTTTCTGGAAAACAAGTTTGGAGTGAAAAGGACTTAAGTAGGTCTCCTTATTGAGTGTGTTGAGTTAATGCTTCAAGGTTTTCTGGAATAAATAGTTGTTAAAACCTTGTTTTATAAGCATTGTTGTTGAAGCCATTGGTTGAGTGAAGAAATTGAATTAGGGTTTGAAAAGAACAATTTTTTTTTGGTAGATTAATAAATTTATTAAAACTAGGGCATTTGAAAGGCACCCTAATGCCTTGTACAATAGAGGATCATCAGAGGATCAAAAAGGATAAAAAAGGAACAAGGGAAAGACACTAAAAACTACCAGATGAAACAAAATACAATCTCAAAATTACACCTCAAACTAAAAGGATTCAACAAACTTGAACAAACAGGTACTAAGAGAAACACCAGAGCTCAAAAAGGAATGGTCCTCTACCAAAAAGGAACCCAAAAAGATGTGATCCACCATCACAGAGGACCCAAAAAACCAGAGGAAGAACCATTAGTCATCAAGAGGAGTATCCAACTGCATGAGGGATGAAGCAGCCCCTTTCGGACTAGCATCTTTCGTAGAAATCTCCTTGCTATCTTTGGGAACAACAATGCAAGCCTCCTTAGCAATCTCCATTACATATTTGTCATTTATAGTATCTTTGATGTCAATTTTGGTGTCGAAGGACACCTCAGTACCAGCTAGGGCATAAACATTTTCAAAATTTTCACAGAATAACAAGAGGCTAAGTGCATGGTGCTATTCTTTGAGGGTTGAAATCACATTTCCAATGGCCAAGTGAGCAGTTTCAATATGGTCAATGGTGGCAAAAGTAGCATGCACAACCAAATTGTGAAGATACCTTTTGACAAGGTCAAGAGAATTTGACTTGTCCTTTGGAGTTTTTACAGAGGTGGACAGAGGAGTTTTGATAGTTTCTTTATGTTTTAGCCTCTAGGAACTGCAGATAAGGGTCTTCTCAAGTTTGGATTTCTTTCTAGCGGAGAACTCAGAAATAGATTTCTCCCTTTCTCTTTTATTTTGTATTTGGAGGTTTTAGGGCTCGAGGTTGAGGATGAATCCTCCTCGTCAAAATTAGGGGCAAGGAGATGTTGGCAATTTTGGGTACCTTGGGTACATTGCCCTTGCTCAAGTGTTGATGTTGTCATTGATGTCAAGAAGCAGAAGGGTTTTTGTGAAAACCAAGGCAGACAAATTAATAGGTTTTATTTAAAACCATGGACAACTGATTTGAAATGGGTTTTTCTTTAAACCCAAGTTGGCTCTTCGTTTCGTTGAAAAAGATGCTCCGGTGATAAAGATATTTAATTTTAAATATTTAGTTTAAATTTTATTTAAAATTTAAATTAAAATTAAAATTAAATAGTGCCGACGTGTTTTTTTAATACATCTTAGTGTATTTAAATAAGGCAATGAATTTCATTTAAAAATATGAATTGGGAGTTGCGGATGAGTGTTGCGAAATATCCCTTGACGAAGCCTTACGGACGAAGACAGTGAGAAAAGTATTGCGACCAGCATACGAAGTCTGTGGAAAGCTTTCGACGACGCTGGAAGAGAGAATCTGTGACTGCGTTCGAAGGCAGATCTTGCGTCGAAATAGCAAGGGAGAGATTCATCGTATAACTCGCCAAAAATTGTATACCGTAGCAGAAGAAATAGTGATACACGGTGCTTGACGAAAATAGCAGGTGTTGGATTTGATATTAATTTCCATTTTTGGCATTGTCCTGCGCCAGCGAAGGGATGGCGTGATGTTTTGGAAAACATGAATTAAAAAGGGCGATGATAATGTGGACGAGCGATTCCAGCGATTCCAGTGAAGTCCGAAGGATTTGAATGCAGTAAAATCCCGGGACGTGATTGGGATTTTCCATCTCTACAGCTTTGGCACTCATCTAATAATTGGGCATCATGTCTTGACAAAGAATTCCTCCCCAAGACTGATTGACAGCATGAGTCACAAGCCGAAGGATGCGTAGCCTTCAGCAACGACGGATTACCAGCTTGATGTGAGCGGATGTGGCGATTGTGCGGACTGTCGTAGGAGCCAACAACAGGAAGAAGCTCGGCGATGACAATCCGGTGGCAACTCAGGAGACAAATCCTATGGAGTACGGGCAGGTTTTCGTGAAGGACAACTGAGACTTGGCTGACGCGTAATTGCCATAACGAAGACAGTGAGCCCGTGCCTATGATTAAGGAAGTTTGACAGACCAGGTCGTATCAAGTGCAGGCAGCGACGAGGGTGCTACGGACGGTGAGAGAGGAGATGGTTGTTAGTTGATTTGAAGGCGATGTGAGGTCAGGTGTTCGAAGGGCTGCGGTGTATGTTTGTTGAGGTGCGCACTAATTCTTTTAAGCCATTTCAGAATTCTTAAGGTTTGGGAGTTATAAGGTGAATTGAAATAAAATATATATTTATTTGAATGTTTTATTTTACTTTTATAGTATAAGTGGTTTTGGGAGTTATAAGGTTATGCAATGTTGTAATTTATTTTATTTTATGGTACAAGTGGTTTTAGGAGAGATAAGGAAATTGTGCAAATAAAGACTTTGGTGATGATGATTGAAAAGTGGAGTAATGTTGATTAATTTGTGATCTACTAACCTTTGTGAAGATTGGCAAAAGAACTTTGTGATTGTGGCAGATTTCCAAAGGGGTTCCTTCACTTCAATAAGGTATGGGCACATTCTTCTTATGAGTATGATTGATGTATGTTTTCCTGAAATAAGATTGGAGTGAAAAGGTTTTCAACAAGGTTTCCTTTGGTTGAGTGTAAGTCCTAGTTTTTGGTTTGTTGAAGACTACTTATGCATTGTTATCATTGATGAGAGTTTTGGTGAATACATAATTCTGGTTTGAGGTAGTGGAAGCATTGTGCACTAGGGTTTATGATTGTGAGTCTTGCTACTTGCTTTGAGTTGGTGAAACCCTTAGTTGGCTGTTTTGATATTGATGGATGAGTTGCTTCCATAGAGTTTGTTTGATCAAGTTATTGCTTCTACTTGATTCATGATATTGGGCTTACTCCATTGAGTTGATTTGAACAAGTTATTCATTGCATTTGGTGATATTGTGTTGGTGGCTGTTTTGTTCAAATATCCTTGGAGGGAAAAGGATTTCTACTTGTTTCCTTTTCTAGTGATGATTGGTTGAATGCTTCAAGGTTGATGTTGAGTTGAATATTGTTGGTTAAACCTTGTCTATGAGCATTGTTGTTGAAAGCCCAAATTGGTTGAGAAAAGATATTGGTTTTGGAAAGAACATGAGTATCATTGTTATATGAGATATTGCATGGTTGGCAATTGTTGGGTTGTGTTTCATGTTCTTGAGAAAAACATACTACATCTATCTTATTCTTTTGAGATTTGAAATTGAGTTGAGATTGAGATTGGGAGTTAAGTATAGAACATATTGAGTCTCTAACAATTCTCTTTATGCTTCTATGAGGTTGATGAATCATATTGAGTCTCTGCTTATGGAGGTGGATGAATCACATTGGGTCTCTAACCATTCTCTTTGTGGGTTCATGTCAAGCAAGTGTTTCTTGTTAATCTTGTGAGCAGGTTTTGGACAGGTTCCATTGGGGACTTGTGAGCAGATTTGGACAGGTCCTAGCAGAGGACTTGTGAAGCTGAGTTTGATAGTTCTATCAGAGAACTTGAGGATAGAGGTCTCCAGCCAGAGCAGGGAAGACAGGTGTCTTCTATGGATAGAGTTTCATTTGCTAAGGGCAGCGGAGGCAGAGGTCGTCTAGAGGATCACCAGCCAGAGCAGAGCTAGGAGATTGGTGTCTCCTGTGGGTCGGTGCCCACGAACTTGAGCTAGGGGATTGGTGTCTCCTGTGGGTTGGTGCCCACGAACTTGAACTAGGGGATTGGTGTCTCCTGTGGGTCGGTGCCCACGAACTTGAGATTAGGGGATTGGTGTCTCCTTTGGGTTGGTGCCCATAAACATTGTAATTGGGAAGGTTTCCCAAAGAACTTTGAGATATCTTTTAGAGAAAAGTTTTGTGGACGTAGCCCAGGCTTTCTGGGTGAACCACGTTAAAATTGGTGTCTCTTTGTGGATGATCTTGTGCATTGTTTTGTTATTGCTTTGGATATATTGCTTTTCTATTTTGAAGTATAAAGGAAAAGTAAAAAGAGGTCTTATACTGTTCACCCCCCCTCTCAGTATAAGCTTGTGTTCAACAATTGGTATCAGAGCAAGGTTCCTTCGAAAAGTTTGACAGCTTGAAGGAAGATCTTACAAGAACACAAATGGCAAGGAAAGGCAAAAGCAAAACCATAAGACACAAGAAGAAGAAATCTCACAGGGGCACAAAAGAAAATGAAGATGATCTCAATGTTGCTGCTTTGGGAATGAAAATAGATTCAAGAGATGAATCAAACAGTGGAGAACAAGCCAGATTAATAAAGTTTTGCACCAGATGTGGGAAGACCGGTCACTTTGCAGCTGATTGCTCACAAGGTAGAGAATGTTTTGTTTGTGGTCAACTCGGTCATAATGAACGTCAGTGCCATGGGTTTAGTAGCAGTGAAGATGAAGATGATCCGTTCAAAATTGGTAAAGAAACAGATTCAAAACAAGAGTGTGATGAAGAAGGAAGTGATGCAGAAACAAATTGGGAACAGAAACTGATTTCAGACTTGAGTAAAAAGGTTGAGGATGCAGAAGATATAATCACCAGCTTGAAAGTCCAAGCAGAAGATTACAAGAAAATTTATGAAGATCTCGAAATACAATCTTCTAGGAAAACAGAGTATTGCAGCAAGCTAGAAAAAGAAATTGACGGTTTAAGAATGCAGACAGAAGAAATGAGTAATAAAGTTGGTATATACAGCAAACATGAAGAGGAATCTAACAAAGTTGTTAACAATCTGGAGCTAAAAATAGAAGAGTTCAAAAAGAGTGAAGAAACTCTCAGGTATCAGATCAATGAGAAAGAGACTGTTTGCTGCAAACAAAAAGAAGAGATTGTTTCATTGAAGAAACAACTAGAAGAGGCCAATACAACTCTTAAAATCAAATATGAGCACAACAATCAAGAAAAGAAGAGCGTCTACCTTGACAAAGCAAGTAAGTGTTTTAGTAGTGATAGTGAAAGTTCTTCAGGTGATTATAAAAATGAGATTTTGTTCATATCAAAAAGGGAGGAAGAACCGAAATGTCTTAGATATGGAAAGTGTTGGCACCTTGAGGATAATTGCAAAAATAATGATTTGGTTGCTAGTTTGTATGAGGATGCTTCAAAAAGTGATAAGGAAGATGCATGTATGGTTTTTGAAAAAGGTAGCACCTCTAGTGATAAGAAATCTGAAAAAGGCCTTGATAATTCAAAGTGCAATCAAATAGAGGATCTTGAATGTGAACTTACTAATGCTCTTAGTGTCTTGAAAAAGGAAAGAAAGAAGAATGCTGAACTCAAGAATGAGTTAGAATCTAAGGCACTTGAGTATAGTGAATTAGATCAAAAAATGGCTTCATTGAAAGAGGAAAATAAAGAGTACAAGGATAAGCTATACAAGTTTCAAGATAGCTCCAAAAGGGTTAAGTCTCTCATCCAAAGTCAAAGAAATCCAACAGATAAAACAGGTCTTGGTTTTGTTAAGCCTCACAAGGAACAAGTTGGAGAGTCTAGTAAGAGACTCCAAAAGGAAGAGAGTTCTGATGAGAAAAGTATTTCAGATCATGAGTCCTTAAATGATAGATGCACAGAAATAGAAAACATAGTTCAGAATGAGAAGAAGAAGTCTTCAAAACCTATAAGGTCAAATAATGGAAAGTTTCAAGGCAGATGTTTTACGTGTCACAAATTTGGTCACATGGCTGTACACTGCATGGCTCAAGTAAAGAAGGCAAATGACATTTTTAGAAGTGGTAATTTTTTTCATGGGTATTGCTACTCTTGCAATCAGTTTGGGCATAAGGCAGTTTATTGCAAGGCAAATAACAGGAACTGGGTTAGTCAGAACAGGCTTGGTCAAAACAGGTTTGGTCAAAACAGATTTGGTCAAAACAGGTTTGGTCAGAACTTGTGGATTCAAAGAACAGGTATGCCTAAAAGAAATAATATTGTTACTTGTTATAAGTGCAACAATGAAGGTCACACAGTCAGACAGTGTAGAGTTGAAATTCTAGGATACAAGAACAGGAACAGTGGCATGATCAGGTCCAAGGATCAGAACAATGACAGGAACAAGAATACGGACAAAGAGTTCAAGAGAAGGCCCGACAAGGAAGTTATAGACGCTGATGATGATCAGTGCCTAATGGGAGTTTTACTCCCACCCCAAAATTAATCACCTCAACAGGAGGTGGGGGAGGGACTAAGCTAAGAGGCTCATTCTTAGTCTCGAGCCCCAAAGGTGGCCCTTTGCCATTGATGACAAAGGGGGAGAGATATGAGTAAGGGGGAGAACTTCAAGTGAAGAGGAAAGCTTCAAGTCAGGGGGAGCAAAACTTCAAAGGTAGATTCTCAGTTGTGGGTTTCAGTTTTGGCTCTTGAAGATGTGTTTTTAGTAAAGGTTTGCCATCAATGACAAAGGGGGAGATTGTTGGCAATTTTGGGTACCTTGGGTACATTGCCCTTGCTCAAGTGTTGATGTTGTCATTGATGTCAAGAAGCAGAAGGGTTTTTGTGAAAACCAAGGCAGACAAATTAATAGGTTTTATTTAAAACCATGGACAACTGATTTGAAATGGGTTTTTCTTTAAACCCAAGTTGGCTCTTCGTTTCGTTGAAAAAGATGCTCCGGTGATAAAGATATTTAATTTTAAATATTTAGTTTAAATTTTATTTAAAATTTAAATTAAAATTAAAATTAAATAGTGCCGACGTGTTTTTTTAATACATCTTAGTGTATTTAAATAAGGCAATGAATTTCATTTAAAAATATGAATTGGGAGTTGCGGATGAGTGTTGCGAAATATCCCTTGACGAAGCCTTACGGACGAAGACAGTGAGAAAAGTATTGCGACCAGCGTACGAAGTCTGTGGAAAGCTTTCGACGGCGCTGGAAGAGAGAATCTGTGACTGCGTTCGAAGGCAGATCTTGCGTCGAAATAGCAAGGGAGAGATTCATCGTATAACTCGCCAAAAACTGTATACCGTAGCAGAAGAAATAGTGATACACGGTGCTTGACGAAAACAGCAGGTGTTGGATTTGATATTAATTTCCATTTTCGGCATTGTCCTGCGCCAGCGAAGGGATGGCGTGATGTTTTGGAAAACATGAATTAAAAAGGGCGATGATAATGTGGACGAGCGATTCCAGCGATTCCAGCGAAGTCCGAAGGAATTGAATGCAGTAAAATCCCGGGACGTGATTGGGATTTTCCATCTCTACAGCTTCGGCACTCATCTAATAATTGGGCATCATGTCTTGACAAAGAATTCCTCCCCAAGACTGATTGACAGCATGAGTTACAAGCCGAAGGATGCGTAGCCTTCAGCAGCGACGGATTACCAGCTTGATGTGAGCGGATGTGGCGATTGTGCGGACTGTCGTAGGAGCCAACAACAGGAAGAAGCTCGGCGATGACAATCCGGTGGCAACTCAGGAGACAAATCCTATGGAGTACGGGCAGGTTTTCGTGAAGGACAACTGAGACTTGGCTGACGCGTAATTGCCATAACGAAGACAGTGAGCCCGCGCCTATGATTAAGGAAGTTTGACAGACCAGGTCATATCAAGTGCAGGCAGCGACGAGGGTGCTACGGACGGTGAGAGAGGAGATGGTTGTTAGTTGATTTGAAGGCGGTGTGAGGTCAGGTGTTCGAAGGGCTGCGGTGTATGTTTGTTGAGGTGCGCACTAATTCTTTTAAGCCATTTCAGAATTCTTAAGGTTTGGGAGTTATAAGGTGAATTGAAATAAAATATATATTTATTTGAATGTTTTATTTTACTTTTATAGTATAAGTGGTTTTGGGAGTTATAAGGTTATGCAATGTTGTAATTTATTTTATTTTATGGTACAAGTGGTTTTAGGAGAGATAAGGAAATTGTGCAAATAAAGACTTTGGTGATGATGATTGAAAAGTGGAGTAATGTTGATTAATTTGTGATCTACTAACCTTTGTGAAAATTGGCAAAAGAACTTTGTGATTGTGGCAGATTTCCAAAGGGGTTCCTTCACTTCAATAAGGTATGGGCACATTCTTCTTATGAGTATGATTGATGTATGTTTTCCTGAAATAAGATTGGAGTGAAAAGGTTTTCAACAAGGTTTCCTTTGGTTGAGTGTAAGTCCTAGTTTTTGGTTTGTTGAAGACTACTTATGCATTGTTTTCATTGATGAGAGTTTTGGTGAATACATAATTCTGGATTGAGGTAGTGGAAGCATTGTGCACTAGGGTTTATGATTGTGAGTCTTGCTACTTGCTTTGAGTTGGTGAAACCCTTAGTTGGCTGTTTTGATATTGATGGATGAGTGCTTCCATAGAGTTTGTTTGATCAAGTTATTGCTTCTACTTGATTCATGATATTGGGCTTACTCCATTGAGTTGATTTGAACAAGTTATTCATTGCATTTGGTGATATTGTGTTGGTGGCTGTTTTGTTCAAATATCCTTGGAGGGAAAAGGATTTCTACTTGTTTCCTTTTCTAGTGATGATTGGTTGAATGCTTCAAGGTTGATGTTGAGTTGAATATTGTTGGTTAAACCTTGTCTATGAGCATTGTTGTTGAAAGCCTAAATTGGTTGAGAAAAGATATTGGTTTTGGAAAGAACATGAGTATCATTGTTATATGAGATATTGCATGGTTGGCAATTGTTGGGTTGTGTTTCATGTTCTTGAGAAAAACATACTACATCTATCTTATTCTTTTGAGATTTGAAATTGAGTTGAGATTGAGATTGGGAGTTAAGTATAGAACATATTGAGTCTCTAACAATTCTCTTTATGCTTCTATGAGGTTGATGAATCATATTGAGTCTCTAACAGTTCTCTCTATGCTTTCGTGAGGTGGATGAATCACATTGGGTCTCTAACCATTCTCTTTGTGGGTTCATGTCAAGCAAGTGTTTCTTGTTAATCTTGTGAGCAGGTTTTGGACAGGTTCCTTTGGGGACTTGTGAGCAGATTTGGATAGGTCCTAGCAGAGGACTTGTGAAGCTGAGTTTGATAGTTCTATCAGAGAACTTGAGGATAGAGGTCTCCAGCCAGAGCAGGGAAGACAGGTGTCTTCTGTGGATAGAGTTTCATTTGCTAAGGGCAGCGGAGGCAGAGGTCGTCTAGAGGATCACCAGCCAGAGCAGAGCTAGGAGATTGGTGTCTCCTGTGGGTCGGTGCCCACGAACTTGAGCTAGGGGATTGGTGTCTCCTGTGGGTTGGTGCCCACGATCTTGTTCTAGGGGATTGGTGTCTCCTGTGGGTCGGTGCCCACGAACTTGAGATTAGGGGATTGGTGTCTCCTTTGGGTTGGTGCCCATAAACATTGTAATTGGGAAGGTTTCCCAAAGAACTTTGAGATATCTTTTAGAGAAAAGTTTTGTGGACGTAGCCCAGGATTTCTGGGTGAACCACGTTAAAATTGGTGTCTCTTTGTGGATGATCTTGTGCATTGTTTTGATATTGTTTTGGATATATTGCTTTTCTATTTTGAAGTATAAAGGAAAAGTAAAAAGAGGTCTTATATTGTTCACCCCCCCTCTCAGTATAAGCTTGTGTTCAACAGGAGATTACCTGAAGGGAATTGCAAAAGGAGGTACTTGTAAAGGACCTTGAAAAGACCCTGGTGGTAAGGTTTGGCCTCATCCTTCTTGGAATTTTTGGTGGTGATGGTATAGTCCATGGACCAAAAAATAGCAGCGGGAATGGTCATAATTTTTGAGTCCCAAAATGGTATAGACATGAGTATCATTATTATGTGAGATTGTTTTATAAGCATTGTTGTTGAAGCCATTGGTTGAGTGAAGAACTTGAACTAGGGTTTGAAAATAAAATGAGTATCATTGTTATGTGATATTGGTTGATAAGCATTATTGAAAACATTTTGAGTGAAGGTTCATATGCTTGGACTAGGGTTTGTAAGCAAGGATTGTTTCATTGAGTGATTGGTTGAGTAGAGTTGGTTGAGCCTAGTCAAGTGGATGTGTGAAGTGAATGTTAAAATTCTATAAAATAAATTATTCTATATTTTGAATTGATTTGAGAAAGAGATTGAGCATTGAGGTGAATGTGAAGCATATTGAGTCTCTAACAATTCTCTGTATGTTTCTAAAAGAGTGATTGAAATTTATTGAGCATTGAGGTGAATGTGAAGCATATTGAGTCTCTAAAAATTCTTTGTATGTTTCTAAAAGAGTTATTGAAAGTGATTGAGCATTGTGATTATTATAGAGCATATTGAGTCTCTAACAATTCTCTTTATGTTTCTATGAGATTGGATGAGTTCTAGTGTGGACTTATTGAGTAGATTTGAGGTAAGTCTTTGAGAAGACTTGTGGACAGATTTGGGTAAGCTTTTGTGGAATCTTATAATATAGATTGAGAACATATTTGGATAAGTCCTATTGAGGAGAATTGGACAAATTATAGTGAGGTCTTGTAGAGCAGATTTGGACAAGTTCTAGAGAGGACTTGTGGATAGATTAGTGTGAGATTTTGTGGAAGCTTACAAGGTAGATTTGAGATAAGTCTTTGAGAAGACTTGAGAGCAGAATTGATTGATTTATTTTTTCAAACCTTGAGTTAAGATTTGGGGTAGATCCAACAGAGTTGATTTGAGATTAAGTCAAGCTTTGAGTTAAGGCTTGAGAACAGAGATTGAGGACAGACTTGTGCTAGACCGAAGGACTATGTTTAGTGCAAGATCAAAGGATAGAGATTGAGGATAGATTTTTTCTAGATTGAAGGACTAAGTTTAGTGCAGATCAAAGGAAAGATATTGAGGATAGAGATTTAAGGATAGAGTTTGGTGCAAATTTGAGGATAGGTTTATGCTAAACAAGAGATAGAGATTGAGAAAATTTATGCTAGATCGAAGGACTGTGTTTAGTACAGATTTTAGAAAGAGCTTTGAAGGTAATAATGTACAAAGTACGACAATATCCAATGGATAGAGATACATTAGCCAAGGTAGTGAGGACAGGTCTTCTGAGTGGGGACAGGAGTTTTTAATGGATAGAGATCCATTAGCCAATGCATTGGAGGCAACGGTTCTTCTAGAAGATCACTAGCCAGATCAAGAGGAGAAATGAGTTCTCTTGTGGATAGATATCCACGAACTTGATCAAGGGGATTGATGTCTCCTTTGGATAGAGGTCCATAAACATTGTAATAGGGAAAGGATTTGCAAGAGATTTATTGAGAAAATATTAGTGAAATATTTTCTCCGTGGAGTAGCCCACATTGGGTGAACCACATTAAATTGATGTATCTATTGTGTGTGATGATTTTTACATTGCTTTGGTTATTGCTATTGATATTGCCATTTATTACATTGGATAATATTGTTTGGTAAATAAAAGTAAAAAGTGATCTTATATTGTTCACCCCCCTCTTAGTATAAGCTTGTGTTCTTCATATTTGTTAAATATTCCTTGAAAATCTCCATGAATTGCCCCAATAATAGTAGGTTTACTAAATATTTCCTAAATAAATCCATCCTCTCCTACAACTGTCCCTCTATTTTTTTTGTTGGGATAGAATGGATCCCATTTATTTTCTCTTTTTCTTATACAAATATTTTATAACTAAAGTAGAGATTCCTTCAATATAAACTTGACATATGTCACTTAGGGTATATATTTAAACCAAAGGAAGGAATATCTCACTCATTGTCTCATACCCTCCTCTAGATAAAATAAATATTTATAATTTAAGAAATTTTCTTAAGTTATATTGTATCAATGACTAGATCATTGTCATCATTAATTATTACATTAATTAGTTATACATGTGACCAGTTAAATTAAATAGTTAAACACAACAATAACTTGATTCCTATAGTGCTTCACTAATATGAAAACACTATTGAATTTATTTTTCTTAAAGAGTAAAGCATGTAAAATATCTCAAAGAAAATAATATAACCTTATTATTTATAATTTAATGCAAAGTCCATATATCATAATATCTATATAATTTTTAAAGCAAGAAAAATAAAATGGTCATATCATAACTATATCCATGTCCAATGTATATTTGAATCTAAGATCCAAAGGGTACATCCATGTCCCAAACGTAGAAAACATGGCATGACACCTTAACACCTCAATATTTATTTGGTTACCAATCCAAAGCAAACTTTTTACAAGTGAGAGTCTACAAATAATAGAGACAAATGGAATTTTTAGGTGTGACTTGAATAAGAATAGTCTAGACATATATAATCAATTATTTCTTCATTTTTTATTTTCTTGTATCATTTACGACACTTTGTTATAAAAATAAGAAAATTTTTGCTAGCGCCATCAACATTGAAAGGGTCGATGAAATTTTGAATCAATTGTTTAAAATATAAATATATGGAGTATTGGTCTTATCATCATTTATTGGAATCTATAAATTGAAAGAAATAATAGTCTTAAAAATAAATCTCAAAGTCATACCCAAGTTGGAAATTTATTTTTGGCTTTCTTGTAGAATATTTATAAGCATGATGATCATCATGGAAAGTTTTAAGTGTTGAAAAAGATACAGTAGCCTATTGGTTATAATAATTGAATATGCACGTAAGGGTCAAAGGACCTACAATGATCTATGGTAAAATAAAAATATCAAAATTTTAGGTTTATTTTTTCAATAAGTTTAAATAGGTTTTTATGATGGGTCCTAGTCCCCTCATACTAAGTGGGATTTAAACCTCAAACCTCTCAAAGAGAGGCCAAATCCCTTACCACTGTGTAATCTTGTAGCTATGGGTTTATTAAATTTAATTTTAATGATGATTCTTAAGAAAAAACAAAGAAAGCTAATGGAGGTAATATTTTTCAAAATATGGAGATTCTTTAGGAGGATGGCGGGAGTAGGAGTGGAAGCAAGTGCGAGAGTAGGGGTTACATCAGGGATTGCAGTGGGATCTAGAGCAGTAGGGATTGCAGCGAGATCTAGAGTAACAAGGACAACTATAGCAGGATTTGGAGTAATGGCTGGCCTAGGGTCAAACACAGGCCAGGTGGGATCTGGCGCAAAGCCCCATCCATTTGAAGTCCCGATACTCGATGGGAGCACAGACATTTTTGGGGGCCTCCGGTCAAGAAGCCCCTCGAAAAAACCATAGAGGGGTCCAACAAACCCTCATTTGTCCAGGTCCTGGTGGGCGAGTCCAGTTACCCCCAAGCCCCATTTGTGGGGCTCTCCCTAGCAGGGACCCACATCTCGATCAAGGATGATGTGTTCTCTTCCTTCGTTTCAGCCTCCTCCTTTTCCCTTGTAGGGAAATTTATCGGGGGTCGCCCAGACATGGAAACCATATGCCGGTGGGCTTTTTCCAAGTGGAAAACCTCAGGAAACATGCAGATCGTTGCCCTATCTAAGGGGTTCTTCCTCATCAAGCTGAACAATAAGGAGGACACCAACAAGATACTCACGGGTGGGCCCTGGTTCCTGGGATGCAAAAGCCTCTTCCTCAGGTGTTGGGCCACCGATTTTAACCCCAACACACAGAGCATCAACGTTGCCCCGATCTGGGTCAGACTTCCTGATCTCCCCTTCCATATCTGGCAGGAGGGTGTGCTCAGACTCATCGCCTAGTCCGTAGGGGAACTTGTGGCTTTCGATTCGGCCACCAAGGCGGGATCCCGCATGGTTCACGCCAGGATATGTGTTGCTACAAATCTGGAATCAGAGCTCCCTTCCTCGGTTACCATCTCGTCGGGGCCCTATTTTTGGTGCCAAACCCTTGTTTACGAAAACAAGCCAGCCTTTTGCACCCTCTACAACTCGTAGGGGCACCTCCCTAATCAATGCCCCCTATCCAAGAATCTTGAAGCTCCAGTTTTTGAGGATCCTCCCTCGAAGGTACCGTATCATGATAGGGGCCCTTCTCATGGCCCCCCGAGGTAGATGACCCCCCCATGGCCACCCATCCTAGGAGTGGCACGAAAATATGGCCGACCCAATAGACAAAGGAAAGTAGAAGGTGGACCCCTCCCCGATGGACGAGCAACACCAGGTATGCACCACCCCCGACCCTATCCAAGAGGTTTCTTCTACGTCTCCGTGATGTCCCGAGCATAGTCCCCAGTAGCCTGCAGGCCCTCTAGAACCTCCTCTATCCTAGGTGACCTTCCCGATCGAGGCCCTCCCCTCCCACCCTCATGTTGGGGTTACCCTAGCCTCAGAGTCTACCCCGAAAAGCCTCCTGGAGCTCCCCACGCCTCCCCTCCCTGTTGACCCTCCACCTTCTACTGATCCCCTGCCCCCTGAACCTATCCCTCCCTTCCTAGACCTACTCTGAAGTTGGATCTGAGGCGTCAGAGGGTGATGACGATGGCAGCCCAACCTTCTCCCAATCCGCCCTCGAAGGGTTCAGCCCTAAGCGGACCAGCAAAAAAACATTTGCAACGAATTTCGGTAGCAAGAAAAAAGAGGTCGGCCCATGCTCGACGAACAACGCAACAAGCAAGTAGAGGATGAGATCGCCAGCGGCCTCCAGATGACCCTCCTAGGCGAAGCCCTCAGCTTCCCATCAGATGAAGTCGTTAGACCCAAACCTCCCGCCCAGCAGGGGAAGGGAGGCAAGTGACCCCCCAAAGGTGTCAGATGAAGATCATCACCTAGAATGTAAGAGGGCTCAATGGAGCCCCCACGAGACGCGCCCTAGCCTAGTTACGTAGGGATCACAAACCTACGATTCTACTCCTCCAAGAAACTAAGTTGGACGAATCTTCCTCCCCCAAGGTCGCCAAGGCAATCTGGCACAATGGTGAATCCCTCTCCACCCCGGCCCTCGGCTCCGTAGGGGGGCTAATGTGCCTATGGGACCCAGGCACGGTCGAAGGCAGATTGATCTCGTCCTCTCCCAGAATCATCAACATCATGTTCCACAATCTGGAGTCTAGGTAAACCTGGATCCTCTCCAACATCTATGCTCCCAACAACCCGGTTGATAGAGCCTCCCTGTGGGGCGAGGTCAGCCTCATGAGAGAAGCTTTCACCCCCCTCCCCTGGATCCTGGTGGGCGACTTCAACAACCCCCTCTTCCCCTCTGACAAATGTAGGGGATCAGTCCTAAACTCTAGAAGCATGAAGGATTTTGGTGAATTCACTGATGACAATGAGCTCATGGACGTCCACCTGAAGGGTGCCAAGTTCACCTAGAGCAACAGATGAGCAGGGGCCAGCCTCATCCAGGTCAAGCTAGATAGGGTCTTCCTATCCAGGGAGGCCATTCCCCTGTTTGTCGATGCCACCCTCCTGGCCCTTCCCAAAATAGCATCGGATCACAGCCCCCTCCTCTTTGAAGCTGGCAGGCACCCTCCCCACAAATGCCCCTTTCGGTTCGAGTCTATGTGGTTCCACCACCCCAACTTCAAAGAATAGGTGGGCAGATGGTGGAGCCTCCCCGCCTCGGGGTTCCCTGCTTGTCAACTCTACCAAAAATTAAAGGCGCTGAAGGACAACCTTAAGGTCTGGAATAGAGAGGTGTTCGAGAACATCTTCGAGAGCAAGGAGATCCTGAAGAAAAAGTTGAAAGACCTGCAGGACAGAGTCCAAGAGGGAATGGTGGACCCTGGTTTGAGGGAAGAGGAACTAAGGATCCTAGCTGAATACCACAATGTCTTAGCCCATGAGGAGACCTTTTGGAGGTAAAATTTGAGAGCCCTCTGGCTCAAAGAGGGAGACGCCAACACCAAATTCTTCCACACATCCACCCTCAAAAATTGGAGCACCAATAGAATCCCTGAGCTCATCTACAGTGATGGTAGGACAATGAGGGATGAGGAAGAAATCAGACTGGAGGCGACCAGTTTCTACCAGGAGCTCCTTGGTACCGAGCCCCAC
Organism: Wollemia nobilis; assembly: GCA_028583015.1. NCBI lineage: Eukaryota > Viridiplantae > Streptophyta > Pinopsida > Araucariales > Araucariaceae > Wollemia > Wollemia nobilis. The sequence continues at coordinate 1,272,502 of JAQPPZ010001668.1, read as the reverse complement.
CCTGCCCCCCAAGCGGTCGTGGCCCTCCTTGATCACATCCCCCCTTCCATCTCCCCTCAAGCCAACGAGGCGCTTCTCAGCCCTCTCACTGATAAGGAGATCAGAGCGGCCCTTTTCTCCATGAAGGCAGACGCTACCCCGGGCCCGGATGGCTTCCCCCCACTTCTTCTAGACCTTCTAGGACCTGGTAGGCCAAGAGGTGTGTGCTATCGTTCGTGACCTCCAGAATGCCAGATCCATCCCCAGAGGTATCAATTCCACTTTTATCGCTCTGATCCCCAAGTCCCCGATGGCCAAATCCCTACCTGACTTTCGCCCCATCAGCCTGTGCAATGTCCTTTACAAGATCCTCACCAAATCCCTTGCAAATAGGCTCAAAGACATCCTCCCCCTGATCATTGCCCCTTCCTAGGGAAGCTCTGTCAAAGGGAGAGTGATCACAGATGGGATAATCCTAATTCATGAGGTCCTCCACTCTACCACCCTGGCCAAAAGACCAGCCTTTCTCCTCAAGCTTGACATGAACAAAGCCTTTGATCGAGTCAGCTGGGAGTTCCTCGCCAAGGTCCTCCTCAAATTTGGCTTCCATCCCACCTGGGTTGATCTCATCCTCCGTTGCATGTCATCCCCTTGGTTCTCCATCTTGGTCAATGGTTCCCCAACCGGCTTCTTCCCCAGTGCCAGAGGGCTCCGATAGGGTGACCCCCTATCCCCCATCCTCTTCATCATCCTGGTAGAGGCCCTGGGCCGCACCTTCTCGAGTGCAACCAATAGCGGACTCATCTCTGGCATCAGACCTACTTCAGGGCTGGCCCCGGTGTCCCACCACCAGTTTGTGGATGACACCATCCTCGCCACTTTCGCTTTGATAGCCCAAGCCAAAGTCATCAACCAGATCCTCCACCTATACGAGGAAGCAGCAGGGCAGAAAATCAACCTCCGAAAGAGCAAAATTTACTTCATCCACACTCCCCCGACCAGGCAGGCGATGATAGCCCAGATTCTGGGATGCTCCCCTGACACCCTCCCCACCACCTACCTAGGGCTCCCCTTGTTCGTGGGTTTCCCCTCCAAGGCCCTGTGGAGCTCCCTGGTTGAAAGAATTCAAAAAAAATTGGCCTCCTGGAAAGGTCATCTCCTCTCCCAGGCGGGCAAAGCAACTCTCACGTCCGCCTACCTCCAAAGCATCCCAGTTTATTTCATGTCCATTTTTAGGATTTTGGCCTCGATAAGTGCTCGCATTGAACAGATCCAAAAGCATTTCTTATGGTCCGGTAGTGAAGAGAAGAAGAGGATCCCGCTGGTCGCTTGGCCCCTGGTCTGTCGCCCCAGAAATGAAGGCGAAATCGGCCTCCGCCTGGTTTCCCTGATGAACAAGGCCCTTTTGGCCAAGCATGCCTGGAAGGTTTTTTCCAACTTCCCGGCCGAATGGGTGACCATAGTAAAAAGGAAATACCTCCAGAACCACCCCTTCCTTAGTCACCACCAGACCCATGATGGATCTACCTTCTATAAATCCTCGATCCTCACCAAGGACCTCATTCAAAAAGGGACCAAGTGGATCCTTGGTGATGGAACCAACATTGACTTTTGGAATGACAGATGGATTCGGGACGAGGCCCTGAGCTCAGATCCCAACCTTCTGGGCTTGAGACAACACTTGGAGGCTTCTAGAGGCCCCAAGGTGGCATATTACATCATCAGGGGTTAGGGCAGAGCAAGCTAGGCGCCCATCGAAGTCCCCCGTTTCCCCGTCAAGCTGGCAGTCTCTCGAACTTGCTTCGCACGACTATCATCCCTTCAGGGGTGAACGAGGATAGGTGTGTCTAGCAAGGTACCAACAGTGGCTCTTTCTCGATCAAATCTGCCTATGGCCTCCTGAGGGACCCCCATGAAGGCCACTTCCCTATCAAGCAGGTGTGGGCCAAAAAATTGATCCCCAAGATCAGCTTCTTCGTCTGGACTGCCACCCAAAACAAGATCCTCACCATCGACAACCTGGTGAAGAGGGGCTTCCTAATCCCGAACAGATGCTACCTATGCTGCAAATATTGGGAGTCAGTTTCTCACCTCTTCTTTAGATGCCCTTTCTCCTCTGAGGCCCTTGGGCATCTCCTCGCTCAGTTCTCCATCCAGTGGGCCCCTCCCGGATCCATCCCTGACCTCCTCATCCAATGGCCCAATCCCTTTTCCCATCCCACCCTTCGCTCCCTCTGGGCCTTCTGCCTCCCTCACCTGCTTTGGCAGCTCTAGCTCGAGCGCAATGGTAGAGCCTTTTCCTCCCCGCCCTGGGACCCCCGGGCGGTGGCAGTCAAAGCGCTCACCTTTGCGTCCAAGAATTCCCGCACCCTCCCCCTGCTCTACCCTCCCCAGAAAGCTAGTGAGTTAACCCTCCTCAGCTCCCTCGGAGTGCAGACGCTCCCCCCCGCCCCCTTCCCCCCTAGAGCCTCAGCTAGATGGTCGGCCCCCCCTCCCGGGTGGGTCAAGTTGAACTTTGATGGGGCATCTAAAGGGAATCTCGACCCTTCGGGTGCGGGCGGTGTCATCCGGGACCACTCAGGCCTTTTGATCCTTGCCTACGTGGAGCCCCTAGGCATCCAAACCAACAACTTCATGGAAGCTTTGGCTCTCCTCCGTGGGCTCAGATTTCTCCAGGAGTCCCCCGGGAGGGTGATCATCGAGGGTGACTCCCTCAACATCATCAACGCCATGACCAAGCAAGGAGAGCTATCGTGGCACATTTTCAACATTGTCCAAGAAGCCCATGCCATCATCCAGGGGTTCCCCCAGGTGTCCATCTGCCACGTCTACCGAGAAGGCAACAAGCTCGCAGACCTGATGGCCAACTCAGTAGTGACATCAGTAGATCTCCGTATCTGGCATGATGACTTTCCCGATGCCCTTCGGGATGCGGCATCCCAAGACCGATCTTCGAACCATGATGACAGCACAAAGGTTTAGCTTGCTCGATTGTAGAGCCACGCTGACATGGAGCCCCAAAGCCGATTCTAATTTTTTGAAGGGCGTTGACTTGTTTTCGAGGCTTCCCAAGGCCACCATTTTTACTGGGCCTTTCTGAAGTAGCCACCTCAGCACCAAGGCAGACCCTCTCAAACCCCACCGCTTCTATGCTGGCCTTCCCGACTCCACCAAGTCTGACCTATTGCCACCTCAGCACGTCGATCCCGATGCCCTTCTCTTTTCTGTGCCCTTTCTTGCCAAGGTTGGTCCCACGTGTAAGCCATCCACTTGGCCCAATCCCATCATGCCTCCTCATCCTCCATGATCTGTGACTCGCCATGCCCGCCACCCTTTTTCCCATCACCGCCACCTTTCGTGCGTGTCGCCCGTCTCCTCCATTGTCGAGTCCCTATGCATGCGATATCTTTGTGCCCTTTCAGCTCCCCCTTCGGCTATTTCTTCCCCCTAGCATGCATGACCTCTCCCTCTCCTATCCCTTTCTCGCCCTCCACTTCCTACTAGCGCGCTCTTTGGCGATCTCTGGTTTCTTCCGCCTCTCCTCATCGCCATTGGTCTTTGTCCCCACCATGTCTGCGTCCAAACCCCCCTACATTGAGCCCTCCTCTCTCATCCTCTTTGACTCTACCAAAGTTTTCATGGACGCCAGGTCCCTCACCCTGTTCCTCCACAAGTTTGTTGGTCTAGATGATGAAATTACGTAGGCATTCCTCGACACCTGGAATGGAGGCGAGGTGGTAGTGAAAGGTGTTCACTTCAAAGTGACCAAGGAGCTCCTGTTCGACGTCACTGGGCTTCACCATGAAGAGAAGGGGAAATACATCCACCATGACAGACACAACTAGGAGGAGGAGCTCTCCCATTTCCTGGAGCACAGCTGGGACAAGACCACCCTTTATAGAAAGCACATGCCTAAACCCTATGATGAGGCCCTCATGCCCATCATACAGTTCATGACATGCGACGATCCTGAACAGAAGCTCTACAGCTTCCACCTCAGTTTCGTTAACCACCTATGCGGGGCCATCCTCCTGTGCACCCCCCGCTACCTGCTTTACTCTCTCACCATATCGATCGAGAAGGCCCAGAAAGCCCACACCCACCCCTCTCACCAAGGCCTCATGGTAGTCCTTTACCGACACACCCTCGCCAACCAGCCCCCTGCCCATCGTATCCCTCCCCTCTCCTCCAATCCCCCCACCAGGTCTCCGACCTCTTCCAACTCTGAGCCTAAAGCTAAGGAGGATAGCCCCAACGAAGTTGACATCTCTCCCCCTCCCAAGAAGCGCAGGCCCACTCCAAAGCGGCGGGCATCGGCTCGAGCCCCTGGCAGCAACAACACCCCTAGCGGCCCTTCCCCTGCCTCGGCCCCAGGTGCCCAGGCCCCTGGTGGCCCCGACGCCCCTAGTGGGAGCAGATCGTCCAGTCGGCTCAAGAAGCCAAAAATGGAACCCAAAGGCACCATCGAGATCATCTCGGACTCCGAAGATGAACTGGGGACCTTCCCCCTTCGTATTCTTCTGGATATGGTGATCAATTCCCTCACGTCGGCTGCCAACGTGGCGTCGACCTCGGTGCGCATCTTCAAGGCGATCCGACGCAGGCTCAGGGATGGGTCTGATGGAGACGACTAGCCATCCCAGTCCCGGCCCAGGGGGGCTCCCCTCCCCAGGGCGGTGGGGGTGGTGGTGTTCTGGTGGCAAGGCTTCCTGTCCGTGCAGCGGTTTCGCTGTTGCTTCTTTTTCCAATTTTTTTGGCTTGGTGGCAAGGTTTTCAGGTCTGTTCCCCTATTTTGTCCTAGTGGGGTCTGCCTTGTCCCCGAGACAGGTGAATTGGAATGTTTTATTCAGGATCCCGGATCCCATCGTCTGTTGTGATGTCCACCCCTGGTCTAGTCTGACAGGGTTTTTGGTATGTTATCTTCCTCGGTTCTTTTTGTAAGAAGGTTTTGGGTCCCTTTAAAAAACCCCTGTATATAAAATGTTACTTATCAAATATATATATATATATATATATATATATATATATATAAATATTTCAAAATATTGAAATTAAAAATCTTGTCACTTGCATAGAACATGTTAGTCTTATATTACATTATTTTATAATACTATTATTAAAAACCTAAATGATTTATTATGTTAATTTTCTCATTATCATATAGAAGTTCATTCTAGTACAAATGTTTATGTATCAAACTGACTATATATTTTTTTGGTAAGTTAAGTTAAATTAAAAGTGAGTTTTTATCAAGGATCCAAAAACATGATTACATCAAACTTCAAGAGGAATAGTCCAAGGATGGACAATAGGAAAGGCTTGAGGAAAGCCTTGAGGAACACCTTTAGGAAAGCATTCAAGAAGGTAGTGAGGAAAAATGTGCAGAACAAAATTTGAAAAGCCCTCCAGGCGGGAAAGGAGAAGGCGATAGAAAAAAATAGAAACTCCTACCTAAAAAAAAATGAAACTTCCCAAAGGTGGGAAAAGGAAACATGTGCCTAAATTTAAATTTGAAACATCCCAAGGGTGGGAAAAGGAAATAGGCACCAAACCACCCAAGGGAAACTAGAAACCATGAGAGAAACAACTTCCCACACAGGGGAAAACTAGTCAAAAGTAGAAAAACCACCCTACACCAAAGGGTGGAGCAGAGAAACTGATATTACAGTAAATACTGCCTGAACAAGGATGGGAAGCCAACCAGGGACACCATAGGATCACTCAAACTGATAAAAACTAAATCCCTTGTGATATTGAAAGGTGGAGCAGCAATCTAAGGATTTCCTCAGGCCACAAAATCCTCATGCAAAGGATCACAAGCCTAAAAAGTGGTTCAACATTATGAGGAACTCCACAAGCCATGAAGTCCTCATGCAAAGGAGGAATCCTTCAAAGATGCCAGCCCAGCAAAGGAAGTAGTAGAAGTATAACAACACATTGTAGGAAGTATATGGGAAATTTCCAAGGAACATAAGAGGAAGGAGTCACGAGGAAGCCCAGCTACAGACAGTATAGCTCAGATAGAAAGAATGCAACTAGAAATCCTAGACAGCCTTCAACACCACCAACGAACAACTTCATAAAAATAGATGAGTAAGTCCTACAAGGACACAGTAGCAAGAAAACCAGAGGCCCTCCCAGGTAGGCCATGAAAGAAACTAAAATCCCGCTGGACCTGCAACATTGATACCAAAGAGCAGAGTCACAGAATAAAGCACATGGTCCTCCCCAAGACCAAAAATATATTGTGCAAAACTGCTCATGAAGCCTCTTTCCCACAGTCCCAACATTCCATAATTGAAGATCCTCCAAGGGTAAACATCAAAAAGACACCTAAAAAAACTTGGGAAAATTTGGGAATCCAAGGAAAAAATCCTTGAACAACTCATAAAACCTAGGTAAAGTCCCAAGGAAGAACCCAAAACCATCCTAGAACCCAGGACCTGAAGGAAAACCCCACCAAAGGGTAATAAAATAGGCTGAACATTAGATCAGTGATCTCCCTCCCCAAGGAGATCGTCTGCAACACCATCTTGCCAAGGAGAAAGGGTTAAGGAAGTTCCAAGGAAACTAGGATAGGATCAGGGACCTACAACAGGGCCAGGGAAGGGATGTAGGGAAGTGGAACAAGACTTCCATGGGAAGTCACCTACAAAGACCTCATCCTAGATCAAACTGATTGTATATTATATATGTGTTACATGATGTAAATTGTAATGCAAGTTATTAAATTTTATTGTATATCTTTTGTTTTCCCTTATCTCCAACATGTCATATCAAAGAAAGTATTGTTAAATTTATGGATTTAGGGTTGGAACAAATTGGATAAAGAAGAAATTAAGACATATGCATTATTCTCATATAGAATGTTAGAAGAATGAACATGCACAACCATTTAATTATTTTGTATTGAATGGAAGTCATGTGCTCTTTCCATCTATAATTACTACAATGTTAAACTCATCCAACTTACAAAGAAAATATAAGTGACACACCACATCCTAGTTTGTGTGTGCATTGGAGAAAGTAATCAACCATCCAATGTGAGGAGAATGTTTCTATTTCACTCTTTCTAAAACTTAAGGGCAGTCAATGTATTGAAATAAAGTGAAAGATCAAAGCGGAAGTCATTTGAAAAAAGTGGAATATCAAAGTAGAAGTCAAAATATCAAAGCAAAAATCTATGAGAGAAGCGGAAGATCATCTCTCAAAATGAGATGAAAGTGGAAGTTTAAGAGTGAAGTGGAAGACTATACCTATTTAAATCAAGTTCATTCTAACTCATTATCTCTAAAGCATGTGCAATGTTTGTGATCCTTTTAATACATTTATGTTTCAATTAAGAGCCTACGTATCCATTAACACAATTATACCTATGTCTTAATTATGCATATTAATTAGATAAGAGCCTTATAATATTAAGAATAAGTTTGTGTTGGGCTTGATGTTTGGTTTGATTAATGTTTGATTTCTTCTTCTAGAACCATTAGTGTACATCCAGACAATTTAAATTATTCCCCTTGAATGTATTTGTCCAAATAATCATAGAATTTTCTGATAGAAATATATATAAATATATAAATATATATATATATATATATATATATATATAATATAGTCCTCATGATTAAGGAAGCTATATGGAATCGTTTCAAAAATTTTGAAAATATAAAATGAGTACATAGAGGCCTAAAACCTTTTTCAAGACCCAAGGTAGTGTGGCAATTTGGTGATTAGAATGCTTTGGATTGTGCATTGCAAATGGACCAACCCAAGTTCAAATCCCTTAGGTGTTTTCTTATTTGAATAATTTGAAAGACCTTTTTGAATAGTGAAAAGAAATATTAAAGTATTTTTTATAGTTGCAAAAAGGAAACATACATTTTTTAAACTATAGAATAATATATTTGGTAAGAAAAAAGATATATATTTTACAAGAAATTTAATTAGTATGGAGTTATAAGGTATAAAAATAGTATATTTTTTATGTATGAAATAAATAAAAGGCAACTTAAAAGAAAAAGGAAAATAAATTTTTGAAGTTCTAAGTGACATTTTTTTGAGAAAAGAATTTTTCACAAGATGTATTTGTATGTTCAAATTTGTGCACATAAAACCTTTATTTTTACATCCAAATAAATTTTTAAAACCTTGTGGTTTGATGTAGTGTTCGGTTTATATAGTACCTATAGATATCACCTATAGGTTATGCTATTATGATTAGCTATTATACTTAACACCTAATATCTAGGATTTCAACCCTATAAAACATCAAGGAGAAATAAAAAAATCTCGTTTGTTTATTCACTTCATCATTCACCTTATTTGCCAATGTTTTATACATAAAACCTGTAATTAAGAATCTCCAAGTACATCATGGAAGTTACGCCCTATGTATGAGGAGGTCTTTTTAAGTAGGTTTCATTGATAGAATTCTTTTTGTTGGAGCTTTTAGTAACACTTTGGTACAATGTATCAATTTTTATTTCATACCTTAAGGTATCTCTCATGTATGACCATGTATATCAAGAGGACTAGCTTCTTCCACATACCGATGGTCATATCAAAAGGATTAGTATTTTGAATTGATGGTATATCAAAAGGGGGATCTTATTGGAAGATATAAGGAACCCTCACCATAGCTACCTCAAAAATTCTACTCACAAAATCTTAGATATTCAAGTCTCCATATTGTGTAAATATAAAACATAAAAAACAAATAAGAATTGATCTATTGGTTCAAGAGGTTCAAGCCACAAATTCTCTTAAGAAGCAACATAATATGGGAAGGAAAAAAAAAGTAAGTAAAGAAGCAAGCAAGCATTCACAAGTATGCCTCACCAAAATATATTATAGATGGAAATTTCAACCAAAAATTTAATAATGTGGGTCATCAACAACAAGTAAAGAAGAAGAGAAGCAAATTACTGACATTCAAAAGTATACATCATCAAAAATTAGTGTAGATAGAGGAAAGCAAGGTCAAAAATGTTTTTTCAATAAGATAATAAAGGAGAATTTTCAATACTTAGATGGTCTTTACAATCAATTCTCAAAAAAAATTATGCTTATGAATATTACTTTGAAAATGGTGTTACAATATCTATTGTTGTCATGAGGAGAATGTACATGGTATTTTTCACTCTTGACAACCTTGAGGAGCATTGTAAAAATCTAGAGAAATTCATTGAAAGGTTGTTGGATAGGCCTTTGATGGAAAATATTTACTATGAAAAAATCAACCTTATCCAAAAGAAAGATCATGCTTGTAATTATGATAATTTAGAGTCAAGAAATTATTTGAAAATTAAGGACTCTACTTAATACACAAATGATCTTGTTCATAGGATAGATATCAATTGTGATACAAGTGATTTAAGGCCTGTGATGGTAGATAATTGTTTTGATACATGTGACCTTGTTCAAAGATATGTTACAACTTGTGATACATGTGATCTTCTTCAAAGAAAAATGTAAGTTGTAATATAGGTGATTTGATATCCATGACAATATATAGTTGTTGTTTTATAGGATATTTTAGACCTGTAGTGAAAATATGAGTTGTGACACAAGAGATCTTATAAAGGGAAAATATATAGCTTGTGAGACAAGGGATATTGTACAAGGGATAAATATATATTTTGATACAAACGATTTGAAGATTGTTCAAAAAGATAGATAATACGCATAATGTGGTTGTATTGGCTATGACAAAAGCCATCTTGTCCATGAAAAAAGTAGTGTTTGTATTGAAGAACACCATGATATTCTTATTATATTTCTAGATATAAGTATGACTTTGGGGATTTATATGGTGATAGTGGTAGAACCCATAATTGAAATAAGGAACTTGGATCTTTGAACATTGATAGAGATTAGAGTAGAAATGAACAAATTCAATTTTTGAATGATGTTAATAGAGGTTAGAATAATTATGAAGAACTTAAATTTTTTGAAAAGCATACGAAAGGTATTGGATAAAAAAATTGAGAAGAATGGGATATAATGGTATAGGATTGGGAAGCAATGGGAAAGGTGTGAAAGATCCTATAGTATCAGGTATAAGACCAAAGGATGAAGACCTTGGATATACAAGACATATAGGTCAAGTAGGTGAGATCAAATTTGAAAAAAAGAAAACTTATACAAAATATGAAATTAGAAATCAAAAAACAAGAAGTGACATCAAATTTGTAAAAGGTGGAAATAACATAGAACTTGTGAAAAGGAAAACCTTTGAAAAATATAGACATATAGGACAAGTAGAATAATGACATCAAATATGTGATAGATATTAGTAATACAAAATTTATGAGAAAAGAAATCAATGAAGAGAATAAATTTCCTAATAAGAGTTATTGTAAATATTGTGCAAGAACATGAAATGTATCACAAAAATGTTGGAACCTCTATCCTTGTGAAATTTGTGGAGGTAATAATCAATCTATGAGAAAGTGTCAATATAAATATGAATAAAGGAATAACAAAATACAAATGAACTATGGATGGATGAGTGTAAGTGATTGGGATAATACAAAAGAAATATTTAGTGGTTTCTATAGAAGAAGACCAAGCTTAGTAGTTGGAAAACATCACAATTTGTTGAATATGAAGAATAATATAAGTTTTCCCATGGTAAATTATGCTAGGAAACTTGAGATAAATTATTTTAATAATAGAAAATGAACCAAGCAATGCTTGAAATACTTGTAGTGATAGGAGCTTGTAGAATAATTCTTGAATGACATATAGTGATAGGAGACTGCAAAAGAATGGCTGGAAGATATATAGTGATAGAATCTTGTAGAAGAATGCTTGAATGACCTATAGTGATAATAGCCTATAGAAAGACCTGCAATGATATGGCCTATAGAAGAATATGATGTAAGTTATCCTTGGAAGCTTATAGTGATAGACCCTATAGGAGAATGTGACCCAAGCTATGCTTGGAATCTTGCAGTAATAGGACCTACAAAATAATATGATATAAGCTAGGCTTAAAAGCCTGTAGTGATAGTACTTGTAGTAAACTGTCATGTAGCAGATGTCAAAGATATGGAAGTAATGATATGTGAAAATTTCCTAGAGATGATGACCTAAAGGTAGATCCAGAGGATGACCTAGATACATAGACCCAAAGGTGATCTAGATAAATATATGATGCAGGAGCATCCGGCGACAGCAGGACAATCTGGCATCAACCGAATTTTCTAAGTAATTTGTTTTATTTACCAAGGCAAAGTTTGGGGGGGGGTCACGAAATCGTGACATGTCGTGAAATCATGACATGTCGCGAAATCACGACCCCAAAGGCAGCAGCAAGGCAGAGGGGAGTTTTGTCGCGATATCGCGACGTCGCGATATCGCGATGTCGCGACGTTTTTGCGGCAAAGGCCCGAGGGGAGTTTTCGTCGCGATATCGCGATATCGTGACGTCGCGATGTCGCGATGATTTTGAAGGCAGAGGCCCGAGGGGAGTTTTCATCGTGATATCGCGACGTCGCGATATCATGACAATTTTGAAGGCAGAGGCCCGAGGGGAGTTTTCGTCACGATATCACGACGTCATGATATCGCGACGTCGCGATGTCGCAACGATTTTGAAGGCGAAGGCGGAGTTGACAAAGGGCTCGAAAGGTGAAGGCGGAAAACATAAGGCATGGACTCAGAGGCGGAAAGTCCAAGGCAAGGAGGCTGTTTTCGTCACGATGTCGCGACGGTTTGTGGAGCAAAAGCAAGGAGGCTATTTTTGTCATGATATCGTGACGTCGTGATTTCGCGACGTCGCGATATCGCGACGTCGCGATATCACGACGATTTTCGAAGCAAGGGTTCGGAGGTGGTTTTCGTCACGATATCGCGACATCGCGATGTCGCGATGTTTTTGCAGAGAAGGTGCGAAAGGAGTTTTTGGTCGTGATTTCACTACAATTTTGGCAGACGAAGGCAAGGCGCCAGTTGTCACGATTTCGCGGTCGGTTGAAGACAAATAGAAAATGGACATGTGGACGGCCTCACGTGCGCGAAAAGAGATAGCGGACACGGTTAAACGTTCTGACAATGCAACTGTTCTCGAGGGACAGTCTGGAAAAGCAGCGGTTGCAGGGTAAGGGCCTATTGAATGCATGCCTTCATGGCAGATCGGGGGTGGTTGGCCATTAACAGATGAAAAAAAAAATTGATGACTCGGCAGGAAAAGCCGATTTTGCAGGTTTTGATTTATACTTTTGTGCTGGTGGAACATTAATTGCTAAAGGGTCGAGACCTCGATAAAAACTCGTTTTAATGTATTTTTTGGGGGGGTGGACGGGAAAGAGAAGAGAGTGCGTGTGTGGGAATAGAATAGCAGGGGATCTCTAGTCTTTGAGGCCGAGGGCTATTTTGTATGCATTTTTTTTCAGCAAATGTAATGAAATTTAACAAAAAATTTTGGAATAGACTGAGTGGTTTGGTTTTGGTTCTTCGGGCTATAACTCTGTTTACGTAAAGGATATCGGATGAATCGAAGAAATTTTTGGGAAGGATGTGTGTTTGACTTTCCCATCCCCGTCAGTGGTATCAGAGCCGGAAGTTCCTAAGTGTGTAACAGATCGTCGGACGTGAGGCAGTTACACCAGGATCTGTGGGAAGGCTCGTGAGAAGGTGAGTAGAATGCCTCCAAGAAGAAACCCCGTTGGTGGGAGAGGCATGGCGACAACAGCAGATGTTCGGGCTTTGCAGTGGCAAGTTCAGGCCCTACAAGAAGAACTACGTAGAGGACACGAACCAAGAAGAGATGATGATAGTGAAGAGGAAGAAGAAAATCAGTTTGAAGAAGAAGAGGAGGCTGTAGATCTGGCACAAGCCCGACTGTACAGGGCCATATCCCAGATTTGGAAAATGCCGAAGATGGAAGTTTCCACATATTTTGGAAACTTGGATCCGGAGGAATTAATCGACTAGATCAATGATCTGGAAGAATACTTCGAGTATGAAGAAGTTGGAGATCCCGAGAGGGTCAGATTTGCCAAGACCAAACTTAAAGGTCATGCCAGCATATGGTGGAAGGGGGTACAACTGGAATGAAACCGAAGAGGAAAAGAACAGATAACAAGATGGGAACAGATGGTAGAAAAATTAAAAAGATAGTTTATTTCGACAGATTATGAGTTGGATCTGCTAAGAAAAATATAGAGTTTGAGACAGATGAATAAAACTGTCCAAGAATACATGGAGGAATTTTATAAAATCTCCATCAAAATCGACCATTTAGAAGCAAGCAAGGAAAATGTGGCCCGTTATATTAATGGGTTGAGACCCAGTGTCCAGGAAGAGTTGAGCTTAGTTCGGGTGAGCACCATTGAAGATGCTTACCAGTTTGCTCTGAAAGTTGAAGAAAAACTGAACAGAAGGTTTGAGAGCAAGCAAAGAGGAAAAGGACATGGAGGAAAGACTGGTGGAAGAAAAGATGAAGGAAAAGAGGAGAAGAAAGAAGAGGCTAGCAGCAGCCGAGATCAGAAGGAAGATGAAGAACCCAAACCGCAAGTTCAGAACAATGGCTACCCAAGGGGAAGAGGTATATCTGGACGTGGGTATGGAAGAGGAGTGTTTTGGGAAACATGTTTCCACTATGGAGAAGAGAGACATCGGGCATATGAGTGTCCCTAGCACCCCGAGAGAGTGAACAAGAAATAAGTGGGTCCTGCCAGAGCTATTGTGGCAGCGAAAGATGCTGAATCAAAACATTCTGAAGAAGCTGAGAAAGGAGAAGCAATGATCGTGAGGAGGACCATGTTGATTGATGAAGACAAACCAGAGCAGAGGAGAAGCCTATTCCATACACGGTGTAAAAGTGCAGGCAAAGTCTGTAATGTTATTATAGACAATGGGAGTATAGATAACTTAGTCTTCGAGGAGATGGTTGCTAAGTTACAACTGGAGAGAAGGAGGCACCCGCATCCATACCGGATTGCGTGGTTGCGGAAGGACCACAGAGCATGGGTCCGTGAACAATGCTTAGTCACGTTCAATATTGGGAGATACCAGGATGAGGTCCTGTGTGATGTTTTCCCCATGGATGCTTGCCATTTGCTGTTAGGAAGGCCATGGCAGTTTGATCGGAGTGCAGTGCATGATGGTCGTGCAAATACATACTCCTTGATGAAATATGGAGTGCGCCACAAATTAAAGCCATTACAGACAGTGGATGAGAAGGTGTGCAGCAATGCCAAAATTTGTCTGGTAGAGGGCAAAAATTTTTTTGCCAGGAGATGGGATTTGAGCAGGTTGCAAAGGTTGATGAGTGTTTGGAGATATTACAAAGGACGCGGACCGAACAACATAGAAGTGAAGGTCACTTCTCCTTTTTACCCGAGGTGTCTGATGCAGGAGCATCCGGTGACAGCAGGACAATCTGGCATCAACTAGATTTTCTAAGTAATTTGTTTTATTTACCAAGGCAAAGTTGGGGGGGGTCGCGATTTGGCAACAGTAAGGCAAAGGGGGAGTTTTCGTCGCGATATCGCGACGTCGCGATGTCGCGACGTTTTTGTGGCAAAGGCCCGAAGGGAGTTTCCATCACGATATCGCGACGTCGTGATATCACGATGATTTTGAAGGCAGAGGCCCGAGGGGAGTTTTCGTCGTGATATCGCGATGTCGCGATATCGTGACAATTTTGAAGGCAGAGGCCCGAGGGGAGTTTTCTGTCGTGACGATGTCGCGATGATTTTGAAGGCAAAGGCGGAGTTGATAAAGGGCTCGAAAGGTGAAGGTGGAAAACATAAGGCATGGACTCAGAGGCGGAAAGTCCAAGGCAAGGAGGTTGTTTTCGTCGCGATGTCGCGACAGTTTGTGGAGCAAAAGCAAGGAGGCTGTTTTCGTCGCGATATCGTGACATCGTGATTTCGTGACGTTGCGATATCACGACAATATTTGAAGCAAGGGTTCGAAGGTGGTTTTCATCGCGATATCGTGACATCGCAATATTACGACGTCGCAATGTCATGACGTTTTTGTAGAGAAGGTGTGGAAGGGGTTTTTGGTCATGATTTCGCTACGATTTTGGCGGACGAAGGCAAGGCGCCAGTTTGGTCGCGATATCGTGACATGTCATGATTTCACGGCCGGTTGAAGACAAATAGAAAATGGACACGTGGACGGCCCCGCACGCAGGAAAAGAGATAGCGAACATGGTTAAATGTTCTGACAATGCAACTATTCCCGAGGGACAGTCTGGCAAAGCAGCGGTTGCAGGGTAAGGGCCTATTGAATGCGTGCCTTCATGGCAGATCGGGGGTGGTTGGCCAATAACAGATGGAAAATTGAAGACTCGGCGGGAAAATCCGATTTTGTAGGTTTTGATTTATACTTTCGTGCTGGTGGAACATTAATTGCTAGAGGGTCGAGACCTCGATAAAAACTCGTTTTAATGTATTATTTGGGGGGTGGACGAAAGAGAAGAGAGTGCGTGTGTGGGAATAGAATAGCAGGGGATCTCTGGTCTTTGAAGCCGGGGGCTATTTTGTATGCATTTTTCCAGCAAATGTAATGAAATTTAATGAAATTTTTTGGAATAGCCTGAGTGATTTGGTTCCGGTTCTTCGGGCTGTAACTCTATTTACGTAAAGGATATCGGATGAATCGAAGAAAGTTTTGGAAAGGATGTGTGTTTGACTTTCCCGTCCCCGTCAATATACCTAAAGACAGACCATAATATAGACTAAGGATTTAGACCTAGTGAAAATTATCCAAAGCCAATGCCAAATTCGAAGCCAAAGCTAATACTAGAGCCAAAAGGTAAGGTAAGAGCCATACCATAATTACATTCTACCACCCTAGGAAGTCAAAATTAATAGGGTACTCTTTATTTGTTATACCAAATAATGTAATAAGGGTGGATGTTAGACTTATATTACATTATTTGATCATATTATTATTAGAAGCCTATGTTGTTTATTTTGTTAATTCACTCATTCTCATATGGAATTTCATTCCCATATGGAGGTTGATGTACCAATCTACCTTACATTAAATGTATTCTACATGTTGTGAATCATAATGTAAGTTAATGAACTATATTTCATATCTTTTGTTTGTCCCTCTCTCCAACATAATCATATCGAACCTCAACTAACAACTATGCAAAGGATAGAGTATTTGTTACAGGGAAAAATATTGTTATTGAAAAATGATGGAGATATATTCCAATTAAGGGGGACTTACAAATTACTATTAATGCTCTCAAGAAAAATGGATGTGGAAATTAGATAAAAAATTATTATTTTTCTATCCTTTAATTATTGCTAGAGGTAGTATCTTGGAAATTTTAGCATATCTATAGACAAGACAACATGGTAGAAGATAATTTATCCAATCATGGTATTGATCTTTATCTTAGAAAAAATAAAATTTTAAAAGGAAATTGGCCAAGGGAGATCCTATATCTAAATTAAAATGATAACAAAGAGTTGATTACAAAAAATAGCAACTTAAGAAAGATAATAATATTTTTTATAAAAAATTAGTACAAATATAGTCTAATTGATCAAACAATAAATGCACTATTTGTTATTTTGGTAGGGGTGGTTCCCAATAGAAAATGCATATAGTTTGTTTAAAAATACAATTATATTTATATAAAATAAATTTATTATAAAAATATTATACATTCTCAATATTTTGATGTAGTTATTATAATATTCATAAAATCAAAGTGATGCCACTTAATAGATGTTTTAAATTTTATATATTTATTTACCTTAAACATTTTCATGAATTTTAGTGATCTCTCATTAGATTTGTTAATTGAGTATGTGATATTTTTAAATATTAATACAAAATATATTTAAATTATGTATGTACTAATTTTATTTAATAAGTGTGAGTTAGGAGAAAGTGCAAGCCATGAGGTAGTGCAAGTTACAAATGAGCCTCACTTTTTTCTTGTTTTAAAAAGAAAGCAAGCATTACAAGTGTGAGCAAGAAGCAAGAATGAGCAGGAAGTGAGCACCACTTCTTGTTCTAGATATTGAGAGAAACTTAAAAACTAAATTATTCATGTAAAGAAAATCTATGGTAAGAAATTCATTTTTAAAAGTCCTTATTGGAAGTAACAATACCCTCATTTGAAGTATAAATGACCTAGTTAGTGATAATAGAAAGAGCAAATCTATAACATACCCTATTTACATAGTAGATATTGCACTAGAAGTGATTATCAAGAATGAGATGATTGAACATGATATAATGGCTATTAAAAGTAGATGATTCATATATAATTTTCATGGATGCTATATAGGTTTTCCAAATATTCAAAATTGGATCAAGTGAAAGTGGGGATTTTATTCAAATTACTCCATGACTTCTCTTTTAAAATATTTTTCCTAATTATATTCTCTAGTTTAGAAATGAGGGATAAAATAATGGATGATGGCCCTTGTTTTAGGGGTAAAGATGCATTATATTTAAGATCATGGAGTGAGAATTTTTCTATGGATACAAAGACTATTAAAAGGAGTTTGGTGTCGATCATACTTTTGGACTTCCTTACTACCTTATGAATAAAGAGGTTTTGAAGAATATTGCCAATTCTCTATGATTTCATCCATGAAGGACCAAACTAATAAGGAGAGAAAACATGTTGTATACTGTCAAATATGTTTTTCCATGGATAATTTTTTTTTATCACAATCCAATAGGATTAAATTTTAATTAAGAGAATGGGATCAACAAGTGGGTTATTAAAATATATCCAATATTGTAAATTTTATGATACCAAACACATGGTAAAAGATTACAAAGTGTAAATGATGGAGAAAGAGATGGAAAATTTTAGGTATGAGAAAAACTTCAATAATAAGGATATCATATCATAGTAGAAGCTATGTCAAATCAAGGATCTTCCATTCCTAACAAAGTGGGAAAAAACCTCTAATTCATAATAGTTTACTCAAATCAACCATTGAGATAAAAAAATTATATGAGGAAGTACAATGTGCAAATTCAAAGTTAAAGGTGTAAGCAATATGAAGATGCAAATTCTAAAGGAAATGAAGCAAAGGAAGTCAAGGTTAATCTAGGTAAATCATATTTTATTCCTCAAGTGGCATTAAAACCACTTCTTACGATAAAAATGAAATAAAGTAGTATAGAGTGTATACGTTGCACTTTTATGTTTCAAGAGTAGCATAATAAATAAATACATATAAAGTATATCTAGAAATTTAAGGATTTTAGGGCAGCATAAAAAAGTAATTACTATAGGGGATCATCCTTGAAATTTAGATTTTTTAGTGTAACATAAAGAATAAAGTGTTTATGAGGCTATTCCTTGCAATTCAATTCTTTAGGGTAGCATAATTTTTTAGATTATAATTATCGTTATGAACAAAATGGAAATATAGAAGAGATTTATGGAGATAAAAGTTTTGGTGGGAATGGGAAAATAATAGTAAGGTCACCAAATCATAAATAAAGAGAAAAAAACTAAATGGATATCAATTTGGAAAGCCAAATAAAAATATCATAGGTGCTAATAAGATGTGGAGCTAAACCTAACAATAAAAATTTAAAAAAATGATGATGAAAATGGTATCATAGACTATTAGGGGTATGAATAAAACCCCCATAAAAGAGTTATTAAGGAATAAATTGGTTGTTATAGTCTTGAGTTTATTTTAACATAGGAAACAAAATTAAATTGTGAATAATGTAAGGGGGTTTGTTTGGAAGTTTCTTCTATAGGAGCTTATGATGGTATTGCAACAATATGGGACAAATGTAAATGGGATGGACAATTGTTGGAACAAAAATTAATTGGATTGGTGGACTATTTTGCAATAAGGATAAAAACATCAAATTTGGGATTATAAATGTATATGCGATAACTATAAGTTTCTCCTAAAATATGTCGAAAGGACCTTAACATATGTTTGTCAAACACAATGATGGTTCATAATTATGATCTATGGATTCTTGTGGGTGACTTGAATATAGTTCTATCTCCTTTGGAAAATAAGAGTGGTACTCCAATATGGCCTAAAAAATATAATATTTTTCTTTGTTTTTCAACTCAAATGACCTTTAGGATGTTATTTCTTCAACTTTTCAATATACTTGGGATAATAACCACATTAGGTAAACTTATATAGTAAAAATATTGGATAGATTCTTGTTATCCGACACATGGTTGCAAATAGAGTAAATAATATCTTCAGATATTTTATTATGAATAGGATTAGATCACAAACCCATCCTTTTGACATATGATTTACTCAATAATGGTCATCCAAACACATTTTGCTTCTAGTGTATGTGGCACCAAGACCTTGATTTCTTCTTATGTTATTATTGCATGAAGTAAACTTTGAAGGATCATATATTTACAAGTTTTTCAAAAGATGAAATTTCTAGCAAATGAAGATTTGAAATTCCAAATATATTGGTAAAATTTAAAAAGAAAAATAAAAATAAATTGAATTCAAGCTCAAAAATTTACAATAAATAGTAGAAATCAGTGGAATGGACCATGATTCCTATATGTAAAAAAAAAAATTACTTTTTTATTCTCATAATGCATTGAAAAAGAAGTTATATTGGTTACAAAATCTAGGGAGAAATGTATCAAGAAGGAGATATAAATACTATATTTTTTCATGTTATAGCAAAAACAAAATTTTCTTTTACTCATATCAAAAACATTTTAACTACACATGGAAGAAATATTGAGGAAGAAGAAGATATCCAAAAAGAAGTAATTAGTTAATTAAAAAATATTTTCTCAGCTATTGGTCAAGATAAGGAATCACAAAGTAAGGTTTTGTAAAATGCTCCATCAATTATCATACAGAGTCAAAATAAAATATTTATGAAGAATATGTTTATGAAGGAGCCACATGAAGTAATTCTATCTTCCATCCTAACAAGGCACTTAGAGTTGATGGATATTCTATAATTTTCTTTCAAAAATTTTAGGATTTATCAAAGAGCGATATGTTGGTTGAGTTTGAAGAGACCTAGAAAACAAAGGCTACCTTAAATGATATATATTCCACTTTTATCACAATTATTCCCAAGAAAGGTAAGAAAATGTGTTTTGATAGTTTTTTTCCAATAAGCCTTTGTAATATGAGTTATAATATCATTTCAAAAAATTATGTCAAATAGATTAAAAAACATTCTATATTGTGTTCTCTCATAGGAAAAATGTGGTTTTGCTCATGATAAAAAAATCTTGATGGTTAATCATTACAAATGAATCCATATATTCTCTTCATTCTATGGAACAATCAAGTATGCTTATGCAGTTATATATGAATAAACAATATGATAAGGTTTGCTACAATTTTCTACATGATATTTTCAAAAAGTTTGGTTCTGTTCAAGGTTGGTGTGAATGGTTAAAATATTGTTATAACACTCTAAAATATTATACTTTAATAATGGTTCCTTTGTTGGTTACTTTAAGTCATATTTTATGCTCTACCACGATGATCCACTATTTCCTTATCTATTTATTATTCTTATGGCATAAGAATTAGGGAAAGATTTTTGAAAGAAAAAAATGGAAGGAAAAATCAAAGGTATTCAGGCTACAAAAAATGTCCATTCTAATGTCATATTGAATATATTTATGATGCTTTTCTTTTTGGTCATCCCTTAGTCAATGAGGACATGAAATTCAAATAAATAGTATTATGCTATGATAATGCTATTGGATAGTTGGTTAAAACTACAAAATCTAAGTTTTTTTCATTTGCACCATCCTAGATTTACAACAAATTATTGTGGACATTTTAGGGTTTAAAATTAAAAAAATTCCATCAACCTACTTGGGTATTCCTTTGTCTCATAAAGGAAATAAAAAGAGCTTTGCATCTCATGTTTGGATAGAATGAAATATTGTGTGAAACTTTAAAAACATAAGTTCCTAACCATGGAAAGAAGGTTGCAGCTCATAAAGACTACATTGTAATCCATCCCTATCTATATGGTGTCACTTTTAAGATTTCCAATAACTATAACGCCAAAAATTGAACAAATTCAAAGAGAAATTCTTTGGAAAGGATGTGAGAGAAAATTTAGAACTTCTCTTTATAAGTGGGATAGGGTGTGCAAAGGAAATAGTATAGGAGGAGTAGCCTTGCAAAAATGTAGATTTATGATTTTGGCCTTAGAGAAAAAACTTGGATATTATTCAAAAATCAAGGTAATATTTGGGTAAAAATGTTACTTCAAAGATATATAGGTTCCCTTTATGCAATGAAATTATTTAGGAAAATTATCCCACCAAAAGGATCATCAACATGGAACTTCATATTAGATAGTTTACAATTGGTCAAGAAACATATTAGATGATTATACAATGAGGGGAACTATATAAGTTTTTGGACTGATGCTTGGTTGAATCCTTATTGTCTTATCTCTCATTCAAAATAGAATCCATTGGCTCAATCATGTATAACTTATAAAGGTCGAAATATTGAAGACTATATTAATGTGAGGAAAACTACAAATTATTTATTTCTATTAATTATCTAATTGAAGGAGAAGAACTCAAACAAATTAATAAGCTTCAAATGATACTTCAAGAGTTTTATTTACCTATACAAAAGGATGAGATGTTTTGAAATCTATCAAAATATAGTGGATGCTTTATCAATTTAGGGTATGGGGATTTAGAGTACCTAATGTAGACACCAAATCCTAGCCACTTGTCATCCACTCATCATCAAATAATAACCATTCATAACTTATTTATATGTATGTATATATGTTAATAAATCTCAACTACCCATCATGTCTTAATCCTAGCCGCTCATTTAACATGATCCATGTCACTTATCAAATCATAATCATAATCCTTCATCATGTTCTAATCTTATTTGTCTATTGGTGTCATTGAAGCCCTAACATGATCAAAGGCAATCATAAACAATATTCACTTTGGTGAATAAAGAATCGGGAAAAGGTTGGATCATCCATCATCTTGTGAGGCCTAGTATTCTATTACCACAACATTTGCACGAACCCTCATCACTGCCACATCTATCATTCATCCTCTGCAACCCCTATGAAACAGATCCAGATCCTACCAAGCATCCACTATAGATGCTTCATAGCATCTCACAAAACTCTAGAGTGTATCCTGAATGTTATAAAGCATTCGATAGACACCATAGGGCATCCAACTAGCCCTCAGATGCTTTAGGGCATATTTGTGACATAAAATCAAACCAGAAAAAGCATAGATCAAGGAATCAGGTATTGATAAGGTTGTTATTTATTTTCACTTACATTTTCCTGCATTCAGTTTGCATTTCATCAATACTACACTTAGGGTTTTGTAGATCTATTTTATAGAGGGCCTCACACAGTGGAGCCCTTGCATGTACTATTGATTTGTTTCATGTTGTGATTTGTATGCAGGTGTAGGAGATAATTTTATTGATGGTTGTTGCAGCTCAAGTGGCCCCGTAGGGATACACAAGCCCACTCACCCTTGTTTTGAGTGAATAATATTCAAAGACACCACCATTCTTTGATCGAGGGTTTTACCCCTCCTCTTGTAAATCATTGTATCAAAGAAAATATTGTTTTGTAACCCTTGATTTGGGGCACATCTATGTATAGAGTGGAGATCAAGGCTCCCTCCTTTGATTAATATATAATGTTATTCATTTGATGCGCATATAACTATTATTTTCTTTGTTTTGTTATCTTTATATTAGTGTCGATATATTCAGCTTTACACCTAAAATTTCCTCCTAAATATTTTCCTTAAAAGAATGTCTGGTCACTAGAGGCTCTCCCTAAGGCCTAATATTCCTTTAGTTAGTAGTTCAAATTAAGATTCTTACATGAGAGATTCTACAAGGAAGAGGGTGTTATGGACCTTTTAGATTTGTCTTGTGTGATAAGGATATAAAAACATTATATTATTTATTTCTTCATTGTCCCTTTTCTCACATCATTTGGGGTTTCATTTAAAAAAATATAAAAGTATTATGGATAGCTCCATCAACATTGAAAGAGTTGATGAAATATTGGATTAATTATTTCAAAGCTAAAGCATTATGTATTTTATGGTGGATTGGTCCTACCATTATTTTTTAGAATTTATGGGTTGAAAGAAATAACATAATTTGTAAAAATAAATTGGAAAATCATGTCTAAGTTTGGAACCATATTATTACCTCTCTTGTAGAGTGTTTACTAATATGGTGTTCATTATGGGAAGTCAAAAGTGCAAAAAATGAGGTTCCAACCACTTGGGTATAGGATTTGAATATACATAAAAGTAATCTACGACAATGACAATAAAGCAAAGGTTCCACTTTGATCTATGGTAGGATAAAATTTCCAAATATTGGGTTTATCAAACTTAATTTTGATGGTGCTTTCAAAGGAAATCTAAGAAAAGCCAATGGAGGTGTTTTATTCAAAATAATGAAGAAAAAAATCTCCTCACTTACTAACAATCATAAGGAACTTCAACTAACAATTATGCAGAGGCTAGGGTACTTCTTATGGATATTAAAATTACAATTAGAAAATGATGAAAATACATCTTAATTAAGGGGTATTAACAAATTATAACTAATGCTACCAACAAAAATGGATATAGGGATTGGATAAAAAATAATATTTTTTTTGATAGATTGGAGAGGGGGTTTTGAAAGGGACCCCAAAACATTTAACACTAGTGGATGCATAAATATATGGTCTCCATTGGATCAATAACGAAAAAAAACTAGCAATTCGAATAAACCTAAGATATCATCTTGGAGTAGCACGAAGGCACCAACAAAAATAAGGGAGGGGCTCTCCTGAAGACACTAACAAGAGGGACAAGGGAACTCAGAGAAATGTATAAATAGAGAAATAGCCACATACAGGATCTCCTAAAGACACTAACAAGAGGGACAGGGAAACTTAGAGAAATATAGAAATAGGGAAAGACCCACATAGGACAACATAAAAGAAACAACTAAGGAGAATATGACTACTCGAATTTGTGGTCTTCATTACTTACATTATGATCCTCGTTATCCACTTCAGTGTGAAAATTCTTTTGAAACTTGAGGTCTTTGACCATCTTAGTAGCCTCCTAAAGAAGAGTCCAGATCATTTTGGTTGCATTGGACATAGAGATCAGCACCTTAACCAGCCCCTTGCGAGGTCAACAATAGACCTCTGATGGGTGCGATGTCCACTCAAGGACTTTACCTCCTTCAATCGAATTGGGGCTTCTTCAACCTTAGATTTTTTTGGCCTTACAAAAAAAATCATTTGGGGCCTCCTGGACTTGCTTTATGGTGATGGAAGTCTTTTGTTTCCTCCTGGCATTTTGCCTTTGGATAAATGTCAATGAGCTCAAATTTTATCGATTAGAGAATGCCATCAAAGTTCAAGCCAAAGATTAGCTTCCTTCCACTCTTATTGGTATTCATAGAGGCAATATCCATGGCTCCTCCCTCACTCATGGTGTCCTTTTGAGGTCTTTCTTGACTTATAACTAGAATATATGGGGAATCAATAGGACTACTAATGCATACCATAGTGTCTTTCTAGACCTCTTTCTAGAGAGCATACCTATAAAGAATCAAGTTCAGGCCTTGATGAATCAAATGCATGGAGGTCCCCTTCCTAACATTATCAATGGAGAGCTCCATTGACCTGTACAAATATTCAAGGATGTTTTTTTTTTAATTTACATGGTGGAATCGGTAGTCACCATAAATCTAGGTAGGTTGTTCGGCTTTTATGGTGACCATAGTATTCTGCGATGTCCGCCCCAAAAGCTGCCATACAATTCTTCCCGTAGTCCACCCCTATAACCACCATGTCACAATCATTTTAAACCTTTGATGCCGCTGAAAGCACCAGGAAAGGGACAAGAGTTCAGTCCAATGAGGCCGGAGATTTGAACCTTGGACCTCCGCCCCCTTACAGGGTTTGGTCGAACCAATTGGTCTACACCTTGAACCTAATATTCAAAGATGTTAATGGCCTTATATCCCTAAGATAGTTTAGGAAGGCCAAGTGGAAGCTTCGCAAATGAGAATTGATCTTGTCAATAGTGAAGTACTGCATTATAGGGATTATCACTACATTCCAAGGAATAAGGAGGGACTCTCTAATGATTTCCCCCTTCTCTCTTCCTAACTTCTTACCCTTGTCCATGAAGAAATTTAATTCCTCTACCATCAAAATTTTGTCACAACGAACAATTGCTCTATCACCTCTACGAGCATACAAACATTAATCTTGAATTTGAGTCCGCAAAAAACAACTTGCCTATTATCCCATGTCAAAGTAACTTCATTAGAAATTTTTGAGTCACTCATGCAAAATTTCATTAGGAAGACCATAAACCCATGATTGGTGAGGATTTACTCAACCATTGCATCGATATAAAGGGACTCAAGCTCCAAAGTGCCATCTCTAAGAACTACAATAGACTCTCACTTTGGAAATGAAAATAGAGAGCTTTTTTTCCGGTGAGAATGGTCGATCCTAATGGTGGATTTAAAGCATGTAAGGGAGACCAAAAGGCCTGAAGCTTACAGGTTATGCATGCCACCAATTTTGGAGATCGTACTCTCTATAACCGTTGATGGACAACACCATACCTAGAGAGCTTAGACTTGTGTGCCCAACCTGGATAAAAAATAATATTACCATTGATATTCATCATCTATTATTGGAGGTAATCTCTTTGAAAATTGATCATATTTATAAAGAAGGAGATCGAGTAGTAGATAATTTAGTCGATCATGGTGTTGATATTTGTCTTGGTGAAATTCAAATTTTAAAAGGTAACTGACTAAGTGAGATTTTCTCTTAATACAAATTATGTCAAAAAGTTGATTTAAAAAACTTAGCACTTTGACCAAGATGAAGAATATATTTGATAGAAAAGGAATGAAAAATATTTTTAATAAAATAACAAATTAAATATATGGTTTAATTGACCTCACAACAAATATAATATTTTGGTATTTTGATAAGAATGATCCCTAATAAAAGTTACACATAGCTGGGGTTTCTCACAAAAACCAAATAAAAAAAAAAATTACATATAGCTTATTATAAAATATATATTTAATGATTTTAAATTTTAAAAAATTTATAAATAATAGACAAAGATGAGAGTTTAAAATGAAAACTTTAACCTTGAATGCATTATTTTATATGATTTTATTTTTATTTTTAATTTAATTTAAAATATATTAATGTTTATTAATTGTCAAATATAATCAAAAGGACTAGAAAATGATATAAAATGAGGACTAGAAAATGATATAAATATGTGATATTCAAAGATATTATGTGCCATATCCATAATATAAAAGAGAGATAACAACTAAATTTTTTTTTTTTTCGAAGAAAATTCATAATTTTATATTAAGAAAATATGAAATTACATTCTTCATATGCCTTTTTTGGCATTTCTTCAAAATTTCAGTAGTGACCTAAAAATCAGGTCACTTATACATCATAACTAGTTGTCTATATCATACTAAGTTGTATCCTTCAGAATCTTCCCAATCTATCAAAAAATATCCTTTAAATCACTTTTGAGTTTTTTTTGGAGAAGTTGCTTTAATTGTGTTTGCTTTAACTAGATTGTATTAGTCCCAAATAGATATTTGGAACAACTACAGTGCATTGCCCTCATTGAATTCTTGTACTAAGCATATACCTGGATCAATCTGAAGTGCCTCCTTTGAGAGTTCATCTGCTTCCCTATTTAGTTCTCTAAAAATATGATAAAAAGTAAAAGCTTCACTTCTATCCACATATTATTTTATTTGAGAGAATATGGGTTGTAGAATTATGGTTTCCATCCTAAAAACACCAAGCATCTAGTTTATTACCACTTGTGAGTCTCTGTAAATTTGAATTTTATGTATTCCTTTTGATTCTGCCAACTGAACCAACAATTTGAGAGCCATAATTTTGGCATAATTATTAGAACCTTCTCCTAATCCAGCCTTGAATTTAAAATAATGAGAATAAAAAATATATAGTAATCCTCCTGCTCCACAAACTCCAGGGACTCCCTATTTGCCCCATCAAAAAAACCCTAGGCCCCTGATTTATCAATCTTTGGAGGGATGATTTGTCTGTTAATATTTGCTATTGCTGGAACCTTATAGTTTTTAAACTTCTAATGATTTGGGAGGAGACCTGCCAAGTAGGCTTCTCTTGATCCTGAAAAATTAATGCATTCCTAGATAACCATACTCCCTAAGACACAAATAATGGGAGAGCTATAAATCCTTTGTAACACCTATTTTCAAACCAAGATTTTAAGCACTCTCCTAAGGAATATTCTTGCCATCCTATAGGAAGCTTAAATTGAGCTAAGACCTCCCTCCAAACCTGTTTGGTAAATGAGCAAGAAACCAATAAATGATCAATTGTTTCATTATTTGACTTACAAAAATGACACCTTCCTGGACCATTCCAATTCTTCTTCTGTAAAACCTCCCATGTTAGAGCCTTATTTTTCATGGCAAGCCAAAGGAACAGTCTTGCCTTCAATGGGGCTTTCTGCTTCCAAAATGTCTTCCACCACCATGTTGGATTGTCATTGCTATATTCTAATAGAGTCTTATACCCTAACTTTGGAGTGTACTCCCCTGTAGCTACATTCTTTGTCCAGACCAATTGATCAGTTTCATATCATAGCTTGATATGTCCAGATTTAAGTCTCCCCATGTATTCTTCCCACTGGAGTGCCTCTTGACCTTGAAAACCTAACACTACTGCTTCCTTCCATCCTTGACTCCAATTTGTAGAAGATTTTGTATTAGTTGCATGGGCAAGATTTTCAATCCCTTGTGCTCTTAGAGTCTAAATTATATTGTCTGGCAGTCTGTGAATATCACCACAACCAATCCAAGGGTCTAATCCTAGTCTTATCCTTGAACCATCCCCTATTTTCCAAGCAAGCCAATCACCAACAATATAAAAGGCATGAATCATTGCCTTCCAACAGATTAAAACATTATGTGTTTTCTTAATTGGGGTCCTTATCCACTCCTCAACTGTGAGTGAATATATATATATATATATATATATATATATATATATATATATATATATATATATATATATATATATTCTTTATTTTTCATGCATAATCTTATTCTATAACATACAAAAATACAAAATACAAAATTATAAATGTATTAATTTTTTTTTGGATTTTGATAGTGTGAGAAATCCCTAGATCAATGCTTAGACCAATCTTTAGGGCTGAGCATTCTCATATTAACCATGACCTCTCATAAAACCTAGAGTTAAGATTATCAATAATGGATTAACACATCCCACACACATCATGGTTTAAACCTTGGACCTCCGGAAGAAGAGCCAAAGCTTGAACCGTTGCCATGACAGAATAATATATTAAAAACAATATTACTTTGATGTTTTCTACCATTCAAAATTAGAATATATATTTTTTTATTTGGTTAGTGTGGAAAAAAAATATTATAGTAAAATATAAGTTTTTATGAATAATTTTTTCAATGAGATTAAAATTTTTTTACAAATAAAATAACAATAAAAAAATTGGTTTGTTTAAGAATATAAATTAGTTTTAAAAAATCAAAGTAATCCTCAAATGTTAGTTTTAATTATTATACAACTTTTTATAAGTGGTGTTCAAATTGAAATTAGCAACTTGTGTTGATTTGACTATTTGAAAACTTTATCAAAGATACTATTTTATGATTAAACAATGGAGACAAGCATTTATAACTTTATATTGTATAGATGTCCTTAAATTTTATAAGAAAATCTAAACATACAATCCAATTGTCCATAGTTTTCGGTTAAAATTGACATAGAATAAATCTAAGTTTAAGTTGTAAGTTTATTGTAGTGGTAAGACGTTTGGTTTTTTAGAAGTTTAAGGTTCAAAACCCATTCAATATAAAGGGACCGATACCCCCTTATAAAAACTTGTGTAAATTGAGATCTAGGTCCAAATCTTGGGGGTAAGCCAATATCAAAGGTAGTAGTCTTATATAAATCCTTTTTAATGCGTGTCAAACCAACGATGATGATGGTATGAATCTCGAGCACCAATTTTTCATTGAGTGTTTGCCAGCTTAACATCACCTATTTTCCATTGAGTGTATGCCAGCTTAACATCGGTAGTTCCAATCCCAAACCCCTCCAGGTCTCCTTCATTGGAGTAAATGTTTATTGAGGTGGGTTTTCCATTGAGTGGTTGTCATATTGACATCAATGGTTCCAATTCCAAGCCCTTCTATTGAGTGGTTGCGAGCTTAACATCGACGATTCCAATCCCAAACCCCTCCAGGTTTCCCTCATTGGAGTAAATGTTTATCGAGGCGAGTTTTCCATTGAGTGGTTAACTTGACATCGATGGCCCCTCCATTGAGTGGTTGCCCTCATTGGAGTAAATGTTTATTATGGTAGGTTTTCCATTGAGTGTTTTCCAGCTTGACATCGATGGTTCCAATTCCAAGGCCCTCCATTGAGTGGTTGCAAGCTTGACATCGGAAGTTCCAATCTCAAACCCGTCCAAGTTTCTCTCATTGGAGTAAACGTTTATCGAGGCAGGTTTTCCATTGAGTGGTTGTCAACTTGACATCAATGGTTCCAATCCCAAGCCCCTCCATTGAGTGGTTGCTCTCATTTGAGTAAATGTTTATTGAGGTAGGTTTTCCATTGAGTGGTTGCCAGCTTGACATCGATGGTTCCAATTCCAAGCCCCTCCATTGAGTTACTGCGAGCTTGACATCGGCGATTCCAATCCCAAACCCCTCTAGGTTTCTCTCATTGGAGTAAATGTTTATCGAGGTGGGTTTTCCATTGAGTGGTTGTCAACTTGACATCGGTGGTTCCAATCCCAAGCCCCTCCAATTCTAAGCCCCTCCAGGTCCCCCTCATTAGAGTAAATGTTTATCAATGTGGGTTTTCCATTGAGTGGTTACCAGCTTGACATCACGGTTCAATTCCAAGCCCCTTCATTGAGTGGTTGCTAGCTTGACATCGCAGTTCCAATTCCAAACCCTTCTATTGAGTGGTTGCCAGCTTGACATTGGTAGTTCCAATCCCAAGCCCCTCAAGGTCCTCTTATTGGAGTAAATATTTATCAAGGCAAGACATGTGGTTATAGTAATAAGAGGTTTTTCATTGAGTAGTTGCTAACTTAACATTGGTTGTTTCAATCACAAGCCCCTCCAGATACCCCTTATTAGGGGTAGGTGGTTATAGTGATAGTAGATTTTTCAAATAAATGTTTATCAAGGAGCAGTAGGTGGTTTTAGTGATAGTGGATTTTCCATTAAAAAAACCGAGGTAGGATAAATGATTATAATGACAACTTTAAGATGGATACATTACCAATTCTCATGTATATTAAAAAAAACATGAATAGATAAACCTAAGTTTTTTCCAAAGGAACCTCAAACAATACGAAGAAAGATTGTTTACGTGTTTAACATTTGGATTTGAGCATCTAGATATACAAATAAATTTTGAAGTATTGAAAAAATATTGGATGCTATTCACGAGGATTCATCCATTTTTCTTTAGAAATTTTAAACAAACAATGCAATTGCCCATAACATTAATACTGCTTTCAAAAATTATTAAATTTTAAAGTCCCACTAGTAAAGTTTATAACATTATAAATTGCAAGGATGTTATGTTCTGTTTCTATTCAAATTTACTGAAAATAAGCCTGGTAAAGTTTATAACATTATTGCTTACAAGGATGTTATGTTCTGTTTCTATTCAAATTTCCTCAGAATAAACCTAAAGTTTTGCTAAAGGAACCCCTCAAATAATATGCAGAATATTTTCATCCACTTTCTCTTCGAATAGTGTTTGTAGAATTTTATTTGTTTATTTATTTATTTAATGAATCTATTTATATCTTTCTTATTAAATGAGGTGTATTAGTAGAAAATTCAAAATATATAAATATATTTATTTAAATATAGTAAAACATTTTGGATGCTTTTATTTGAGGAGAGAACTAGGATAGATTTATGAAACTCAGTTATTAGTAAAGTTCAGAATAAACTTCCAGCTTGGAAAGGTAGATGGTTATCATTCATAGGAAGAGTGCAGTTTATTAAGTCAATCTTACAAGTCATTCCAACATAATATATGTTTTTGTATTCTATACCAAAATCAGTTGAAAAAATTTAGTCTATATTATGCAATCCTTTTTATGGTCAGGTTTACATGATAAAAAGAAATTTATTTTTGTGAAATGGAGTGATGATAAAACTAGGGGAGGTTTTGGTTTAAGAGTTCTTACATATGCAAACTTAGCTCTTAGGGAAAATTTATCTGGAGATTGTACAAAGAGATTCAAAGACAATGGGCAAGAATTCTTGTAAGTATGTTGATCCCAATGACCCAAGTTTAATATTTGTTGCATTCTCTCTACCAAACGGTTTTGCTCTTTGGAGTGGTTTAAAAAAATCTATAGATCTTGAGATTTAAGGTTTAAGATGGGTGGTGGGAACTAGAGAAAAAGTTTCTATTTGGATGGATACTTGGTGTGATAAAAAACCACTCAATTTAGATCTAATTTTGAAACCTTGGATGAGATTGCTTCAAGACAAATATGGTGATAGGTTTTCAAACATTTTGTACAAGGATCGAGAAGGAAGATACAAATGGAAAGAAGATTTTTTTACAAGTATACAAGATATTGATGCTAGGAGGCAATTGAGTAGAAAGATAACAATTGTGATTATTCTAAGGGGAGTCAAGGATAAATTGATTTGGGAGTTGAATAGCTCAGGAGAATACACAACAAGAAGTGGATATAATGTTCAACACCAACAAAATAATAATGTCACTAGAGTATGGAGAGATATTTGGGATAGCCCAAAAATTCCTAAAGTCAAAATGTTTGTTTGGCTAGTAGGTCATAAAAGGATTTTATCCTAGGATAACCTTATGAAAAGGGGTTTAAATGGTCACTCTCAATGTATTTTCTGTAATAAGGAGGAGAGTATAGACCATCTCTTGGGACATTTCTCAATAGTCTAGAATCTATGGCAATGGATTCTTAATATGTTTGGTATATTTGGTAACTGCATGGTGATGAATAGCAGAATTGAAGATTGGTTAAAGCAATGGCGCATCACTAATAAAAGTGAGCTTTTACAAACAATATGGAATATATCAAATGATACAATACTTTAGACTATAAGGCTGGAAAGGAATAGAAAAATATTTAAAAGAAAGTAGTTTAGAGGTAATGAAAAAGAAAATATATTTAGCCATGGAGGAGTCTAAACCAATCCTATCAACTCACCCAGTCCCTAATTTAGAAGTAGAGAGCCTTGATAGATGGACTCAAGTCATTAAATGGAATTATGATGTTGGGTACAAAAGAAGCAAAAAGAAGGTAAAGAACATAAAGTGGAAACCACCAGATGTGGAGTGGATTAAATTGAATTTAGATGGAGCATCTAAAGGAAATGTAAGATCGGCATAGGAGAAATAATTAGAAAATAATAGAGGAGAGATTTTGTCTCATTATGCTTTCAATAGTGGATTTAAGACAAATAATGAAGTTGAAGCTTGGGCAACTTTAAAATGGAATAGAGTATGGATGGAAGGTGGTTCTCTCATAGTAATTAATGTAATTTTAAGAAAAGCAAAGGCTCCGTGGAACATACAAGAGATAATGTGGAAATTTAAGATCTTGCTAAAGAGTTTGAAAAAATCAATTTTACACATATATTAAGGGAAGGAAACAAATATGTAGATAAGCTATCCAATAGAGGGGTTTTGATTGAGGATCATGAAGTTAAATTCTCCTTTCCATGGTTAGAGGAAGTAGAAACTTTAGTTGAAGCTGACAAAAAGATGTTGATTGCCTTGATCAATTTATGATTAAGATTTAATTTAATGTTTTCCATTGGTATTATCTGCTTTATTTTGTAACAGTAATGTGCTTTCTTTTATATTTTATTATAATTGTTTTGGTTGCACTTGTGTTTCAGGATGAAAACTAGCAATCTAGATTTGGTAATGCGGACTATGATAGTGCAATGTTTTGGAAATATTACTCTACTAAGATGCAAGACAAAGGTAGTAGAGATGAATTTTTAGCATTGTCAAGGCTGCTATAGGAAAATGTGTAGAAATTTGCTAAATTCTAGATTAATTGTATTCATACAAAAATTTGAAAAGATCCAGAAAATGAAAATCAAGAATTCAGACATTTTATGTAAAATGATGTAGGTTTCTAGCTATAGCATCTCAATTGAGATGAGAAGTGTATCTATTTGTAAACTCTCAAGATCTAAAGAAAAGAGATGTAATTTTTCAAGGGTGGGGGACCCGAGTACAACCCCTTATTATCCAAAATAAAAGAAAAAATATGGTAAACCATAAGAAACCAAATTAAGTTACATATTTCTTGAAAAATCATATAAGAGAATAAATATCTAAAAAGCTATATGTGTTGTGTTTATATGACTTTGAGCCATAGAAAAGTTTCATGCAATAAACCCATATACCATGAAAAAGTAACATGAAGAGTGGATGTGCTCCAAACTCAACAAGAACTATATATATTTTTAAAATTTATAATATTTTAAAGTTATTGTAGTAAAAACTCTATCAATGCAATTGTGTTTACTTACCTTCAATGATCTTGAAACTTTAATTTTGTAAAAGGCTGAGTAATTAGCATGTAGAATAAAGAAAATAAGAAATATTAGTTTAAAATAATAGAATTTTGTATTAAATAAACTATCATGATTTAATCATGATATATTTATTTTTGAGATCTTGTATTTGGATTATAAGCATTTTCTTTGGACTTTCTTGTAGTCAACTTGTGCATTCTATCTTATTTTTAATGAGATCTTGTGGCCTACTCAGATCTTTGGTTACTGTGGATCCATTTTCTAGGCCTTTTTTTGTTGCTTGCAAGATAAGGTTTCCCTAGGCAGGAAACCTCTTTTCAAAGTTTCAAACTGTTAGTGTTGTTTCCTAGATTCAGTCTGTTGGTGAAGGTTCCCCTAGATGAGAAAACCTTTTTTAAATCTTTTTGAGTTATAGTTTTTTTTTTGGATCTACCTTATGGTAGTGGTTTCCTTAGGCAAGCTTTCCTTGGTGGAGTTTCTCCTCTCGATGGGGAATCTTGTTTCAAATTTGAGTGGAAAGTGTGTTTTAGACTATTTAAAATTGTGTTCCAATTTCAAGCAGGAAGCTCTTGTGTTTCAAATTTGAATGATTTTGTATTTGGTCCTTCGAAGATCATCTCCCTACGGACATCATACCCCTATTTTAGTTGTTTCTTGGTGGAGTTGCTCCTCTTATCGGAGAATTCTATTTTAATTTTGAGCGAGAAGTATGTTTCAAATTGTGTTCCAATTTTGAGCGGGAAGCTCCCATGTTTCAAACTTGAACAATTTTGTAGTTGGTCCTTCAGAGATCGTCTCCCTGTAGAGATCATATCTCTATTGTAGTTGTTCCTTTTTTATCTCCAGGTGTTCATATTTAGGAGATGGTCTCTTTTGTGATGTTCTTTTATAAAAGGCTCCACGATTCTTTTAAAACCCATTTTCAACCAATAAAAAAAGATATAATTTCAATTACTTTTATTTATATTTTTTACTTTTAATTTTGTTTTTATATTTAAATTAATAATGTATATTTTTTCCTCTTAAAAAATTTGTAATTTGCATTTCTAAGTTTAAATTTTTTATAATGCTATGGGTATGAAGTACCCTCAATTATTTAAATTACATACTATTTAGGAGTTGTTCTAAATTGAACTAAGAGGAGTATTAGTCTATTTGTTGTAATATGTTACAATCAACTCATAGCCCAGAAACAAAATCCTAATAATAGTACTGACATGTAGAAAGTAGGAATAACATTATAATCAATCATAGTTCTCAAATGACTCTCACCTGAGTACTAAAATTGAGGAGGGCTCAAGTTTTAATTTTGAAAACAAATGCTATTCTAAAGCCTATCTTTCAAAAAAATAAAGCAAGGGTCTCTTTCAAAACCTTTTTTAATCTTTTTTCTTGTTGATAATAACAATATATGATATGATCCTTAATAAGAGGAGGACTATGAGGAAATCCTAAGTCCTGTAAGCATTTTTCCTTTGCTAAGTATTTTTTGGAAGGTTCAAACCATATTTTGAAAGACCATCTACTTCTACATTTAGTTTCCTATAGATGTGCTTGTATAAAATTTCTATTATAGAAGATTCTAATAATTTTACTTACTCATAGAAAGGACTAAGGAGCAAGTTTTTTATATCAACATGATCTGCAACCCAAATTATTACTAATTTTGAATCTCCATAAATATGTAAAGTTGTAATTCCTTGCTCCACTGCTATTCTCATCAAGTAGACCAATGCTTTCCATTCTGTCATATTTTTTTTTTCTTCACCTAAAGCTACCTTGAAAGTGATATGGTTTTTATTTAAATATAGTGTTCCCCCCATCCCAAACCTACCTAGAATGTCTTGACAAGCTCCATCAAAGAAGGCCCATGGCTTCATAGTATCCACTATAGTGTTCCTATATGTCTACTCAGTTTTGGTTTTGGGAAGATTTTTAGACTTTCAAAAATAGATTTAATCTACATTTGTACCTGAATCATTAGAATTTCCTTACCTTAAAACAACTTGGTATTTCTATCCAACCATAAGCTCCATCCCACTATCAAAGGGACACATCTATACTCCTTTAATCCTCTTTCTTTGAATCATTGTTGCATGTTATCTAAAATATTCCTAGCATGCCACTATCCTTTCCCTTGAGTCATAGGAAAAATTGAATTACACACTTCTCTTGTGAAAGGACAATGAACCAAAAAATGATCTATTATTTCTTCTTCCTTTCTACACATGACACACTCACTTGGTCCTTGTCAAGAGCTCCTTTGAATAAAATCCCATGTTAGTGCTTTTTTAGCTATAGCTAACCTAGTAAAGATTCTAGTTTTTAGAGGAGTTTTTACCTTCCATATTCTACTCCGCCACCAAAGTTTTTCCTCATTGTTATTATCAAATATTTCCTTATACCCTTCTCTAACTGTGTACTACCCACTTTTTGGATTATTGGATGATATTAGATAGTCGTTTTGCTGACTTAGTCTTATATTTTCTCTTTCTAGTTCCTTTGTATAGTAATGCCATATATGTGCATCATTTCCTCTCAGTGTTAGTTCTTCTGCTCTAAACCCTCTTTGTTTTCATAAATTAGTACTCTTTGTTGATATCAACTATACCAATACTATATTTAAAGCTATGGGTGGCTTTTACTAGGGCCACTCTTATTAAAATAATAAAACATTACATTGTTCTCATTAGATTGTTATTAGGTTAATTAAATCATATCCTATTTGCTTTTTTATCAAAGATATTCTTTATTTGTCTTTCTATCAAAGATATTTTTCATCTTTCTCAAATTATTATGTTTCTACTATCAACTTATTGGTATCATTATTTTTAGTAATAGATAAAATCTCACTCATCTAATTGCCTTCTAAAATTTATTTTTTTCTAAAATGAAAACAAATGCTGCAAATGGCCAAAATATTTGTGATCAGGTTTCTACTTCTATAAGTATATTGTCTATAACAAGTTATCAATTATCTAATACCTTTTTATTTGGGTCTTATACATGCCCCTAATATTTCAAGATATCATTTTTATTATCATTTTTTATTTTTTATTTTGAGCCCACTTCTTGTTTACACTTAAGATATTTACTTTTGTTTTCTTATATCAATATCCCTTTGAGTTTCTTTTTCTCTTTATTTTTGCTTCTTGGTTCTTCCACTTTTTTTTCATTCCCACCAACACTTTCATCTTCACCAATATCTTTCATTTTTTCACACTACTCAAATTGAGACTTATCATCTATAGGTTTGTCTTGCTTTGAAGGGTTCAAAATTCAAGGAATAACTTCAAAAGATCTTTCTTCTTTATGTTGCCTTGGAAAACTTAAAGTGCAAGGATGATTATCCATAGCAATTACCTTCTTAATTGACCTTAAAGACCTAAATTCCAATGGATTTCCTTCATCATTATTTCCTTATTATGATTCTCTTAAAACCTAATGTGTAAGGGATAACCTCTATACTACTTTCATTTCTATGGCTAGGAGAGGATTCTATACTACTTGATGAAAATGAAGAAAATTTACCTAGAATGAACTTGACTTTTTTTTATTAACTTTACCTTAAAATTTTCCTTCACATATTTCTATGCACCTTTAATTTATTTTGAATTTGAACTTGCACAATGTACTTTCTCATCCATTGTATCCTTTATTTATTATTTCTTTCCCTCTCCATTTGGATTAGAATATCTTTGATCTAATCTAGCTTCTATTATAGTATGATTTCCTTGCTTCATCTTGAAGTTTGTCTTATGACCATTTAAAAAAAAAAAAAAATTCATCGTTTTGACTTTATAATCTCTTCCTCTTGTCTAGTATCATAACAATGATGACATCAAAATGTAATATTTTCATAATCCTCTTGTTAATCCCATTCTCTTGGTTTGGATTTAATCTTAATGGATTTTTGCAAAGGATTTGAAATATTTATAGCAACACATATATGAGTATATTTATCATGCTTTCTCTTCGTAGTAGTTTGTCCCTCGATGAATTCCCCTAGGGTAATTCCAATATTCTTCAAAATATCCTTATTGATAAGCTGGTATGGAAGTTCAAAAATTATAACCCACAATACAAGTTTTTTAATAGTTTCTATCTTGACAAAATATTTCTCACTTTATGGTCTTAAATAAAGAGCATCTCTCCCCTTATACCTTGGTTCACCACCCATTATTTTATCTCTGATTTTCAAAGTAGAAAAGATGAGAAAAAAACCTTTAGAAAGAAAAGTCATAGTAATCCCCACTTTCACTTGATCCAATTTTTAATATCTAAAAACCTTGGCCAATATCCATGGAATTTACATATGAAACCTAAGAACCATTATATCATTCTTGATCACCTTATCCTTAATACTCACTTTTGGTGTAACATTTGTTTCCTAGATCGAACTTGTCATATATTTTTTCTTTCTCTTATCCCTATTTTGGGAAACCATACTTCGAGGTAGTGAATCCTGAATTCCCATTAGGGATTTCAAATATGACTTTTATTCCATACTACCTAGTGGGGCTTGCTCTTGGCTTGTACTTGCTCTTGGCTTGCACTCACTATAATTGATTGTAATATTTAAATTCACAATATTTACCTTCTAAGGATTGATCTATAAACCATGTTCATCATAACAAAATACTAAGTACAACTATTTTTTAAAAACATATAAACAAATGAGAGAAAAATAATGTGATTAGCAAATAGTACTATGATGATAAAGACCTCAAAAATAAAGGTAAGTATGATGAAATCATATCAATTACATTATATATATATATATATATATATATTCATTCTTTTAATTTTAGAGTTTTTCTATCATATTTATAAATTTATCTTCTTGGATTGACCTACAAACCACATTCATCATAGAAAATACAACTAGCTATTTGAATCCTTTAAATAGAGAGAGGAAAACAATTTGATTAGCAAACAATACTGACACTAAAGACCTCAATAAACATTCAAATTGTTCCACTAGAGTGGTAAAAAAATTAAGTCTAAATCATTAATATAAATATTTAAAGTATAAATTAAGGGCACCTAATCATGAAGGTTTGGGTAATTTAAATAGGAAATTTAAGTTTCAAAATCCGAAAGGATAGAGCTTATGCATCAAGATATTTGACATAGACATAATGGAGGCATGGTCATGTAATTTCAATAGACATAATTTAGATAAATATACCTATTGGATTAAAGTCTAACTAGAAAAAATGTTTGGCTCATAAAAATGCATTAGGGTTTACTTCCCAAGATGCAATAATAATACAAATTGTTTAAATACTACTTTTTGGTATAATAAAATGCCATGGAAATGAAATCATGATGTATTACAAACATCATAAATTTAAATACCATAAAGTGTCCATGCAACTTCAACACATATAACATGGATAAATTTACCCATTGAGTTAAAATTTAATTAGTTAGAATGTTTGCTTCATAGAAATTCCACTAGGATTCAATCCCCATAGATGTGATGATATGGATTGTTGTAATCCTATTATATAATTTAATGAAATATTATGGTAATGTAACCGTGGTATAATAGGAATGGGATAATGTTATTAAATATATTATCCATTTTCACAGAATTCACTAATAGTCTTATATAAAGATAGTCTTTTGATATAACATGAAGACAAAGGATACTACCATGTGTAAATTACTAAATCTTTTCAATATTTCAAGCATAGTGTATCATCATTCAACATAAATATGTGATTTGTGTAATGGTCTCTTCAAGATCACGTATGATTTTTAACTTAGATATGTTTTTATTTTTGGTTATTCATACATTTAAAACCAATCATCTAAAATCATGGCAAAAAACTTTGTGATGGTATCTTCAAAATCTTACATGATTATTTTAATTATATGGGATTGAAATGGGTCCTATTCATACTACATCATAACCATGTTACCACGACATTTCAACAAACCTGACAAGATTTGAAGT
Source organism: Wollemia nobilis (assembly GCA_028583015.1). Taxonomy (NCBI): domain Eukaryota; kingdom Viridiplantae; phylum Streptophyta; class Pinopsida; order Araucariales; family Araucariaceae; genus Wollemia; species Wollemia nobilis. Next base: position 1,232,905 of record JAQPPZ010001668.1, on the reverse strand, counting down.
TTTTACCTTGGTCTCAAACCATTTAAACATGGTGTCAAAAGCTTTATGAAGGTTCAAAAATTCATGATTATGTTAGGTTTTTTATCCACTTTAATACAATCATCTAAAATTCATGAAAAACACTTTGGAAAGGATTGATTAATCATAACTGCATGCTAATTATTTGATTTATGTTAGTTTTCAAATATAAAGATGGTAATAATAGTTTTTAAAATTAAAATTAATGTTAGCATTAAAAATAAAGAGTATTTTCAAGCAATATTGAGGAATATACGACCTTGTGAAGTTAACCATTCGGAACAAGGGAAGTAATGTATTTTCAAGTTGAAAAAAACAAAATTGTAAATATTTGTCATCTAGGGTTCAAATTATGGGAAGAGCAATGAGGGGCTAGGACTTTAGTGAGGCAAGACATTCTATCTGGACAAAGAATTTTTCAGCTAATTTTTTTTCCCTTTCTTTATCTTAGAAAATTGTGCATGAAATTTTTATAAAGTTTTTATCAAATATTTTATTTGTTATAGGATATTCAAATAAATTTCAATAGATTTTAAGTTTTAGTTTCTTTTTCGTGGATCGATTTATAGTTAAATTCTTAGAATCATCTCTAGTGATAGAGGTTAGTGAGCACACCTCAGAGAGATCCTTGTTGCTCCAAGATAGGGCAGTTTTTGGTAAATTTAATGGGTATTAACCAGGGGCTTTAGCCTTGATAAAATGGATTGATAGGAGTTGGAAGTCTCTAGGAGTGATTCTATTATTTATTCCCAAAGGTTTATTCCTATCCATTTTTTGTTTGAGGGAAGAAAGAGAAAAAATCTTAAAAGGGGGTCAATTGTTTATGGTTAGAACATGACTTTTCCTTATCCGTTGGTATGAAGACTTTTCATTTGAAAAATATAAATCTATCCCTAGTACCAGTCTAGGTTAGGATGTTTGGGTTACCTATTGAATTTTATGAAATAGTTACCTTCAAGGTAATAGGTAAAACTCTAGGAAACTCCTTGAGATTTTAGATACGACGGAAGATGATTTCTTGGCTATTTATGCTCAAATATTGGTCATGATTGATATACATAAAGCTTTACCATAATAAATCATTCTTAAGTATGGGGATAATATGTGGACTCAAACTATAGATTATGAAAATATATCTTTTAGATGTAGAATATGTCATGAGTTGGGGCATATTGAGATATCATGCCTTGAGAAGAGCCCAGCAGAATCATATATAGAAAACCACAAGAGAAACTTACAAATGGTTATGGATGAAGATGGTTTTCAACTTCCAAAAAATAGATCTAGAAAAATAAAAAAAAATAAACAACGGAGACCAATAAGAAAGGATATTGTAAAGAATACTAACTCTTTTGAGGCTTTAGCCTATGAATAAAAAGTAGATCAAAATTTAGAGGACATAGTACAATAATTTCAACCTATTAATAAGGAATCGTCTATTCAGTATGATCCTGATTTAAGAATATTCTTAATGAACCCAAGGAATGTGTCTCATCATATTTTGAAGACTCACTTGAAGTACCATGCACCATTTAGGAGAATAAAATTAGTAAATAAAATTTAATTTTGGAAGTTAATACCTCTACCATTAATAAGAAAATACCAAAAAATGATTAGGATAGGTCAAAAGTTTCTGTAATAGAGCTAGGAGAGGATAAATATGATGAAAAAAAATTGTGAAAGAATATTGACGAATAGAATAATAAGACCTACTCCTAATATAGGTAAGGTAAAAAGAGGAAAACCCTCAAATTATCAAGCAAGATCCAAAGAAGCAAGAGCAAACATAGATAAAGGAACACAAACTAAGTTGGTTGAACTTCTCTTTACCAAAAAACAAAATGATATTTGTAATACGTTGGCTGGGTCAAAAGCCCCTAATGAGACATGATTATCATCTCATGGAATATAAATGATGCTAATACCTCAAAGTAGAGATGTATTAGGGAATTATATAAAAGTAATAAGCTTGATATTCTTTGTATCCAAAAAACTAAAATGACAAAATAAGTTTCAAAAAATATGAAAGCAGTATGGGCAAGACGTGAATGGGATGCTATGGATTATGAAGGAGAGATAGGGAGATTTATAACTTGTTGGAATCCTTCTAAAACCTCTTGTGTAACCATTCATAAAACTAGGCATTGGATAGTCTCTTTAGTCACTTGCTACTTTATAGATATTTGTTTCATCCTTATCAATGCCTATGGACCTACAACTCAGTAAAGTAGATTAAAAGTTTAGAGTGAGATTAAAGCCTTTATGGGAACAATAAACCCGATTCATGATCATTGGGTATTTTAACTCCATAACCAAGCTAGGTGAAATTTTTTGGGGAATTAGGAAATTGACCCAAAGTAAGAAAAAAATTTCAGCTTTTTTAAAACAACAATCTGTGAGAGGTTGAGTTTGAATAAGACAACTATACTTGGACCAACAATAGGAGAGGCTAAAACCTTATAGCAAAAAAATTATACAAATGGATTCTCTCAAATCATTGTCTAGATGAAGGAACTTGTGCTAAAATTAATACCCTAACAAGGATTGGTTCATATCACTGGCCGATAAGATTTAAAATGGTGGTAAGTGAATTTAGAAAAATTTATATTTTAAATATGAGTAGATGTGGGAAGACCATCCTCAATTTGTTGATATGATAGCTCAAATGTGGAATTCTTTAGGTAATGGTGGGTTGTATGCTCTTCCAAATCAAATTAAATCTATGACATCTAGATTAAAAGAATGGAACAAGAACACTTTTGGAAACATTTTTGAGAAGAAAGAAGAACTAAAATATAAACTTTCAAAATTTCAAAAAGGTCATCTTAATAACCTAAGATCAAAGAAAAGGTAGTTGCTTAGTGAATATCATAATATTTTGAGTAAGGAAGATAAATTATAGAGATTAAAATCAAGACAGACTTGGTTGAAATATGGAGATAAAATACAAAGTTTTTTTATAGGATGGCTATAATATAGAGATCAACTTCTAGAATTAGTAGAATTAAATCAATATAAGGAGGTTGGATTGAAGATCAGAGTGAAATTAGAAAAGATGTAAAGTCTTTTTATTAGAATATTCTAGGTTCAAAGGAGATTGAAGTTCTTAATGATAAAATTCTTCAAGATGTTCCTTCAGTTATCATGAATGAAGACAATAGGAAAATTATGGAGTCTATTACTCTAGAAGAAGTTCTTTTAGCTCTTTTATCTTTTAATAAGGATAAACCCCCAAGTACATATGGGTTCTCTGCAACTTTTTACCAACATAATTGCGATATAGTGAAGGATTCTTTGTTGGTGGCAGTGGATTAGTCTAGGGTAAAACAATACATTCCTTATAAAATAAAGCAACACATCCTACCCTAATTCCAAAAAATAAGGATGTTGAATTATTTGATTCTTTTAGACCCATAAGTCTATGTAATATGGCATATAAGATTATCTCCAAAGTTATGGCAAATAGATTAAGGTCATTGTTAGACAAAATAAATTCAAAAGAGCAAAGAGGATTTATGAAAGAGAGATAAATTTTGGATGAGATCATAGTAGCTCATGAAGTTATACATTCAACAACTTCAAGAAAAAAGAAAGCAATGATATTAAAACTTGATATGAGTAAAGCCTATGATAGGATTAAATGAGATTTTATTTTTGTAATTTTAGAAAAGTTTGGTTTCGAAAATAAATGGGTTAGATGGATTAAAGTTTGTGTCTCTACAATTTCTTATTCAGTGTTGGTCAATGTGTTAGTAACATAATATTTTAAAGCCAAGAGAGCCCTTAGAAAAGGAGATCCTCTATCTCCTTATTTGTTCATTATTATGGTAGAGGTTTTGAGTAGGAACTTAAATAAGGCTTACAAATATGGGCTTATAAGTGGACTTAAGGTTAGTAATAACATCAATAACATCACCCATCAACAATTTGTAGATGATACAACTCTTTTTGGAAGGGCAAGGATAAATGAGGCTAGAGCTTTGAATAACTTTTTAAAAGAGTATGAAAGAGCTTCAGGGCAAAAATTAATAGGACTAAATTCAAAATTTACTTTCTTAACACTCCTACTAATATCAAAGCAATAATTTATAGGTTGCTTCAAATGGAGGAGGCAAATTTACCAACAACTTATCTAGGGATGCCTTTATTTGAGAAGAGAATGAGGATAGATTTATGAAATCTAGTTATTAGTAAAGTTTAGAATAAACTTCCATCTTGGAAAGGTAGATGGTTATCATTAGCAAGAAGAGTGCAGTTAATTAATTCAATCTTACAAGCCATTCCAACATATTATATGTCATTGTATTCTATGCCAAAATTAGTTGAAAAAAGTTTAATCTATATTATGTGATCCTTTTTATGGTGAGGTGTACATGATAAAAAGAAATTTCATGTTATGAAATGGAGCAAGTTGTGTGGTGATAAAACTAGGGGATTTCTTGGTTTAAGAGTTCTTGTAGATGCAAACTTAGCACTTAGGGGAAAAGTAATCTAGAGATTGTACAAAGAGAGTCAAAGACAATGAGCAAGAATTGTTCTAAGTATGTTGATCCTAATGACCCAAGTTTAATATTTATTGTATTTTCTCTACCAAATGGTTATGCTCTTTGTATTGGTTTAAAAAAATCTATTGATCTTATGATTAAAGGTTTAAGATGGATGGTGGGCACTGGAGAAAAAAATTCTATCAGGATGGATACTTGATGTGATAAAAAACCACTCAATTTAGATCCAGTTTTGAAACCTTGGATGGAATTACTTCAAGACAAATATGGTGATAGGGTTTCAAACATTTTGTACAAGGATCGGAAGGAAGATACAATTGGAAAGAATTTTTTTACAAGTATACAAGACATTGATCCTAGGAGGCAATTGAGCAGAAAGATAACAACTGTGATTATTCCGAGTGGAACCAAGGATAAATTGATTTGGAAGTTGAATAGCTCGGAAGAATATACAACAAGAAGTGGATATATTGTACAACACCAACAAAATAATAATATCACTAGAATATGGAGAGATATTTAGGATAGCCGAAGCATTCCTCAAGTTAAATTATTTGTTTGTATAGTAGGTCATAGAAGTATTTTATCCTAGGATAACCTTATAAAAAGGGGTTTTCATGGCCCCTCTCAATGTATTTTTTGTAAAAATGAGGAGACTATAGATCATCTCTTAGGACATTGTTCAATAGTCTGGAATATGTCAATGGATTCTTAATATATTTGGCAAATGCATGGTGATGAATAGTAGAATTGAAGATTGGTTAAAGAAATGGTAGAGCACTTATAAAAGTGAGGCTTTACAAACAATATGGGATGTATCAAAAGATACAATACTTTGGACTATATGGCTAGAAAGGAATAGAAGAATATTTAAAGGAAAGGAAAGTGATTTAGAGGTAATGAAAAATAAGATATGTCTAGCCATAGAGGAGTCTAAATCAACCCTATCAACTCACCCAAACCCTAATATAGAAGCAGAGAGCCTTGACAGATGGATTCAAGTCATTAAATGGAATTATGATGTTGGGTATAAAAGAAGCAAAAAGAAGGTAAAGAATATGAAGTGGAAACCACTAGATGTGGAGTGAGTTAAATTGAATTTTGATGGAGCATCTAAAGGAAATCCAGGACCAGTAGGAGAAGGAATAATTAGAAATAATAGAAATATTTTGTCTCATTATACTTTCAATAGTGGATTTAAGACTAATAATGAAGCTGAATCTTGTGCAACTTTAGAAGGGTTAAAAATATGTAAACAAATAAAGTGGAATAGAGTATGGATGGAAGGTGATTCTCATAGTAATAAATGCAATTTTGAGGAAAGCAAAGGCTCCATGGAACATACAAGAGATAACTGTGGAAATTCAAGATCTTGCTAAAGAGTTCCAAGAAATCTAGTTTACACATATATTAAGAAAAGGAAACAAATGTGCAGATAAGCTAACCAATAGAGGGGTTTTGATTGAAGATCGTGAAGTTAAATTCTCCTTTCAATGGATAGAGGAAGTAGTAAGTTTAATTGAAGCTAATAAAAAAATGTTGATTGCTTGATTCAATTAATTATTTAGATTTACTTTAATGTTTTCCATTGGTAATATCAACTTTATTTTGTAACAATAATGTGTTTTGATTTAGACTATTTATTATAATTTTGTGGTTGCACTTGTGTTTTAGGAAGGAAACTAGCAATTCAAATTTGGTAAAGTGGAATATGATAGTGTGATATTTTGGAAATATTACTCTACTAAGATACAAAGCATAGATAGTAGAGGTGAAGTTTTAGCATTGTGAAGGTTGCTATAGGAAAATGTCAAGAAAGATGCTAAAACTTAGAATAATTGTATTCATAAAGAAAATTAAAAATATCCAGAAAACAAAAATCAATAATTTAAACATTTTATGTAAAATGATATAGGTTTCTAGCTATAGCATCTCAATTGATATAAGAAGTATATTTATTTATAAACTCTCATACTCTAAAGAAGAGAGTTGTAATTTATCAAGGGTGGGGGACCCGAGTATAATCTCTTATTATCCAAGGAAAAAAATAATGAGTATTTTAACACAACAAGAAACAAAATTTAATTTAACAAATATTTCAATATATTTAAATGCTTTATAAACATATCTTATCTTCTAGTCATTAATAATAATAATTATTATATAAATGTGGACTAGAGAATGATATAAAAATGATATAAATGAGGACTATAGAATGGTATAAATGTGTGATATTTAGAGATTGTATAAGCCATATCCATAATATAAAAGAAAGATAACAACTAAACTTACAAAAATACAATATAATAAATGTATTAATTTTTTTTTTTGGATTTGGATAGTGTGAAAAACCCCTAGACCAATGCTTAGGGCTGAGCATTCTCATCCCAACTATGACCTCTCCTAAAACTGAGAGCTAAGCTTATCAATAGGGGATTAACACATCCCACACACATTGTGGTTTAAACCTTGGACATTTAAGAAGAGCCAAAGCTTGAACTGTTGCACTACCCCAATACAATATAGTAAAACCAATATTACTTTAATGTTTCCCACCATTTAAGATTAGAATAATTTTTTTTTTAATTTGGTTAGTGTGAGAAAAAAATGTTATGGTAAAATATAAGTTTTTATAACTAGTTTTTTCAATGAAATTAAAAGCTTTTTATAAATAAATTAACAATAAAAAAATTGATCTTTCTTAAAAATATAAATTAGTTTTAAAATATCAAAGTAATCCTCAAATATTAATTTTAATTATTAATTTTTTTTACAAGTGATGTTCAAATTAAAATTAGCAACTTGTGTTGATTTGACTATAAGAAAACTTTATCAAAGATACCATTTAGTTTTAAAATATCAAAGTAATCCTCAAATATTAATTTTAATTATTAATTTTTTTTATAAGTAATGTTCAAATTGAAATTAGCAACTTGTGTTGATTTGACTATAAGAAAACTTTATCAAAGATAAAGTTTTATGATTAAACAATGGAGACAACCATTTATAACTTCATTTTGTATAGATGTCCTTAAATTTTATACAAAAATATAAACATACAATGCGATTGTGCATCGAAAAAAATATTAAGTTATTAAGTCCAACTCTTACTAATTAGGAATGTTAAGTTTTATTTCGCTAAATAAATTTAGGTTAAGTTGCAAGTTTATTGTAATGGTAAGAGGTTTGGTTTTTTTTAGAGGTTCAAGGTTTAAACCCTATTCACTATAAGGAGACTGAGACCCTTCATAAAAATGTGTGTAAATTGAGACCTAGGTTCAAACCTTAGGAGTAAGCCAATAGCAAATGAAGTAGTATGATCTAAATCTTTTTTAGTGTGCATCAAACCATATTAGTCCATATTAGTCAAACCATATTTTGAGTGCGCATCAATGGAAAAAAATATTTCCATTGAGTGTAGATGTTTGTTAAGGTGGGTTTTCCATTGAGTGGTTGCCAGCTTGACATCGATGGTTCCAATTCCAAGCCCCTCTATTGAATGATTGCGAGCTTGACATTGGTAGTTCCAATCCCAAGCCTCTTCAGGCTCCCCTCATTAGAGTAAATGTCTATCGAGGCGAGTTTTTATTGAGTGGTTGTCAGCTTGACATCGATGGTTCCAATCCCAAACCCCTCCACATTGAGTGGTTGTCAGCTTGACATCGGCTGTTCCAATCCTAAGCCCCTCCAGGTCCTCCTAATTAGAGTAAATGTTTATCGAGGTGAGTTTTCCATTGAGTGGTTGCCAGCTTGACATCGCGGTTCAAATTTCAAGCCCCTCCATTGAGTGGTTTCCATCTTGACATTGACAACTCCAATCCCAAACCCCTCCATTGAATGGTTGCCAACTTGACATTGGTAGTTCCAATCCCAAACCCCTCCAGGTCCTCTTATTGAGTAAATGTTTATTGTTTATCGAGGCAAGACAAGTGATTATAATGATAGCAGGTTTTCCATTGAGTGGTTGCTAGGTTGACATTGGTTGTTCCAATCCCAAGCCCCTCCAAGTACCTCTCATTGGAATAAATGTTTATCGAGAAGGGGTAGGTGATTATAGTGATAATGAATTTTCAATTAAAAAAACTAAGGTGGGATAAGTGATTATAGTAATAACTTTAAGATAGAGATATTACCAATTCTCATGTATATAAAAAACATATGAATAAATAAACCTAAGTTTTTGCCAAAGGAATCTCAAACAGTATGAAGAAAGATTGACTACGTGTTTAAAATGTGGATTTGAGCATGTAGATATACGGAAAAATTTTGAAGCGTCCAAAAATATTGGATGCTAATCATAAGGATTCATCCATTTTTCTTTAGATATTTTAAACAAACAATGCAATTGTCCATAACCTTAATAGTGGTTTCAAGAATAATTAAATTTTAAAGTCCCAGCAGTAAAGTTTATAAAATTATTAATTGCAAGGATGTTATGTTCTGTTTCTATTTACTGAAAATAAACCTGGTAAAGTTTATAACATTATTGCTTACAAGGATGTTATGTTTTGTTTCTATTCAAATTTACTGAGAATAAACCTAAAGTTTTGCTAAAGGAACCCGTCAAATAATATGGAGAATGTTTTCATCCATTTTTTCTTCGAATAGTGTTTGTAAATTTTTATTTATTTATTTATTTAATGAATTTATTCATATCTTTCTTATTAAATGAGGTGTTTTAGTAGAAAAATTAAAATATATAAATATATTTATTTAAATATGGTAAACCATCTTAGATGCTTTTATTTGAAGGGAGAATGAGGATAGATCTATGGAACCCAATTATTAGTAAATTTCAGAATAAACTTCCAGCTTGGAAAGGTAGATGGTTATCATTACCAGGAAGAGTACAGTTAATTAAGTCAAAAAAAAATTAGAGTTAAATTTTTTTTGAAAGCATCACTGGCAGCTTCTGAAAATAAACCAAACCATAGCGAGACGAATTTCATATCAAGTAACAAGAAAATTTCATTATAGAAAATGAAAGATTACAAGTTTCTCATTCGTGAAAAAAGTTTAATCTATATTATGCGATCTTTTTTATGGTCAGGTTTACATGATAAAAAAAAAAATTTCTTTTGGTGAAATAGAGCAAGTTGTGTGATGATAAAACTAGAGGAGGTCTTGGTTTAAGAGTTCTTACAGATGCAAACTTAGCTATTAGGGGAAAAGTTATCTCGAGATTGTACAAAGAGAATCAAAGACAATGGCAAAAATTCTTCTAAGTATGTTGATCCCAATGACCCAAGTTTAATATTTACTGCATTCTCTCTGCCAAATGGTCATGCTCTTTGGAGTGGTTTAAAAAAATCTATAGATCTTATGATTAAAGGTTTAAGATGGGTGGTAGGAACTAGAGACAAATTTCTATTTGGATGGATACTTGGTGTGGTAAAAAAACCATTCAATTTAGATCCAATTTTGAAACCTTGGATGATTGCTTCAAGATAAATATGGTGATAATGTTTCAAACATTTTGTACAAGGATCTAGAAGGAAGATACAAATGGAAAGAAGATTTTTTTACAAGTATACAAAACATTGATGCTAGGAGCCAAGGATAAATTGATTTAGGAGTTGAATAACTCAGGAGAATACACAATAAGAAGTGGATATAATGTTCAACACCAACAAAATAATAATGTCACTAGAATATGGAGAGATATTTGAGATAGCCCAAGCATTCCTAAAGTTAAAAAGTTTTTTTGGCTAGTAGGTCATCAGGGTTATGCATAAGGGGTTGGACTCAAAATGTACTTGTAAAATAATGGTGAATCCTAATTGAAATCAAGGCGAATCCTAAGCAAATCAAATCAATCATCTTCACACCAAAATTTGGGGCATTTGAAGTCCTAAAAAGTAAGGTCATATTTAGAGTAAAATTTGACCTATTAAATCACCTTATAACTTCATAAAAGTACCACCATTAGATCAGGCTCAAAAAGAGCTTTCCAACAAGTACAAATATGTCTATGTTTAAATATATATTGTAGCGAAATGACCATAAGGAAAAATTGGTCTTGAAAATTTTAGGCGAATGGGCCAATGTCGAGGGTCCTCATATTCGCCAGTTTTCAATTTTGAAAATCCTAATATTCACACAAATTGTGAATATTCACCATTGTGCATAACCCTGTAGGTCATAGAAGAATTTTATCCTGGGATAACCTTATGAAAGGGGGTTTTCATTGCCCCTCTCAATGTGTTTTTTGTAATAAGGAAGAGGAGAGTATAGACCATATCTTGGGACATGTCTCAATAGTATAGAATCTATGGCAATGGATTCTTAATATGTTTGGTAACTGCATGGTGATGAATAGCATAATTGAAGATTGGTTAAAGTAGTGGTAGAGCACTTATAAAAGTGAGCTTTTACAAACAATATGGGATATATCAAAAGATACAATACGACTATATGGCTAGAAAGGAATAGAATAATATTTAAAGGAAAGTAGTTTAGAGGTAATGAAAAATAAAATATGTTTAGCCATAGAGGAGTCTAAACCAACCCTATCAACTCACCCAATCCCTAATCTAGAAGGAGAGAGCCTTGATAGATGGATTCAAGTCATTAAATGGAATTATGATGTTGGGTACAAGAGAAGCAAAAAGAAGGCAAAGAATATGAAGTGGAAACCACTAGATGTGGAGTGAGTTAAATTGAATTTTTATGGAGCATCTAAAGGAAATCTAGGACTAGTAGGAGGAGGAATAATTAGAAATAATAGAGGAGATATTTTGTCTCATTATGCTTTCAATAGTGGATTTAAGACTAATAATGAAGTTGAAGCTTGTGCATATTTAGAAGGGTTAAAAATATGTAAACAAATAAAGTGGAATAGAGTATGGATGAAAGGTGATTCTCTCATAGTAATAAATGCAATTTTGAGGAAGGTAAAGGTTCCATGGAACATACAATAGATAATTATGGAAATTTAAGATCTTGCTAAATAGTTTCAAGAAATCTAGTTTACACATATATTAAGGGAAGGAAACAAATGTGTAGATAAGCTAACCAATAGAGGGGTTTTTATTGAAGATCATGAAGTTAAATTCCCCTTTCCATGGTTAGAGGAAGTAGTAAGTTTAGTTAAACGTGATAAAAAAATATTGATTGCTTGATTCAATTAATTATTTACATTTACTTTAATGTTTTCCATTGGTAATATCAACTTTATTTCGTAACAATAATGTATTTTGATTTAGACTATTTATTATAATTTTGTGGTTGCACTTGTGTTTCAGGACGGAAACTAGCAATCCAGATTTGGTAAAGCGGAATATGATAGTGTGATATTTTGGAAATATTACTCCACTAAGATGCAAGGCATAGATAGTAGAGGTGAAGTTTTGGCATTGTGAAGGCTGCTATAGAAAAATATCAAGAAAGATGCTAAATTTTAGAATAATTGCATTCATAAAGAAAATTGAAAAAGATCCAGAAAACAAAAATTCAAGAATTTAGACATTTTATGTAAAATGATGTAGGTTTCTAGCTAGAGCATCTCAATTGAGATGAGAAGTGTATTTATTTTATAAAATCTCAAGCTCTAAAGAAAATAATTGTAATTTATCAAGGGTGGGGGACCCGAGTACAACCCCTTATTATCTAGCAAAACAACCATGAGTACTTTAACACAACAAGAAAAAAAATTTAGATTAACAAATATTTCAATATATTTAAATGCTTTATAAACATATCTTATATTCTAATCATTAATAATAATAATAAGAAATATTATTATTATTATTATCCATTATTAATAATTATTATTTTTTGTTTGTGAAAAACACCCCTTTTGAGGTGTCACTTTCGGGTAAGTCCTAAGGAGGTAGGGGTATCTATTCCATCAAAAAATACCTAGGGCTCACACCTAGCCTATCCCCTTTGGCACACTTAAAGAGCATGCCTAAAAAAATAAAAACACAAACAACAAACAACAACAAAACACACAAAAATACACCAAAAAATACAAAAACAACAAAAATAAAATACGAATGTGAGTGCGAGTGTAGTCAAAAGTGAGTGTGAGTGCAAGCTAGGAGCAAGTGTAGCTAAAAGCGAGTGTGAGCGTGAGTGCAATTGGAAGTGAGTACAAGCATGAGCCAAGAGCAATTGCAACCAAAAGAGAGTGCGAACGCAAGCCAAGAGTAAGTGCAACCAAAAGTAAGTGCAAGCATGAGTTGAGAGTGAGGAGGAAGTGTGAGTAGAGAAGCAAAAAGTAGAAAGCAAAGTGTGATCAAGGAATAACTGCCACTTATTTTTTTAGATATTAGGAGAATTTATAGGATTCATTTGAAGAAAATCTAGGTAACATGGAAAGAAAGTCATTTGTAAAAGTCCTAGCTAGTAATAAGAGGAAGAGCGAATCTATGGCAAACCCAGTCTAGGTAGTAGATTCTACACCAGAAGTGATTATCAAGGATGAGATGATTGAGAATGATATAATGGTTCTTAAAACCAAAGGGTTAATATATAAGTTTCATGGATATTGGTCAGGTTTTTTTTAGATTCAAAATTGGATCAAGTGGAAGTGGGGATTGAATTCAAATTACTCTATGACTTTTCTTCCATAAGGATTTTTTCTCATTATTTTCTCTAGTTTAGAAATAAGAAATAAAATAATGGATGGAGGCTCATGGTTTAGGAGTAAAGATGCATTATATTTAAGACCTTGGAGTGCGAATTTTTCTATGGACATAGAAACTATTAAAAGGCTTCCGATATGTATTAGGCTTTTTGGAATTTCTTATCAACTCATAAATAAGGAGGTTTTGAAGAATATTGGTAATACTCTAGGTGATTTCATCTAAGAGGGATCAAATGCTAAGGAGATAAGACATGTTGCATATACTCAAATCAACCATTAGAAGAAAAAATATTACGGGCAATGAGAAAGTTCAATGCACAAGTTCAAATATAGAAGGAGCTAAAGGTGCAAAGGAAGAGGGGAAGGCAAATTTTAAAACAAAGGAAGATGGGGAGATAAATTTTAAAGCAAATGAGGTGAAGGAGATCAATCTTAATCCAAGTAAATCACCTTTATTATTCTCAAGTAGCTTAAAATATTCTCCTTACAATAAAAAAGAAAGTAGTATAAAGTGTATTTATTGCACTTTAGGATTTCAAGAGCAGTATAGAAAATAAAATATTAAGAGGATATCCAAGAAAATTTAGGGTTTTTAGACCATCATAAGAAAGTGATGACTATAGAGAATAATCTATGCAGTTTAGAGTCTTCAGGGCAACATAAATTTTTTTATTAAGGAATTCATAGGTTGTTATAGCCCTGAGTTTATTTTAATATGAGAAATAAAATTAAATAGTGAGGAATGTAAAGATGCTTTTAAGAAGATTTGGAAGATAGGTAATTGTTTAGCAGTTTCTTCTATAGAAGCTTCAAGCGGTATTGAAATAATATGGGACAAATGCAAATGGGATGGACAACTATTAGAAGAAAAAAGTAATTGGGTTGCTAGAATATTTTGCAAGAAAGAGGAAAACATCAAAGTTGGGGTTATAAATGTATATGCTCCAACTATAGTTACTCCTCGTGAAAGATGTTGGAAGAACTTTAGCATATTTTTGTCAAATACAATGATGATTCATTGTGATCTATAGATTCTTGGGGGTGATTTTAATATTGTTCTATCTCCTTTGGAAAAGAAGGGTGGTATTCTAGCATGGTCTAAATCAATGCAATATTTTGCTTTATTTGTTAATTTAAATAACCTTTGGGATGTTAGTCTCTCAAACTTTCAATATACATGAGATAATATATGCATTAGAAAAAAATCATATAGCAAAAAAACTAGATAGATTCTTGTTATCCATTAAATGGTTGTAAACAAAGTATACAATCTCTTCAAATATTTTTTTGAGAGCAGGATCAAATCACAAACCAATTCTTTTGACTTGTGAGTTACCTAATAATGGTCATCCAAAGCCATTTCTCTTCTAGTCTATGTGGCTCCAAGACCATGTTTTTTCCAAATGGTTATGTTATGGTGGGATGAAACAAAATTTTAAGGACCGTGTATGTATAGGTTTGTTCAAAAGTTAAAATATTTAAAGGAGCAAATGAATATATGGAATGCCAAATCTTATGGTGATATTTTTAAAGAAAATAAAGAAATTGAATTCCAAGCTCAAAAATTTATAAGAGAGTATAAATAATGGAATGGATCAATATTATTATATGAAAGAAAAGCAATTACTTTCTAATTATCATAATGCATTGAAAAAGGAGTAATATTGGTTCCAAAAATCTAGAGAGAAATGGCTCAAGGAAGGAGATAGAAATACAAAAAAATCATGCTACAACAAAAATAAAAATTTCTATTTGTCATATCAAAAATATTATAACTCCAAATGGAAGAAATATTGAGGACAAAGAAGATATAAGGAAGGAAGCAATTAATTATTTCAAAAATATTTTGTCAAATTCTAGGTAAGATGAGGCACAAGAAAAACTTCTGCAAAATATTCCATCATTATCAATCAGGGACAAAATGAAATCTTGATGAAGAATATATCTATGGAGGAGCTTCATGAAGTAGTTTTTTCTTTCCATCCTAACAATGCACTTGGCCTCGATGGATTTCCTACAATTTTCTTTTAAAAAAAATAGGATTTATTAAAGAGTGACATATTAGATGTGGTTGAAGAGACCCAAAAAAGGAAGGCTATAATAAGTGAGATCAATGCTACTTTTGTTACATTGGTTCCCAACAAAGGCAACACAAAATATTTTGATAATTTTTGTCTAATAGGTCTTTGTAATATGATTTATAAGATCATTTCAAAAATTATGGCAAAAAATTTTAAGGGCATTCTAGGGTGTCTTATATCATAGGAACAAGGTGGATTTGTTCATGGTAAACAAATTTTTGATGGTATAATTATTGCATAAGAGGTCATACATTCTCTTCATTCAACGAAAAAACCAAGTTTGTTTTTGAAAATATATATGAACAAATCATATGATAAGGTTTCTTGGAATTTTCTACATTTTATTCTCAGAAAGTTTGGATTTGATTATAGTTGGTGTGAGTGGATTAAATATTTTTATAGCACTCCAAAATTTTCTATTTTGATCAATGGTTTTCCTATTGGGTACTTCAAGTCATCTTGTGGATTTTTTCAAGGTGATCCACTTTCTATTTATCTATTCATTATTCTGGTGGAAGCATTAGGGAGAGCCTTTTCAAAGGTAAAAATGGAAGGAAAAATCAAGGGTATTCAAGTTGCAAAAATGGTCCCTTTGAATCTCATCTCCAATTTGTTGATGATACTTTTCTTTTAGGTCATCCCTCATTCAGTGAGGCTACAAAGTTTAAATCAATATTATCATGTTATGAGGAGGCTACTTGATAGTTGGTAAATACTTCCAAATGTAGGATTTTTCATTAATATTTCCCTAGATTTACAATAAATTATTGTGAATATTTTAGGGTTTAAAACAAAAAAAAATTCATCAACCTGCTTGGGTATTCCTTTGTCTGATAAAGGAAATAAAAAGGAGCTTTCGATATCTTTTTTGGATAGAATGATAACTTTCTTGGAAGGTTGGAAAGGTAAGTTCTTAACCATGGTAGGAAGGCTACAACTCATAAAAACTACATTGCAATCCATTCCTATTTATATAATGTCACTTTCAATACTGCCAATAGGTATTGCATCAAAAATTGATAAAATTTTAAGAGACTTTCTATAGAAAGGTTGTGAGAAAAAATTATGTTTCCTCTTTGTAAGTGGGATAGGGTTTGCAAAGTATCACAACCCTCCTTGGAAAGACTTATTTATAATATGGATTATGTATAAAAATGTGATGATGCAATGATTAGTATTAATTTATTTATGGATGGTTAATTGTGATTGTTGTTTTGGTTATATTATGTAATAATATGGTATTGTTAATATCATATATATTTTTAGGACTAGGTGCTCTCATGGGTGGACGAGGAAGTTGACCACCAAAAATAAGAGACCAATCTAAGGGAAATGATGGCCAAACTATAGTCTACGATAACTCTAGGGTAGGATACACCCTCATATAGTTGCATCTTCATATTTATATGTTTGAAATCATACTTTCAACAAGGAAGTTGTTATAAGAAATCAAGTCATTCTTGGTGTAAGTTGATAACCTAGAAGTTATCATAAAATATTCTATGTATATGGTTGACAAATACTTGTTTTGGTTTCTCTGTGATTGATTAATGGTTGTCTTCTTCGCATATACGTTGGGATGCTTTGTAAGGCAAATATTCTTTTGATGGTTTAATATATTGCAAAGAACCTTTGAAGTTTCCATATGGTTGTTTATATTATTGGATTGAGCAAAAGGATCAGCTAGGAGAAGGAATTATTAAACAAGAGGGCTTAATAATACCTACATACAAATATCATGACTAATAATAAATATTAGCTTGTGATATTAATTTGGAAATAAATTAATTCAATTATTTTGTAATGTTAATAGTTTAACATTAGAATATAATTATTTAAAATATTATGATAAGGTATTTACCGTATAATTATAAATGCGTTATGAACTTTATAAGTAAATAAAAGAAAAATATTTCTTTTTAAATTAAGCGAGTGGTTGAAATTAAATGGAGGTTGGGCAGTTAGAGTTGGTTGTGGAAATGCCATGTTCTTGTTTTTCAAACAAGAAAATAGCAAGAAAGGAATAGAAGGAACAAAATTTAGGAGGACAGAGGGAAAACAAAGGGTTTGGAGAAAATAAGAATAAGGAAATGGAATTGGACCTGGGAATTCAAGAGAAAGGAAGCCACTACTATTTACATCACTATAATAACTTTAATATTAAATGGGCTTTGGAATGAACCTCTATATATATATATATATATATATATATATATATATATATATATATATATATATATATATATATATATATATATATTGAAAAGAATAACCAAATTAGACTGTGTAATTGTCAAGGCATTGTAGTAAAGCTTGTAATATGTTTTTCTCCTAAGCTTATTGTTGTAGGGGTGTATTCCTTGTCCCTATTAAAATCAAATAGAACAATAGACTTTTCTCTTTGCCTTGCATGTTTAATGTTAGAACTTTGAGTTCCTTCTATTATGGAGTAAACCAGAGGCCAAACCCGAATGTTTGACCAATGGAAATGTGTTGTTTTTGCTGCTAGATATTCATATATTTACTATGATAACCATGTTGGATAGTTTTTGCTTTAACTAAGCACCAATCTTGGAAATATTGGCTTTTAAATCCCTAGGCGAAATGTCGTTTTGTAGAATATTTGTTCCTGAGAATTGCCATAGGTTTTATGAATTTTAATTATTATTTTAAAACTCTTTTAGCCTTGGATTATGTTTGATTTCTTTCATTGTTGTGAGAAGGTACATAGTACCTCTACGCAATTTAAATGATAGTTTAAATACGTGCTAAGAAGGACATGCATAGCTACAATGTTTTAAGGTTTTAAAAATAGCTTATATTATTTGTTTATGATTATAAAGTTAGTAGTTCCTTTTTATTTAAATTATTAAATTTAATTGGTATAACCCATGAGTCGTATGTCTTGTACTAGCAGATTTAGATTCAAATTTGTTTTGGTTTTCTTTGAAAGAAGACGAAATGGTTGAACTGAATAATAAAAAGGAAGTTGAGTTTTGGTGTGAAGTACTTGCTTTAATATTAATAGGGATAGATTCAAGTTATGTGAACGTATTCATAAATGAAAGGAATATTTGTATTTAGTTCAAATAAAATAATTAGTTGCTTGAAAAAGAAAGATAGTATCATGCTTTATTTAATTTATAAGAAGTTTTATGTAATTAGTCATTCTCTGTTGAAAGAAAAGATTGTGGAGTGCATATTGAAAATATTTAACGGGTATGAAACCATTAATTATAAGAAATTTATGGGGATTCCTTATATATATTATTGTAAATCATAGAAAAGTTAAAATGGGCATGAAGTTCTTTTTGGATGAAGAAATTTATGGGGTTTCTTTATATGACTAGTTTTAAAATGAAGTAGAAATGTAAAGAATATTTTCTATTTGGGTTAGTTGATATAATGGGCAAAGAATGTAGAAACATAAATGATTAATTTGTATATGTTATTATTGAATGCATTGAATATCAAAGAACATTTAGGAATACATTATCATATTGAGGAGTTGTCTCGATCTCTTAATCCAACCACATCTCAATGGAGATCAAGGAAAATCAACAAACAATGTTATGGATAGATAGTATTATATCATGTATTTGTCATGGTTTAATATTGTTTCAGGTTATGATGTAATTGGAATCTCTCATCTAAAAATATATTTAATGTAGAAGAGTTTATAACAATTAGTCATGGGAATAGTTATATGAATATTGAGTTATATTATATTGCTAAGGAAGACTTTGTTAATAAAGTTTCTTTTGTTATGAGAGGACTTGAATATTTAATTTTTTAAGTATTCACTGTTGTTACTTCCAATTCATTTTAAAAGGATTAAACTATAGTTATTATTATTATAAATCAAAATGGGTGATTCTATGTTTTGGTAAAATTAATGAAAAGTAGTTATGGATTTGATTACAAACATGTTCTTGCTTGCTAAAAGTGTAAACTCTGTTAATATGTTTAATGTTTTGAAAATACATTTTAAGAAAATTTTAATCATTTCTTAGTTGAGTAATGGGAGTATATTTTATTGTTGATAAAAAGAAATAAAGTTAAGGTATATAGATGTTATGTTTTTGAGTTATAGAGGGTTTAAAAATGGCATGCTTTAAGTAACCATGTTATAATCCCTAATAAGACTAACCCAAACCTAAGGGAGTTGTAGGGAGGTAACACCTACGACTTTTGCAATGGGCACATCTAGAGTGGGAAACTCTGATGTACTCCAAAAATGAAGAGTTTTTGGATAGATTATAAGTGGTTAAACTTGAATCTTAGTTTATGTTATGAAGGTTAGGAACCCATGTGCAATTGAGTAAGTGATAGCACCTTGAATGAGAAGTTTTGGGTGACCATACAAAATTATCATGTAGAGTGATAATCGCCTTAATTAGCCATCACAAAGATGTGGTAATTAAGCACTGAGGTTTTAGTAATTCCACCATGGAGGTGCAATGACTAAACTTAAGACATTACACCTAAGAGCACCAACATAGATTAACTTATGTTTGGTGAGGAAATTGGCATCCCCTTTCTCTAAATATTGAGAAGGGATAATCCCAATGCTATGGTCAAGTTGTCTTACATTCATGAAGAATGTAAGAAATGTGGGGAGACCATTTGAGCATCCTTTATACCATGGAGGTATATAAGGTGAACCCCAAAATCTATGGGAGTTTGACCACTCATGTCCACTCGAGAGTCATCTGTAGTGACAAGGGCTCGAAATGTGGTAATACCTTATCAACTCTAATCATAATGGAAATATCTTTAGTGAACCTTGACTATAAATATAAAAAAATTACTCTATAGGGTTGGTTACAATTGGGTAGTTACATAAAATAAATAATATTAGAGGAGTAGGCTTGCAAAATTGTAGACTTATGAATTTGGCATTAGGAGCAAAGCTTGGGTAGAGATTATTCAGAGATCAAGGAAAGAATTGGGTAAAAATATTACTTCAAAAACATATAGGTTCTCTTGATGCAATAAAATTGTTTAGGAAAATAACTCTACCCAAAGTATTGTCAACATGGAACTTCGTATCATAGAGTTTAAAATTGATAAAGAAACATATTATATGGTCATTCAATGAGGGGAGTTATGAAATTTTTTTGTTTGATGCTTGGTTGAAGCCTTATCGTCTTATCTCTGACTCAAAATGGAAACCATTGGCTCAAGCATGCCTAGCATGTAAAGGTCCAAAGATCAAAGATTATATTATTATGATCAAAAACTATAGATCATGGATTTCTTTTAGTAACTTAGTTGAAGGAGGAACTAAAAAAAATTGCAAACGAACTTCAAAAGATGCTTCGAGATTTTTACATGAAAGGATGAGTTGGTTTGGAATTTATCAAAGGATGGTGGATACTTGATCAAGTTGGGATATGAGAATTTAGAACAATCAAAATTTACTTCTCCCAAAGATTTTCCTTGGAATAATGTTTAATCATTAGAGACTCTCTCTAAGGCTTTAACATTTCTTTGGTTAGCAGTTCAAAGTAATATTCTTATGGGAGAGAGTCTACAAAGAAGAGGATATTATGGACCCTTCAAATGTGCCTTGTGTGATAAGGATTTAAAAATATTAGATCATTTACTTCTTTATTGTCCATTTGCTCACACCATTTGGGGTTATTTCTAAAAAATATGAAATTATATTGGGTAGCTCCATCAACATTGAAAGAATTGATAAAATGTTGGATAAATTATTTCAAAGCTAAAGCATTATGTATTCTTTGGAGGATTGGCCCTGCCATTATTTGTTAGAATTTATGGCTTGAAAGGAATAACAAAATTTTTAAAAATAAATTTCAAAATCATGCCCAAGTTTGGAACCGTATTATTGCCTCTCTTGCATAATGTCTACAAATATGGTGCTCATCATGAGAAGTCTCAATTGCAAAAAAATATGTGCTAATAACTTAGCTACAGGATTTGAACATACATAGAAGAGTCATCCATGACAATGAAATTAAAGCAAAAGATCTTCTTCGATCTATGGTAAAATGGAAATGTCTAGAAATTGGGTTTATAAAAATTAATTTTGATGGTGCTTTTAAAGGAAATCCAGGAAAAGTTAGTGGATGTGGTATTCTTAGAAATAGTGAAGGTAAAATTCTCCTCACTTATGCAAAATTATATGAAACTTCAAATAACAACTATGCAAAGGCTAGGGCACTTCTTATAGGGATTAAAATTGCAATAGAAAAATGGATGGAAATATATTTCAATTGAAGGGGACTCACAAATTATCATCAATGCTATCAACAAAAATGGATGTGGAAACTGGATAAAAAATAATATTATTTTTTTTGTTCATCATCTATTGCTAGAAGCAATCTCCTGGCAGTGTGAGCATATTTACAAAGAAGAAAATCAAGTAGCAGATAAATTAGCAAATTATGATGTTGATATTCATCCCGGTGAAATTAAAATTTTAGAAGGCAACTAGCCAAGTGAGATTTTATATCTTAATCAAAATGATGTCAAGGATTTGATTGTGGAAACATAGCACTTTGAGGAAGTTGAAGAATATATTTAAGAGAAAAAAGAAATGAAAAACTATGATAAAAAGGTATGTTGCAACAAATATAATATTTTGGTATTTTGATGGGAGTGGCCCCCAATAGAAGCCAAATATAACCTATTAAAAGAAAAAAACACAACAAAAACACACACATCGAAAAATTAAATCAAAGGAAAAACAAATTACATCTTTGGCCATTCCAAGTCAACAAGTATTTTAGCCAATATTCAACAAAGGAAACATAAGAAAGATATTTCTTAGCTAGGGAATTGAAATACCTTGACTAAACCAAAAAGAAGCTAATACGAGGAAAAAATGAATTGGGTACCTCTAGTATTAGAGCCATCCAAAGAAATTATAGAAATAAGAGCATCCCTAATTTGTGAAGCCTACCATCTAGAAGGGTGGTAGTAGAAAGTAAGATCAACTTTATCCAAGACCCACTTAGCTAAAGCATCAACGATCCTATTCTGATAGACTCTCTTTGAGTCCTCTAATATTCCAAGTGATGATATTCATTAATAACAGGGTTAAATATGTTGGTAAGGACATTAATCTTACCTTCTTCTACAAACTTTTCACCTTCTTTTACCATATGATGTTGATTAGTCTTGCGGTCTTCCTTTTGGTTAATGTCCATCTTCATTTTTTTGCTTGTTTCTTGTCTTACCCTAATTGAATCTAGGATAGCTTCTAACCTTGAAGTATGCATATACAAAACCAAAGTATTATTGAAAGGTTTAATAAATTTTGTTTGGGGTCTAAATTATTTAAAGTTCTAGCATTTAAAAGATTGTTTTTGTTGTCTATGTATTCTCCCTTTATTTATCTGTTGAAATTTCCTAGTTTATCTTTGAGTCCTTCCCTACAACTTTAAAATTTGTTTCTAAGATTTTTGTCTCCATTATGTCCTCTTCCTCACCTAGGAGGTTATTTGTGGAAATAATTTCAAACATATTAGTTGACAACATCCCTTGGTCCTTCATAACTATTATTTTTTAGTCTTATTTTTAGGCATTTGGAAACCTGCTAAGTTTGTTTCCTCTTTCTTTTAATATAGAACCTTATTTGGATAGACACTAGCCAAATAACCATATTCATGGCATATTCTACAATAGAAAGGAATGTTCCCATTGTCCACCACCTACTCGTAAGTGTCCTCCTCATATTGTAATGAGATATTTCCTGGAAGGGGTTTATTAAAATCCATTAAGACATAAATTTAAGCATAAATAATGTGTTCATATTTATGTGTATAGTTAGAAGTCATTGTGAAAGTTCCAAGAGAATTTTTTATTGTAGAAAATACAGCCAAATTCCAAAATTCAATTGGGAGGCCAAAGAGTCTAACCCACACAGGTCCTGTAGAAGGCATCTCTTCTTTGAATTTAAATTTAGTGTGCCAAGGCTTCATGAAAAGCCCCATCCTTCCAAAGAACTAGGTCTCCCCTTGAAATATTTTCTCTATCTTCATCATTAGCAAAAATAACAAGAAAATAACCATTGGGATAAACAAAGATTTGTATCTCACCTTTTATTTTCCAATATTTTGCAACCCATACTTTAGAAGTAGATAGGCTCACATGGAAACCTAAGAAACAAAAAATTGGTCCTTTTCTCTCCAGATCTTATATGTCATCCTAAATGTTATTCATTTTCATCTTAACTATTTGGGTTCCATCAACCACTCTTAGACATATTGACTTAATTTTTCTAGGATCAATCTTAGACATTCTTAGAGGTCTATGAGAAGCCTTAAGATTAATGTTAGCATTAGTTTGGGATTGTCCACCATGGAGGGCATCCCTAAAACTATTTTTGGGTTTGAATCCCCAAAATTCTTACCCTTGAAAGGGGTTTCCATAGTGGATTTGTTTTAGGGGTGTTCCTTAGCATCGATATTTCTTGAGTTCTAAACCATTTTTTCCTAAGGAGACTTCTCTAATTTGGTCTACAACTTGAAACTTAATTTTGGGTCTCTTTAATCCATGCCTTGGACATTGAGAAAATGTGTGATTTTTAATTTTTCCTTGGGCAACAAATTAGAAGTATTTTTCAGTCAAGTTTGTAGCATAAATATTTTATGAATTATAGATTCCCAACCCATTGTCGGTCTCCTGCAATATAGCCCACATTTATCTTGGGTAGAAACAACAACAAAAACATTGGTTGTTAGGGCTTGCATGCCCTTAAATACAACCTCTACCATCACTTATGCTCGACCCACAAACAAAACCATCACACAATCACCTTTGAAAACCTAGATACTTTCCATATTTTGAACTCGCCAGTTGATCCATTAGTAATCATTATTAAAAGACAATTTTTAATAAAATAAATTTACTATAGCAAAATATTCTTTTTTTTTCTATTTCAACAATATTACTTTTTAAGGATAAATTGAGGTTAATACAACCCCTTTTTTTGCTTGAGAAAAAGGGGTTGTACTCAGGTCTCCTACCCTTGGAAAATCACAACTCTCTCCTTTAGAGATTGAGAGTTTAAAAATATATTCAATTCTCATCTCAATTGAGTTGTTATAGCTAGATACCTATTTTTTTTATAAAAAGTCTAGATTCTTGATTTTCTTTTTTTATTTTACATGGTGGAATCGATAGTCACCACGAATTTGGGTAGGCTATCCAGCTTTTTATGTCCACCATAATATTCTGCATTATCCACCCTAGAAGCTGCCACACAGATCTTTGCGTAGTCCACCCCTATAACCACCATGCCATGATTATTTTTAACATTTTACACTTCTGAAAGCACAAGGAAAGGGACAAGCGTTCAGTATAGCGAGGCTTGATATTTTAGCCTTGGACCTCCACGCCCCTTACAAGGTTTGGGGGAACCAATTGTTCTACACCTCAGACATTGGATTCTTGATGTTCATTTTCTATATCTTCTTCAATTTTCTTTGTACATACAAATATTTAAGAATTAAACATCCTCCTTGATTTTTTTTGCAATAGTCTTCACAATACCATTCCACATTTAATGTCTATGCACTGCATCTAAGTAGAGTAATATTTCAAATCTTCACATTATCATAGTTCGCTTTACCAACTTTGGACTGTTAGTTTCCTTCCTGAAGCATAAGTGTAACCACAAGAACTATAATAAACATTTTAGAAATCTTAAAAAGTTGAAAGTTCACGGTTAAATCTTATCAAGGAATATATGCATAAATATAACGTATGAGCCATTATATAATATAAGTGAAATTCATTTTAATCCCAAATAACCAATTAAAATATATTTTATCATTTTAATGTTATGAAATGAATATCATTCATATTATAATGGGCATTTTAACAATTCAAAAAAGTTAAAAGTTTCAATCCATACTCTATCCCATAATCCAACCAACAAAAAACAACTCAAATAATCCATTCAACTATGAAGTCCATCTGATATCATCTTCTTCTACTCACTTCACAAAATCATAGTCTAGTTTACCAAATCTAGACTGTGAGTTTCCTTTAATGCACTAATCTATAAATGGATCCCCTAAAACATTTTGTAATCCTTTGAAACATTATTTTGAATTTGCTCCTTTTAGATTTTTCTTGTTAGCTTTAGCTAAACTTACTACTTCCTCTAACCATGAAAAAAGAATTTAACTTCAAGATCCTCTATTAAAACCTCTCTATTGGCTAGCCTATTTGCACATTTGTTCCCTTCCCTTAACATATGTGTAAACCTAATTTCTTCAAACTTTATAGCAAGGTCTTGTATTCCCACAAAAATTTCTTGTATGTTCCATAGAACCTTTGATTTCCTCAAAATTGTATTTATTGCTATTAGTGAATGACCTTCCATCCATACTCTCCCATTTCATTTGTTTGCATATTTTTAATCCTTCCAAAACCACATAAGCTTCAAATTCATTATTTATCTTAAATCCACTACTAAAGGCATAATGTGACAATATCTCAACCCTATTATTTCTTATTCTTATTATTCCTCCTCTTGCTGATCTTGGATTTCCTTTGGAAGATCCATCAAAATTCAATTTGACCAACCATACTTTCGGTGGTTTCCACTTTATATTTGTTGCATTTCTTTTGTTTCTCTTGTACCCACTATCATAATTCCAATTGATGACTTGACTCCATCTATCAAGGCTCTTTGCTTCAAGATTAGGGATTGGTTGAGTTGATAGTGCTAGTTTAGACTCCTTTATTTCTAAATAAATATTCCTTTTCATTATCTCTAAATTGCTTTCATTTCCTTTAAATATTTTTCAATACCTTTCTAGTCATATAATCCAAAGTATTACATCTATGTATCCCGGATTGTTTGTAGCTTCTCACTTTTAAAAGTACTATGACATTGCTTTAACCATTCTTCAATTATGCCATTCATCACCATGAAACAACCCCCTCTTGTATTATACCATAATTATATTATGACATAAATGTTTGAGTTGTCTTATTATAATTTAGGATTTGAACCTATATAGTCTAATATTACCATAATCTAAGGATTTGGATTTGAAGTTAGGTCTTGATCTTATAAATATACTTCATTTACTATCACTCAAAGTTTTAGATTATATAATTTATTTTTTTAATTGAAATAATTAAAACTTGATTATGAAATTTTATATATTATTAAATATTTTTAAGATAATAACATATAAAATTTATTGTATGAACTTAAGTCAAAACAATTTGTTTTTATAAGAATTTTTTTTTATAAACACACACCCACCCCCTCACACACTCACCCACACCACGGTTTGAACCTTGGACCTCCCAAAACAGAGCCAAAGCCCAAACTGTTGCGCTGTCCCCCATGAGAATTTTATTTTATTTTATATTTCTCTTATAATAAAATAATTTTGATTCAATTTATTTTCCATTTGAAACTTCATCTTAAGTTTTCAAAATATGATTAATTTTTTTGCATTCATCATTTTTTTAAATCCTAATAAGCTTGATTTTTTTAATGTTGATTTATATTTTTACAATTTCAATGGCCTAGGTCATGTTGGTTTAGTTATGAAGATTTGGGTACTTTATATGATTTTTTTAATGTTTGATAAGGTAAAGAGGTTTTTTTCAATGGGTTATATGGGATTGAAAAGGCCCCATCTGTATTACATCACCACCACATAGTAGTATTACAACAAAGCTTGGATATTTTCCATATATAATTTGGCAAGATTCGAGGGTCTCCTGTTGAAGAATTTAACCAGTTGAGCTAATATGACTTGATAATAAGGTAAATAAGTTAATTTGTATTCTAATTTTAAAACCAAAATATGAGAGTTTAACTTGTTTAATTATATTAAACAAGGGACTAAATAATCTAGGCTTCTCCTTATTTCTAAATAATTAATAATTAATTAATTAGAATTAAACATTTTTTCTTGAGAAAAGGGGATTGTACTCAGGTCTCCCACCTTTGATAAATCACATATTTCTTTTGTAAAAATTTAGAGTTACATACTTATTCAATTCTCATATCAATTGAGATGCTATAACTAGATACCTACATCTTTTTTCACAAAAGGTCTAAATTTTTTATATTTATTTTTTGGATCTTTATTTTTTTAAAATACAAATATTTACTATCCATTTTCTTGACAATTTTCAATCTTGTTCATCCATCCATCCAAGTGAAATCTTTATTAGTGATGGTCTTTGATGATGCCAAGTTGTTATTGTGCCACTTGAATATCCATAACTGCTTTGTTGACTCCATGCTTTTGTTGCTCTACTCTAATATTTTGAATGATTGGTCTTGTTGTTCCTTGATGATGTTGCACCCCTTTAAAATCTAGAAATATTATGCTTTTTTTGCCAAATAATGTCATACTGGATTCTTGACCAAGTTCAAAACACCTGATTTGTCGCAAAACATGTGAATAGGAATTTTCTTTGGTAGGCCCATGGTAGCCAAGATGCAACTTAACCATATCGCTTCACACACAGCTCCTCCTGCAGTCTGCCTCTATTGAAGATAAAGCAACCACCTGTTGCTTTTTACTATGCCATGAGACAGGACCAGATCCAAGATGAAATACATATCCTAATGTTGATTTTCTATCATCTAGGGATCCAACGTAGTCAGAGTCAGTGTAACTCTGTAAGAAGAATGAGTTATTCTTCTTGTACTCTAGACCATATTCTACACTACCTTGAATGTAGTGAAGAACACGCTTAGTTGCTTTCCAGTGAGAGGCTTTTGGTTCCTACATGAACCGAGAAAGATAGTTTACAACATAAGTAATGTCTGGTCTAGTATTGGTCAGATAGATAAGGCTTCCAATCATCTGTCTATATAGCGTGCCATCTACCTGTGGTGAGTCATCATACCATGATAATCGAAGCCTTGATTCCATCATTGTTGCCTTGGGCTTGCAATTAGTCATACAATATTTTTCTACTAAAGTCTTGGCATAATTTTTTTGAGTCACCCTAAGATGATTCTTTTTCTGTTCTATCTCAAGACCAAGATAATAGTGGAGAAGTCCGAGATATGTCATATCAAATGACTCTTTCAAGTCATCTTTCACGACGTTGATCAATGTCTTTGAATTGCCAATGATGATCATATCATCTACATATAATACAAGAATCACTATTTCAGAACCTGTGTTCTTGATATAGAGATTTGCATCAGATGGACTTCTCTTGAATCCGTGCTACAATAGGTGACTATCCATTTTAATGTACCATGCTCTTGGGGCTTGTTTGAGCCCGTATAATGATTTGACCAACTTGCAAACCTATTGCTCATGGCCTTCCTTAGCAAATCCTGGAGGTTGAGTCATGTATACCTCTTCTTTTAAGTCACCATTCAGAAAGGCACTTTTTACATCCATTTGATGTAATTTCCATCCAAACTGTGCTGCCATAGCACAAAGAACTCGAATGGTGGTCATCCTTGCAGTGGGTGCAAAGGTTTCCTCATAATCAAGGCCTTCCTTTTGAGCATAGCCCTTTGCCACAAGACGGGCCTTATGCTTGTCTATGGTACCATCTGCCTTATATTTGACTTTGTAAACCCATTTGTAGCCTATGGGCTTCTTTCCTTTAGGCAAATCGACTAGCTTCCATGTTTTGTTTTTAATGAGGGACAACATCCATAGTTGCCTTCCACTAAGGCTCACTAAGTGCTTCATCAACTATAGAAGGTTCATTTTCATCATATGAAGACATGTAAACCCTCTCCTCATCAATTTCCATATCATTTCCACTTTCTAAATCTCTATCAACAGAAAGCTCTTGAAAATCTACACAAAGATCATCAACTGAAGTAGATGCTTCTGTTGTTCTCTGTCGAGACATGCTTCATGTCTTTGGACGATTGAGAGTGAGATCTGGTGGTGAAGTGAGTTTGGAATCTTTCATAGTACTTGTATACCATTTTGGAGGCTTTTTATGTTATGGAGGAGGAAGTGGTTGTTGCTCCTCATCTTCCAGGTATACTGATGTAGTGTTAGATGTGAAAGCTTCATCAAACACTACATCTCTACTAACATGTATTTTCTTGGTGAATGGATCTATCAACCGATAGCCTTTTGAGTATTCATCATATCCAAGAAAAACACATTGTAGGGTCTTCTCATCTAACTTCTTTCTTTTCTCCTTAGGTATATGCATAAAAGCCTTACACCCAAATACTCGTAGATGAGATATGGAGGGTTTCCTTCCACTCCATGCTTCTTGAGGAGTCATACCTTCAAGAGCCCGTGTGGGTGCCCTATTTAGAAGATATACTACAGTTGTTATAGCTTCAACCCAGTAAATGTGCTCAATATTGGCTCCCTTAAGCATACATCGAACCATTTCCATAATGGAACGATTTCTTCTCTCAACAACTCCATTTGACTAAGGAGAATAGGCTGTTGTTAACTGTCTTTTTATCCCATGTTTCTGCAAAAATGAGGAAAATTATTTTGATGTGTATTCCCCCCTCGATCTGAACGGAGGGTCTTTATGAAACATCCCGATTCTTTCTCAACAAGCTTCTTGAACTACTAAAAATAGTCAAATGCTTCAGACTTCAACTACAAGAAGAAGACCCACATTTTTCGTGAGTGATCGTCTACAAACAATTGAAAATACCTTTTTCCTCCACAACTAGTAGACATAGGACCACACAAATCTGTGTGAACTAACTCCAAAGGTACCTTAGCTCGATAGGAGCTAGGTTCAAAAGGTACTCTATGTTGCTTTCCTGACAAGCAATATGAGCACATTGGCAAAGTAGATGAAAGAGTAGGCAGTCCTTTCACCATTTGATATTTACTGAGTTCTAGTAAATACCCTAAACTTAGATGCCCAAATCTCTTATGCCATAGATAAGTGGCCTCTTTTGTGGTTACTGCCATTGCAGTATGTGTAGAGGTAATTGCATCTAAGATAAACAAACCATGTTTGTATGAACCTCGTTGCTATCTATTTTCCTTTTTGGGTGATAAAGCAACGTTTCTTTTCTTTGTCCACTTTGAAATTGACATTCATGTTATTGTCCAGGATTTGTGGAACCGACAAGAGATTATTTTTCAATCCTGGTACATAAAGAACTTTTTGAATTTTACATTCTCCATCTTGGAAGGGAGACAGAAATAGTTCCTTCTCCCTAAACTCGATAGGTTTGATCATCAGCAATGGTTACCGGTCTACCTTCTCGAGCCTCAAATGTCTCAAACCAGGACTTATCACCAGTCATATGTTTACTAGCGCCTGAATCTATGTACCAAACAATATCCTTGTGAGAGGATTATGTATGTGTCATGAGCACTTTGTGTGCTCGTTCAGAGTCCGAACTAGAATCTTCAACGGCAATATGTCCTTAGTTGTTGTTTATTCTTGTTCTTTGGTTTACCTTTGCCCTTCTTTTGACCTTGTTCATTGGGTGGTTTGTTCTTAAACCAACATCTTTTGGTTTCATGAGTGTCTTTATCACAAATTTTACAATACTGCTTCTTCTTCTTAATATCTTTGCCTTTACCCTTGTCTTTGTTAGAAGAAGATCCTTTCTGTTGATTCCACTTTTTCTTTCCACTTTGTTTGTTTGAGAAGAGTGCATTGTTGGATGCCTCATCTCTTTGGAGTTGATTAGCTTCTTCGACTTTGAAGCAAATTTACCAACTCTACAAAAGTCACTGTCCTTCCAGAGACTTGTAGTGAAGTGATAAACATTCTATAGGAGTCCTGGAAGAGCCCTTAAAATGATTGAGGTCAGGACATTGTCTTCCACTTTTTCTCCTAAGGCTTGCAGTTTTGTTTTTATATCTGTGACTCTCAGAGGAATAGCTCTACTGTCTCTCCAGATTTCATATGAAGAGTATGAAGCTATGTTTGAAGGTTAAGAATTGTTGATTGATTCTTTCCTTAAAAAATGGTTGCTAAGGCATTCCATGCCTCCTTACCATTTTTAGCTTCACTTATATGAGGTTGTATGTCATCAAAAATAGCTAGCAAGATCAATAAGGAAAGTCTTTTATCCTTTTTATCATATGTTGTCTGATCTGCTCCTGCTGATGTGGGTCTAGAATCAGTGCCATCCACTATTCCCCACATCTCCTCTACAGTTAAAATGGCTTTCATCTTAGTTTTCCATGCAGAATAATTTGAACCTTTGAGCAGTTGGCTCTCATTGAGATACTTGTTGATCATGGCCATGGTGAAGGTTTCAAATTTATATGACTAAGATGACTTTATCTTTCAAGATACCCTCAAAAGAGTATATGGAAGATTTTAATTTTCTTTTTAAGATATTTAATGGCACTTGCCTTAACACCCTTAACAAGGGATGAAAAGTTTGAGGATTTTAAGCCAAACAAAATAGAGCAAATGAAAGGGGTAGGTTTTGAAAGACTTCTGATTTTGCTCTCTAGGATATTTAATGGCACCTGCCTTAACACCCTTCAAGAAGGATGGAAAGTTTGAGGTAATTAAGCCAAACAAAGAGAGTGTATCAAGGTGTTTGAGATTTATGACCTATGATGGGGAGTAAAAAAAATTGACTTTGTGTAACCTGTGCAAAGTGTAGCACGATTTTTAGTGAAATTTGGGTTTGATTTGTGAAGTGCTCTTCAATGTTTATGATTGTTTAATTGCAAAAATGATGTATAGTGCAATAATAAAAAAGAGAGCAACCCAAATTATTTATCACTATAGGTGTTGGATGCAACCGAAAATGCACCTAATGAAGCCAATTTTTTTTAAAAAGGTGTCGAGTACAATCGAGAATGCACCTTTATTACTCTTAGAAAATCCCCCCTTTGTCTTTTACAATTTTGCAAAAAATAGAAGCACAAATGTATCTTCTATCCCCCCTTAATGTTTACAAAATTGAGAAAGCAAGCACTCCTTTCAAGACAAGTCGACACACGACCCACGTTTGAAAGGCTTCCAGACCAGTCGACACATGACTTGGTTTTTGTTTTCAACACTCAAAAATAGGTGGTGCATTAGGATCAAAAGGCTCACGAATCCTCATGGGACCATAGCTTCTATCCAACCCCTTCCATGGATCAATATAGATAAGTGAGTGAGGAATGGTTCTACGATATTCACGAAGCATACGACGAAAATGTGATCGTGTTGTTTGCCTTCGTAATTCGTTTCTCTTTCTTATGATTCTTTGTCTACGAAGAGCTTTCCTTACCCAAGATTTTATCTTCATGAAAACTTTGAAGAGTGATGAACAATAAAGGAAATTTTGATGAAAATTTAAGCAACAAAATGTCTCTTATACCTTGTCTCTTTATCCCCACATTTGGAGAAAACTAAAGAAAGACAATTGCTTAGTTGCATAAAAATTTGGCACTTCTATTTTCAATTTGAATGCTAAAAAAAATAAAGTTTTAAAGCTTTTTAAATAGAATATAACATAATTTTTGTAATAAAAAAACATCAATTTAAGAGTTAAAAAAAATTGATGCAGTTTATTTAGCAAAAAACTATGAAAATTTCTAAAAAAAACATTAAAAACAAATTTAATTTAAGCATAAAAATTAAAATATTAAACTTTAATGTGCCAAAATATTAAAAAATTTCATAAAAAAAATAACTCCTTTGCAATTTTGGCGAGCGGGTGAGTCGAACCTGTGACTCACGCTGGCCTAAGGCGTCCGCCTTGGCCAACTAACCAAGCGTCGGGCTTGGTTCTCAGGCTGCAACGCCTAAATGTTAAAGAAGCCTAC